>CM074722.1:464849088-465234088 GCA_037306005.1 Rhinophrynus dorsalis
TAATCATTAGGAGAACTGCCCATTGCCTACTGTGGCAGGAAGCAGACAGACCTCTAAACACCAGAGAGAGAACATAGCCTTGATTCTGACATCAAACAGGATCTGCAGTGCAATCTTGTTGTAGTGTAATGGTAGTCTAAGGCTTTGGGCAAATGTACATTTTCTTGTAGCCTGCAACAGGCATCACTTTCTGTCACAGCAGTTAATGGTCAATTCTCCTTCTAGTGCTTAGAATTCTGTGGTGCACCAGAGAAAGAGAGGATTGCTCACTGTTGTCAATTTATATATAATGATCCCTCCCACATACCTGCACTAGAACCAAGGACATGTACTCTACTGCTTCCATCACTGTGGTATCCCTGAATGGCAGAATGGAAATGTGGTCACACTAAGTGGCAGGAGTAAAGTGTGTGTAGGAGCAGTGCATTATAGGTCCTGGATTCCGTTTTGGAACTTGTGCACAAGATCTGAATTTAGATTCTTTCTTAAAGGGATAGTAATGTTTCACAAAAACAGCAGCTCCAATAAATCTTCATAGTATTTGGGCCCTGGAGAGTGTTATTTCAGTACTGTCAGAGTTGTGGTTCAAGAGTAATGGAAGGATAAAGTTTCCCCTCCCGCCCCTTTTACATAGTGTAAGCCATCTCTTCTCAGATGTGGAATCTGGTTGTAAGAAGAGACAGATAACAGCAGGGGACAGTCTTCTTCCTATGAGAACAATGAAAGCCCTGCCCCCCTTGACAAGTTTTTCAGGTTTTTCCCTTATCTTAATTGAAGATTGTCCCTCTCTGCAGTCTACCTGGGCACCTCCCTTCTGCTCTGGCTGAACAGTGTTACATCAGTAAAAGGGGTGGGAGGGGGATACTTTGTCATTGAATTACTCTTGAACTACAACTCTGACAGAATTGAAATAACAGTCTCCAAAGTCCAAATACTATGATGATTAATTAGAGCTGCTTTTATTATGAAACATTACTATCCCTTTAAGATCAAGATATCCAAGATCTTGTGATGCTTTAAGTAGCCTACAGATAACTTGTTGCAAACATTTGATGAGCTATAAGGTAATAGTTATTTCTCTGGCAGATTTGAACCCTTGGGAGGAGATCTACCGATGATACCGATGCTGCAATGTGAGCCCCAGCAAGGGGGATCTAAAACAAGATGCCTCAATACTCAGTCCTGCTTGATGTAGTCTCCATAGACCCACTGTATCAGGCTTAAAATCCCAGAACTACAGTTGAATGGGGAATTTGCAAGTGAAAGCCGAAATCTTCCAGTTTGTGTCCTAGCTGAGTGGGTCAATAGTCTGACAATAGTCTGACAATCCCCCCTGAACAGCTGGTGGGAGCACTGGGCTTTTTTTTACCAAGTCTGTTTCTATTGGAACAGAATTAGCAAAAGTTGATAATTGTCCTTTAAATTGCAATCAATTTTTTTAGTGGCCTTTTGGAGTGATAGGGGCAGAGGGGTGAGTAGGTATGGGATATGGAGTTTTTTTTATCACTCTCACTGTTTTATTTAGGACTACATCACTGAGTGTTACACTGGAGCATGTTGGGGAATCAGTCCTTTTCAAGCAGCAGCACTGATGGGCATCCCCAGAATTTTTTCCAAGGGGAACAAAGCCATAATATGCCTCCAACAACACCATACCTAGCCCCTATAGGGTGACCAGATTTCCATTCTGCTATTCAGGGACACAGCAGAGAAGAGAGCAGCAGAGTACTTGTCCTTGGCTTTAGTGCAGCTATGTGTGAGGGGACACTACACATCACTGGACATCAATGGACAACCTGTTCTTTCTCTGGAACATCACAGAGTCCTAAACACTAGACACAGAACTGACTGCTGTGACTGTGAATGCAATGCCTCTTTTAGGCTACAAGATAATGTACATCAAGCCCAAAGCCTTAGATTAGCATTATACAACAAAAAAGTTGTACTGCAGCTTCTGTTTGATGTCAGGATCAAGGCTCAGCTCTCTCTCTAGTGTGTAGAGCTGTTTCTGGAGGCCATTTTCTTGTAGATCAGCAGAGGCATCACTTCCTGTCACTGTAGGCAATGGGCTGTTCTAGTTGTCCTTCTAGTGTTTAGAAATCTGGGCTCTGGAGTCTTCACTGTGGGACTTTGGATTGTGTCAGAAGGCGGCTGCCAGGGCATGGGTCACAAATTTAAAATCCAGGACTGTCCCGGGTAATCTGGGACATGTGGGCACCCTATATTTTTATCTGGGGGACACCCATGGTGGCACAGATCTCATGTACTTAATGTTTGCTCTTCTTTTCTTGCAGGATTTTGAGAAGGCTCTCTTCTTTCCATGCAAGGCAGCGGAGTTGGTGAACGATTACGGCAAGGGGTGGAGCCTCAAATACCGAGCAATGAGTCAATATCATATGGCAGTTGCTTACCGCAAACTGGGCCGTTTAGCCGATGCAATGGAGTGTTGTGAGGTACAGGACACTATATGATAAATAAGGCCTTATTTATCATGAGGGAGCAATTTATGAGCAAACTGTACCATAGAGGATAAATAAAAATAATTTTGTTTTGAATGGGAATTTAACCCCTAGAATTCTAGAGAGGTCCCCAATGCATGGTGACAGGGACATGCACAGACATTTTGGGGGGCAGGGGCTCAAATGAAAAAAAGGGCATTTCTCATAACTATTTATTCAAAATATATATTTAAAAAAAAAAGAAAAGAATTTACATCTCAGGAGCCTGTAGGCACAGAAATCTAAAGCGCCCCCCCCCCTTTGGCCATCTTCACTGGACACCTCCACAATGCTCCTAATCTCCACATTGCCCCTATCATCTCCATATTGCCCTTACATTGTCCTCTTGTCAGCTCCATATTGCCCCCATCAGCTCCACATTGCCCCCATCAGCTCCAACTTACCCTCACATTGCCCTCATCAGCTCCATATTGCCCCATCAGCTCCAACTTACCCTCACATTGCCCCCATCAGCTCCATATTGCCCAATCAGCTCCATATTGCCCCATCAGCTCCAACTTACCCTCCCATTGCCCCCTTCATCTACATATTGCCCCCCATCAGCTCCATATTGCCATCAGCTCCAGCGTACCCTCACATACATTGCCCCATCATCTCTACATTGCCATCATCTCCATCTTGCCCCCATCAGATCCATATTGCTCCATCATTTCCACATTGCCCCCCAGAGCCGATGAGGGAACGTAGCATCTACAGGTCTGTCCTGAAGGAGGCACAGACCTGACTGGGCAGTGGGGGGGTTAATGCAGGCGATGAGGCAACTTTTTTTTTTTGTTAAAAGGGCACGAGGGCACTTTGGACAAAAAGGGCAGGTGCTCAAGCCCCCCTTGGTGTCTATGTGTGCACGTGCCTCCATGGCGAAGTGATGCGTTGGAGACCCCTCTGGCATTCAACAGGTTAATAGCCCATTTATATGAATGAGAATTTTCATGAATCCTCCAAAGTTATTCCTGCTTTTCATCATACAAAAGGCCTATCAGCTCAGCTCTTTCTGTATTGCCTAGAGTGTAAAATTGTGATGGGTGCTTTTGACTTGCTGGCCACACCCACTAAGCTGAGTTATGTTACTAACACATTCTCAGTTATACTGTATGAGAGAGCTACCCTTGGCTCGTGATAGCTGGTTTAATTGACAGTTTCCATTTTGCTGTAATATCCAGTTTATATATTGGTATAGGAATTATATAAAGCACTGTACCAGCCAGCTCATTTAAAGGGGCAGTAAATGACCAGGAGTAGGCTATTTCTAAACATACCTTGCTGTTCTTAGTCTCCAGAGAACGAAGTAGGGCTTGGGTGGTAACTTCCAAATGACTCAATTTACATCACACTATGGACAGTGCTTAACAGGAGTGGGTGGGATTGGAAAGAATAAAAAGCAGAGTTTGCCCTGAAAATGGGAGGAATGTGCCTGGGTGTGAGTTGAATGGGGGAGGAAATGGGTGGGGGTCAGGGCCGGCGCCACCTATAGGCGAGGTAGGCGCTGGCCTAGGGCGCACATCTCATGGGGGCGCAGTTGCCGAGCAGAGCTGCACACAGCTCTGCCGCCATGAGAAGAGGAGAGAGAGGCGCCTCTCTGAAAAGAACGAGCGCTGCCACCTACAGCATGCCGTCAGACGCAGCATGAAAACCACTGCATCTGCACACCACGAAGGCCGCACCATGACCCAGCTTAATCCACGGAGAGCTGATCTGAGCGGGAGGCTGGGAGTAGAGAGAGAGAGACACAGTCAGCACTGGTAGAGACGCAAGACAGTCAAGGTGAGGTGAAGTCACAGTGACAGGCAACTTAGGCAAAAAGGGGAAAACGGCAAAAAGGGTAGATCAAGAGGGGGATCAAGGGTAGGCAAGAGGGGGAGAAAGAGTTAAAAGAGGGGGATCAAGACAAGAGTCAAGGGTGGATTAAGGCAAGAGGGGGGGAACAAGGCAAAATGGGGGATCAAGAGGGGGAGAATGGCAAAAGGGGGATGAAAAGACAACGGCGGAAGAGGCAAAATGGGGGATCAAGAGGGGGAGAGGAGAAAAAGGCAAAAGGAGGGTGATCAAGAGGGGGAGAGAGGCAAAAGGGGGGAATCAGGAAGGGGAGAGAGAGGCAAAAGGGGGGATCAAGATAAGAGTCAAGGGTGGATTAAGGAAAGAGGGGGAGAAAAAGGCAAAATGGGGGATCAAGAGATGTAAAGAGAGGCAACTTGGCAAGAGGGGGAATCAAAAGCGGGTGAAAGACTCAGAGGGGGGTCAAGAGGGGGGATCATGAGGCAAATTGAGGGGGGATCAAGAGGCAAAATGAGGGGGGATCAAGAGGCAAATTGAGGGGGGATCAAGAGGCAAAATGAGGGGGGACCAAGAGGTAAAAGGGTGGGATCAAGAGTCAAGAAGGGGAGAGAGAGGCAAAAGTGGGGATCAAGAGGGTAAAGAGAGGCAACTTATCAAGAGCAGGTGAAAGAGGCAAAAGGGGGGAATCAAGAGGTGGTATATATATATATATATATATATATATATATATATATATATATACTCTTTATTGCTCTGGTGGTGGCATATAACTCACACGCACACACTCTGATACACATAGAGATAAGCACACACACACACACTGATACACATAAGGACAAGTATACACATTGACACACTGACACACATATAGAGAAGCACAAACTCACACACTGATACCCCTACAGAGACTCACACACATTGACACACTGATACACATATAGGGAACACACAAATTGATACTTTTACACATATAGGGAACACACTGATACTTAACACATACAGGGAACACATACATTGACAGTTATACATGTATAGGGATCACACACACTGACACTTATACACACAAAGGGGCGTGGCATAAAGGGGTGGAGCCAAGGGGGTGGCAAAATGAGGTTTTGCCTAGGGTGGCAAAAATCCTTGCACCAGCCCTGGTGGGGGTTACCCAGGAAATCACTACTTGGATTATAATTCTCTGCCCCCAAAGACCTGGTAATTAAACCTAAAAAACTGGATTCTCCAGGGAGGATCAAGAGAGTTCCCAGGCAGTTACTTGACTGCTATGGGAATCCAGTTCCTATAACATACCATTCTACCATACTCTCGCCTTTCCCCTTGCAGATCTCCATGATCTGCAGGGCTGGGTGACGGTGCTTCTAGGAGAAAAAGTAACATCTCTGTCCTCTCCATTGAAGCTCTCTGGCTGGGAATTCACTGACAATGGGCTTCAGTGGAGAACAGAAATTTCCGTGAAGCACCAAGTGAAGTAATGACATTACCCATTCCTTCAGATCACAGAGAGCTGCAAGGGCAGTGGAGACTTTAAAAGGGATAGTAATGTTTCACAAAACAGCAGCTCCAATTAATCTTCATAGTATTTGGGCCATGGAGAGTGTTATTTCAATACTGTCAGAGTAGTAGTTCAAGGGTAATTGAAGGATAAAGCTCCCCCCTCCCGCCCCTTTTACCTATTGTAAGCCATCTCTTCTCAGATGTGGAATCTGGTTGTAAGACCAGACAGATAACAGCAGGGGACAATCTTCTTCCTATGAGAACAATGGAAGCCCTGCCCCCCTTGACAAGTTTTTCAGGTTTTTCACTTATCTTAATTGAAGATTATCCCTCTATGCATTCTGCCTGGGCACCTCCCTTCTGCTCTGGCTGAGCAGTGTTACATCAGTAAAAGGGGCAGGAGGGGGATACTTTATCATTCAATTACTCTTGAACTACAACTCTGACAGAATTGAAATAACACTCTCCCAAATACTATGAAGAGTAATTAGAGCTGCTTTTTTATGAAACATTACTATCCCTTTAAGCTATGGGAGCTCAATTCCCATAGCTATCAGGTAACTTTCTATAGTTACTCCTACCCTTAAACCTTTACTGCACCTTTAAGAGTTTTTTTCCTGTTTTTTATGTTATAGGTTGTTTGCCACAGAACGGTGATTTGGGCTGGAGGTGGGTTTATGGTAGGAGTAGGGTGGTGACAAGGGGTAGAGCTGTAGTTGCCAAGGTCTTCCATAGAGGCACATGAGAGTTAAATCCATCCCTGTACGGGCTTCCATTTACTAGGTCCAAGATCCTTAATAAAGAACACAATATAGGAATTGAGTGTGTCCTCTCACTTACCCTTTACAGACTATCACTTAACCTCCTGGAGATCTCTCTAGCAACCAAGGGATTAAAGGTTTTATCGTTTTTGTGTGCTATTAGCCACAGGTATTTTCTGTGCCAGGAAATAGTGGATAGGACTTGGGCGGGGTCATATAAGGATTAGGGGTGTGGTTGTGGGTGGTGCTAAGGAAGCCAAAGGTGCCTTGCTTATGGGTGCATGAGATATAACTGCAGACCTGAAAACTCTGATTCTCAATATTAGTCCTCAGGCCACACAATCAGGTCAACTTTTATAGATATTGCTGCTAGATCAGAGGTTGGTTTACAGTGGGTTGGCTCTTCATGGTGATTAATCTACCTTTGCTTAAGTAGGAGCACACTTATAACATGACTTATTGGTGTGTTCCAAGTAGTTTAACCAAAATGGAGCTGAGAAACACTGATCTATTGCACTGATTCTCTATAGTAATCCTTGGAGCACACCAACAAGTCACATTGTACAGACATCTCTTGTAGCTCACAGGTTGGTATTCAATGGCTCAGTCCTTGTGACTGTCCTACCTGTGCTTAAGTAAGAATATTCTCAAAACATGACCTTTTATTATATTCCGAGGGCTGAAGTTACTGATGGAGAAATTAAGGTTTAGTTAAACACATATATTTCAGGAGTCCATGAAGATTGCTCTTCAACATGGGGACCGTCCTCTTCAGGCTCTGTGTCTGCTGAGCTTTGCTGATATCCACAGAAGTCATGGGGACATTGAGGTGAGTCACTGGATCACAGGTAGAGATTCTCATCTTGATACCACGTAACAATGTAAGACGATTACCAGAAAATACAACCATTTAATCTTTGTCTTGGGTCCTTTAATGCCAATCGTTATTTATTACGTCTTCCCCTTTTAGGCCACTGTCGCACAGCTGGCACGATTGCTGCTAGGCTATGGTGCTTTATGGTGACTTTTTAGGTATAATTAAGGCTATATAGACTCTGAATTGATCATTATAACAGAATATATAGTTCAAATAGTTAAAAATGAGTAAAATGAAACACCTAACTGGACTCCATCTTGCCTGTTAAAACTTACAGCTGATCCCTTCTCAGGGCTGGATTTACATCGCAGGTGCCCCTAGGCAAGGCACCCTTAGCCCTGCCCACAGTCACACCCCCAGTCCTCACATGACCCCACCCCCAGTCCCATCCACTGTTTCCTGGCACAGAAAACCTTTGGACTATAACAAGTAAGGACAAATCATAGCTTTAATGGTCTGTGTATAAACAGGTACAGAGGCACTGAGATTGCTTTGGCCACACCCAGAATTCAGAATGTGGGTGTGGCCAGCACAGACATCACTCAACATTTAGAGCTGTAGGCAGTCGCCTACTCTGCCTATTAGGAAATCAGGCTCTATCCCTTCTGAATCAAAGTAGGAACCAGAGGTAGTGACCAACTGTAAGTTTTAACTGACAAAATGTAGGTTTGTATGCCACTTACTGTGGAAATGTTGGTATAATAGATGTCTGTATAACTTCAATTATATCCACAGGTGTATTTCCTCTTTACAGTGGAGCTGTCACCCTAAGACACATTTAGTTTTTTTTGTGTGCAGTGAATTAAATTCTGCATATATGTTGTACTGCCCAGTTTTCTTTAAAATAAATAGTTATTGAGAAAATAACCTTTATGTTTTGAAGGCAAGATGTGGCACTATATGCTAATTCTTTATACAATATGCTAATTAGTTATGTTGAAAGCCAAAAGTATCACTCTCTGTGCGATTAGAAAAAAGAGCATGCGACCTTTTTTAGTGCTACAAGTAGGTAAAAAAAAACAATATCACAAAATGCCAGTTTCTAAAATATATTTATTATTAAAAAGCATGTGGTAACAAATTACAAAAAATACCATTAACATACCATAAACATTCCTAAGCGAAATGAATGGAACCTGTACTATAAAATCTACTGTAAAATCTCAGGTATAATATGCACCTGTTGTATAATACGCAGGTGCAAATTATACCCAAGATTTTTGCTATTAAAGCAGGGGTATTTTATTTTATTTTTTTATTTTTTTACTCGTGTATAATACGCACCCCCCACTTCACATAAGGTGAAATGGGGTAAAAATGTGCGTATTATACCCGGGATTTTACGGTAAATAGCTCTGATACACAGGGCGGTATTCAAGAAACTGCAGTAGTCACTGTTTTTTTAAAGCCATAAATTTATGAGCTATTTGAGATCGCTCATGTTTTGATACAAGAAACATACTGTCGCCTTCATGCTGAATATCACATGCTCCTAATTTAACAGCCAAATTAGCTCATGCACCAAAATTAATGGCAGTTAGCACATGCATCATAGTTAAAGTTAGCACATGCGCATTAAAAAAACATGAAGAATGATATAAGTCTTATCTCTCAAACCTTTATGGTTTATGAGATATTCACAAGCAAAGTTCCCCTCCCCGCCCCTTTTTCCTAGTGTAAGCCATCTCTTCTCAGATGTGAATCTGGTTGTATGACAGTACAGATAACAGAAGAGGACAATTTTCTTTGTATGAAAACAATGAAAGCCCTTCCCCCCTTGACAAGTTTTTCAGCTTTTTCCCTTATCTTAATTGAAGATCGTCCCTCTCTGCAGTCTACCTGGGCACCTCCCTTCTGATCTGGTTGAACAGGAGGGGGATACTTTGTTTGTGAATATCTCTTAAACCATAAAGGTTTGAGAGATAAGACTTATATCATTCTTCATGTTTTTTTAATTCCTACAAAATAAAATAAAGTTAAAACGAAGTATTACTATCCCTTTAACAATTTAGCAGATGTGCATAAATTAACAGCAAAGTTAGTCAGATGTATGAAAATGTGTGCTAACCACTTTGATGAATTAGGTACAATCGCCATCCTTTCACAAAATGGCGGAAATTTTAGCCATGTCCACTTTTTCAAATGCATTCCCAAAACAAACCCAGGCATTCGCTAGTTCAGAAAAAACATGCTCAGTTCAGTAACACTTTGGTGCTGATCATGTTGCCATCAAAAGTACACTGTAAATAGTGATTACACACATTTCTTGCATTCTGCTCTTAGGGACTCCTACAAAATACATGACCTGGGTATACAACGTTAAAGAGATAGTAATTCATAAAATCTAAGAAAAAATATGTTGTCAGATTTATCCCCCTGAGTAAAACAAGGGCACTCCCACTGCTAAAAGGTGTTTTATTCAAAACTTATTGCAGCTCAAACTTGATTTTTAGGTGCAATATCACAGTGGCCTGAAACTGTACAGAAGCACTCTTGATACATCATCCTATGGAGATTTATGGTCAACTGACCAGAGCTGGCCATAGGATTGTATAGCAACAGTGCCACTGTGCAATTTCAGGCCACTGTGATATTGCACCCAAAAAATTCAAGTTTGAGCTGTAATAACTGTTGAATAAAATACCTTTAGCATCAGGAATACCCTTGTTTTATTCAGGGGGATAAACACTACAATATTTATTTTTTTACATATTAAGTATTACTATCCTTTTAAACTGTTGTAACAAACAAAATGTGTTGAGCATGATATACTATCTAATCTAAGGAAATAATTCCAAATTGCCTCTAAATATAAATAAATACTTTGTAAACAATCACAGAATATAATTAGGCATCAAGGGAGAATATACTCTGAAGTGCCGAGATGATCAGGGCCGGACTTACATCTCAGGAGCCTGTAGGCACAGAAATCTGTAGTGACCCCCCCCCCCATTTGCCATCTCCACTGGACACTTCCACAATGCTCCAAATCTCCACATTATCCCCCATATCCATATAGCCCTCACATTGTCCCCTATCAGCTCCATATTGCCATCAGCTCCAACGTATCCCCCATCAGCTCCATATTGCCTTCACATTGCCCCCATCAGCTCCAACTTGCCCCCATCATCTTCAACTTGCCCCCATCCTATACAACTTGCCCCATCAGCTCCAGCTTGCCCTCACATTACCCCCATCATCTCCACATTGCCTCATCATCTACAACTTGCCCCCATCATCTCCACGTTGCCCCATCAGCTCCAGCTTGCCCTCACATTACCCCCATCATCTCCACATTGCCACTAAGCTCCAACTTGCCTCCACATTGCCCACATCATCTTCACATTGCCCCCACTTTGCCTCCTGCATACGTTTCCTACCTCCCTGGTGGTCCAACGGCAGATGTCTGCACCTCATTCTGTAGCTGCTGTTGCTCCCGCGCGGTCTCTTTAGGAATGCAGAGCGCTGGGAGATGATGTCATATCGGAGCGCTCTGCATTAGAGCTGACGAGGGAGCAACAACAGCTACAGGTCTGCGCCTCTTGTCTGAGCCTAAGAAGGCACAGACCTTACCATGCGGTGGGCGGGTTGTTACGTGAGATGTGAACAAATATATATATATATATATATATATATATATATATATATATATATATATAATTTTTTTTTTTTATTACAATGACAGGCGCCCCTCTGTGGGGCGCGCCTGTAGGCAGATGCCTACTCTGCATTGCGGCAAATCTGTTCCTGTAGATGATACTATGTCGGAGTCATCAAATGTGTAAATGATGCATATACGGATGTGCATCTAAGGGAATAGATCCCAGAGGTGTACTATAAAAGGTATTTTATGATATTGTTTTTTGGATGACCTGTAGTCCTTAGACTCATTTTAATAGTATTAGTATTTTTAGATCTAGTGAGTGGTGGATCTTTGTCTGAGTTGCTGGGTAACCCATATTTGATTAATATTAGGTTTTTCTCCATATAAGCTTGCATTGTTGAAAACTCAATCTAACACTCTGATTGCCAGCAAGGTATCCAATGTATTGCATCACAATGCACTGGATACTCCGCTGGCACTCAAAGCTTAACCTTTTGAGTGCCAGAGGGTTAAGCAATGCATTGCAATGCAGTGCCTACCCCTCTGGAATTCAAAGGGTTAAATCGGTGAGAATTGTTATATGTTCCTTATGATGCAGTTGGTTTGCTTTGCCAACACTCTACTTTCCTTTCGGTTCATATGGCCCCAAGTGATTCATCACAGTGAGTACTCCTCCCACTTTTACATCAGTGATGTATTTTAGCAAAATAAATGGCTGCCTCCTGAAAGTCACTTGGTCAATTAACTTTTAAATATACTGAAAATCTGAAAAACAAAATATATGGACAAATTAATATATCTTATTTAACATTAATTGCACTAACTTAATAATTAGGGATACTTTCTCTTTCTGTAAAATGCTAATTAATCACTGGTTGCACACTCCTCTGGTCCACAAGGGATTGAGAAATATATAGCCAAGAATTTAAATAACATTTTTTGAAGAGCAGACGCACTTAGCCCACATAAGAGAGCTGCCAGAAACTAATCAAGCACAATTTGCCAAAATTCTCAGTAGTTTGCACTTGAAATAAAATGATGAATAACGCTTTAGATTTTCCAGCAGGCCACATTGTTTGAAGGGCATGCCAAATAATATTGTATCTGTTCCTGAAAGTACAGCAATTTATATACAAAAAAAAAAACATGCACACACAAATTACAGACCTTTTGGAATCCTCAAAGCTGGAAGCTGAATCATTTTAAAGGAGTGATAAACTTTTATTATGAGGAGAAAAAACATGATGTTTATGTGCATCCACAGGGGGAAAGAGGGGGCACTTGCCCCCTGCCAGGATTAATATAGAGAGGCTGGGCTTGCACATTATGATTTCCTGGAATAATTCCTGTGGATGCTCAAGATGTTGTTAGGCATTTCTTGTTGAGTAAAGCAAGGGTACTCCCACTAGAGAGCAGTGTTTAGTCCAAAGATACAAATTGGACGTATTTTATACTAACAGTGCCACCTGGTGTCCCAACAGTTCACCTATACGTCACCTGGTGTCCATACTTTAATTCTATGGCATTCTATGGGAAAGGTAAGCCAATGGCTACAGTTCTCCTTCGAATGTGATAGTAACAGCTCCAACTTTTGAATAAAGCAACTGCCAGTTGTGGTAATATGCTTGTACTCAGAAGGAAAATCCTTAAAATCTAAGGATTTTTTAATATAATAAAAGTAAAAAAAAGTTGCTAATTGTTTAAATAATTTGTGTCAATCAATACGGGATTTCCTGCCAGTCAGAGTAGCCAGCTGCCTGTGGCAGGTGGTTCTCAATCACCCTTTCACCCAACGCACCCTTATCATGCAATCTGGAATTTTCACCCATAGCGTTTTATGGCTAATATCTCAAGGATGTAATGAAGGGTACAAAAAACATTTATTTTTATTCTTAGGTCTCAGAATGACAAGTAATATATTGTGCATAATAATTTCCATAAATATATGTTAGCAACTCAACTTTACATTTTTGGTCAGCACCCTAAGCTGGTACCTGCAGGACATCAAAGGGCCATGGCACTGATCTCCGGGCACTTAATTGTGAGGGGAGCCTCAGTTATGTTGGCCAGTTTATTTAATCTCATGAATGACAGAAAGGTCTCCAGTACATTGCAAAGAAATGTGTTTGTGGACCTTTCTGGCAATCAAGGGGTTAAAGGGATAGTATAGTCCCATAAAAAGTATGTCCTAAATCGTAGCTGCAGTAAAAAAAACATTCAATGTGCTTAATCCTTTCTCTCAAACTGTTATGGTTTGAGAGACGTAAGAAAATAAAGACCTCCGCTCCCTCCCCTTTCTGCCTGACGAGCTGTAAAGCTGTCAAAGGCAGAATACGGTCGCACGACTGTAGGCGGCTCTTCAGGAGTGCTGACATCGGGATATCTAACTATAATTACTTCATCGGTATGGTCTACAACGTGTGCCTGGCTTGCAAGCACACGTTGTGGACCATTCTGATGAAGTAATTATACTTAGACATCTAGATGACAGCGCTCCTGAAGAGCCGCTGTCTGGTCCTGGAACCAGGATTTCATGACATCCGCTGTACAGTGGACGCATGAAAAGGGGGAGGGAGCGGAGGTCTTTATTTTCTTACATCTCTCAAACCATAACGGTTTGAGAGAAAGGAGTAAGCACATTGAATGTTTTTTTACTGCAGCTACAATTTAGGACATACTTTTTATGGGACTATACTATCCCTTTAAGTACATTTTTGTGTTGTTATGCTATAGGCTAAGGTCATTTTTTGTGCCGAACAAGAGTCATGGATGGGGAAATGTGAAGGGGGTGGATTCATATGAAGAGTGTGGTGTAGCTATTCAAAGGGTTAACTCTTTGAGTGCCAGAGGAGTACGTAACGCATTTCTTCGCAATGCGTTGCGTACCCCTCTGGCACTCAAAGGGTTAAAGCGGAACTATCCCTCCAAATAAAGTTCCCCTTAAATAATTATTGCTATAGCGATAAGCATATAAAAACTAGTATTATACCGAATAAGTACAGCGTTATTAAGAAATCCTACTTGATCCGAGACGAACAGGCAGGCATCAGCGCAGACATCTTGTCTTAAAGACATCTATGCGCCTGCACTGTCCATCCCTTCTCTTCCATTATTGGTGAGGAGGAGTAGCATTGAACCTTAAGGTACAGGAAGTGACTGACGGCGCAGGTGCACAGATGCCTCTAAAGCAAGAAGCCTGCCCGTCAGGTTCAGATCAAGTAGGATTTCTTAATAACGCTGTACTTATTCTGTAAAATACTAGTATTTCTATGCTTATCCCTATCAATAATTATTTTGAGGGCACTTTATTTGGAGGGATAGTTCCGCTTTAAGGGAAAGTAGAGTTCCTTGCCTAAAGGTGCCCAAATTGTAAATCTGGGCACATTAACAATATTTTCATGTCGTATGTGAAATGTTATCACTTTTTCATTTCTTATAGTTGATCTGTATAGTAGACTGTATGATACAGCTCAGTGTTATTTGACACTCACACTCACTGTACTTCTTGTTCTCAGAAAGCGATTCCTCGGTACGACTCCTCAATGAGTATAATGACAGAGATCGGTAATCGCCTGGGTCAGACCCATGTGTTGCTGGGTGTAGCAAAGTGTTGGCTGCACCAGAAGGAAATGGATAAGGTAAATGAATGTGGAATTGGGTGGTAAGGTTAATAGGGTGGGATGAGGAGGTCAATGATGCATAGGATATTGAAATAAGATGGATCTGAGAACTGTTTAATGGATTAGGCAACCAACAACTCTTTGCAAATGCAGTATTGCCTAATTTTGCAAACTGCTAGGAGGTGATGTGGGGTTGAGGAATTAGAGTTGGGTTGATGGGAGTTGTGGTGTTGCATTTATGTGCAGAGATGAGTTGGCGATGAATTTGGGGATGACATGAGCAGTGGGTAGATGAAGAAATGTGGGGAAGAGAGATGGAGGTGAAAGTTCAGAGCAGAGTGGGGAACTGATGGTGTTGAGAGGTATGGGGTCATGTGACTAGATGGGATGAAATGCAAGGAGTATAGAGTTGCCGTGGAACACCAGTTTCAGAATTTGGGATTCCACGAGGAGCATAGCGTTTGAGGTGACATGCTGGACGTAGGGATGGAAGGATGGTGTTTGGGATGAAATGAGTGGGGAACTGTAATGTTGGGTGTTAGTGGTAACTCACAGATTTGTGGTGACACAGAAGGACTTGTGGAGGAAGTGTCTATGTAGGTTACATACTGAGTGGCAATCTGGGTTAATGCTGTGAGTGTGCAGTTTTGATGATGTGTGGAGTTGAGTTTATCTGGACATGTGCAGATGAGGGTAGGGTGATGGAGTAAAGGACAAAGCGATGTTTGGAGTATGCAGTTTGTGGAGTAGAGATGATCTGGAAGCGTGAGGGTAATGTATAGGGTTGAACTAGATGGACGCAAGTCTTTTTTCAACCTAAATTGCTATGTTACTATGTATATTTGAAATGAGTAAATAGTTAACAGCAATGTGAAGAGACTAAAAACCCCATTACGTAACAGGAGTAATTTTTGTCTCATACAGTGAAGCTGGTCTGATCCCCAAATTACTACATTTCTTTTGAATATAAGACCCATTAATCTCTTATATTTGGCCTCTACCTGTTTATTGGGAAGTGTAATCATAGCTTTGTGTGTGTGTGTGTAAATAGGACACTGGCACCGAACTAGAGCTACTAATAGGCAGCGGTTTGTGCATGTGATACTGGCACGTGAAGGCTCAGTGTAACAGTACTGATCCCTCCTGTGCTGTGCGTGCTTGTGGTCCAACTGGGATATTTGGCAGTGTGATGCTATGTGTGTGTGGGGGGGGGGGGCAGAGTCGTACAGTGCTGTGCACTGCATAATGTTCTGTTTATAATCAGGTCAGCTCTGGGTTGAAGAATTACACAATAGCTATAGCCTGCTGCCTCACGCTTGTGTTTAATTTCCAGGCTCTGGATGGTCTCCAAAAAGCTCAGGAGATGGCAGAAGAAATAGGCAATAAGGTGAGTGAGCCAGTGAGAATTAACCCTTTGATTGCCAGAGGGGTACACAACGCATTGAACAGCAATGCGTTGCGTAACTCTCTGGCACTCAAAGGGTTAAATTAAAAAAAAAAAAAAATGGGGCCTATGCAAAAAAAATAAAAATAAAACTGTAACCATGGGGGCAAACCAACAACCTGTAAGGAGGAGAAATGAAAATTTCCAAATTCCTTGTGAGTTAAATGTGTCTTTTAATCTATCACATGCTAGAGAGGTCTGCAATGCATTGCTTTCCTATGCGTTCAAGATCTCTATAGTATATAAGGGGTTAAAATCCCATTTTAAATTGATGCAAATGTTTAGTTCTCCCCTATGAAATATTTGGTTTGTCCAAAACTTACTCCACTTTGTCCACAAGGCTCTAAATATGTTGACATAATGGGTCAAAGACAGCAACCAGAGCCTCTCTCCATAGACTGCAATAGCAACTGAGCTGCCATGAAATGAAATGGCCTTAAGATGTATAAAATAAAATATGTTTTCTCTGTAATAAGTTTTGAATGAAGCATCTCACTGCAGTGGAAGTAAACTTGTTTTATTCAGCTGGAAAATCCCCACAGTATATAGCAGTACAGCTTTCACAGATTCATTAAAGGAAGACTGATAACCAGGGGTCAAGTGTTGGGGGAAAAAAGTGTGGGAACTCACCCAAGATTACCCTCCTCCCAAAATAAATATGTATGGCTCACGTCAAGTGTTTCTTTCTCTACATGTGTGTGTATCATTGCATGTATGAGTGTGTCTATCTCACTCTACGTATGTCAGTGGATGTGTGTGGGAGTTTGTGTCTATATGTGTGTATTTGTTGCATGTGTCTTTGTCTCTATCACTGTGCATGCATGCACACACATTGCCCCCCATCATCTCCACATTGCCCCCCAACATCTCCACATTGCCCTCACACTGCCCCCCAGCATCTCCACATTACCCCCATCATCTCCACATTGCCCCCCACCATTTCACCCCTCCAGCTCCATATTGCCTCCATCATCTCTACATTGCCACCCATCATCTCCACATTGCCCTCACATTTACCGCCATCTGCTCCAACTTGCCCCCATCATCTCCACATTGCCCTCACATCTCCCCCCATCAGCTCTAACTTGCCCCCCGTAATCCACATTGCCCTCACATTGCCCCCATCATCTCAACATTGCCCCCCATCATCCCCCCCAAGCTCCATATTGTACCCATCATCTCCACATTGCCTTCACATTTCCCCCATCTGCTCCAACTTGCCCCCCTTCATCTTCACATTGCCCTCACATCTTCCCCCATCAGTTCCAACTTGCCCCCCCATCATCTCCACATTGCCCTCACATTTTCCCCATCATCTCCAATCAGCTCCACTTTGCCCCCACCAGCTCCACTTGGACCCCATCTGCTCCACTTTGACCCCCATCAGCTCCAACTTGCCCCCTCCAGCTCCAACTTGCCCCCACCTGCTCCACTGTTCCCCATCAGCTCCAACTGACCCTCACCAGCTCCAACTTGCCCCTTCAGCTCCAAATTGCCCCAATCAACTCCACTTTGCCCCCACCCGCTCCACTTTGCCCCCATCTGCTCCACTTTGCCCCCATCAGCTCCAACTTTCCCCCACCAGCTCCAACTTGCCCCATCAGCTCCACATTGCCCCTATCAGCTCCACTTTGCCCCCACCAGCTCCAACTTGCCCCCCATCAGCTCCACTTTGCCCCATCAGCTCCAACTTGCCCCCCATCAGCTCCACTTTGCCTCATCTGCTCCATATTGCCCCCATCAGCTCCACTTTGTCCCCCATCAGCTCCAACTTGCCCCCCCATTAGCTCCACTTTGGCCCTCATCAGCTCCAACTTGCCCCCATGAGCTCCAGCTTGTCTCATTGCGTTTGTTTCCTACCTCCCTGGTGGTCCAGTGGCCTGGCAGGAGAGGTCTGTGCCTCCTTTAGCACAGACCTGTAACCACTGGAGCTCCCGTGCGGTCTTCTCTTCAGTAATGCAGAGCACACAGAGAGATGATGTCATCTCCCAGCGTGCTCTGCATTACTAAGGAGCCGACTGCGACGAGGGAGCTACAGATCTGTGCAGAGTGCAGACCTGACTGTGTTGGGGTGCCGGGTGGGGGAATCCTGCTATCAGGAACGGCATTCCTGCTCTGGAAAATGTACAGGAACGCCATTCCCACGTGTTCCTGCAGGACTCAAGCCCTGCTAATAACTAAAAATGGCCTTGGATTTTATACATTTAATGCCCTGTACTTCATTCTAGCATCTGTAATCATTATGTTTGTGTTTTCTGAGGCCTCAGATCTGCTCTGAGGGTGCAGACATGGCTACCTTTCCCCGAATCTGCTCTGAAGGTGCAGACATGGCTACCTTTCCAGGGCACCCATTGATTATCCAGGATTCTCTGTGAATTGGCTAAGATAAGATAACAGCCTTTCTGTATACAAAGAGCTCTCTAACAGGACAATTTAGCATACAATAAAAAGCAAGTTTAGGATTATGTTTTAGGAATGTATTATGTGAACAATCAATTTTTACATATGCTAGCTGTCAATACAAGATCGTTAACACCTTATTGACATATGACGTGCCAGGACCATCATGGCTGCCCCGGCGTTAAGGAGTGGTGACGTCGCTGGCATGTAGTGGAATTTCAAGATCATAGCTCACTTGCACAGCGCACTGTGATCACTGGGCATGTAGCTTAAAAATAAAAAATGGCCTTCATTGTCCAGCGCATTTTTCTGCCTGACCGTGCGGTCCTTAAGGAGTTAAAGTTATATCAGACAGTTTAATCTGTTTTCCCTCACTGAGGTTTGTTAAAAAACTTTGAGGTCATTGAGGACATTTTGAATGGAGGCTTGCTAATATTGAAATACATTTAGAATTCCCTTAAGTTTTGTTGTTGTCTGCCTTAGGTCATTAACCAGGGCCGGGTTTCCCAATAGGTAGAGCAGACAACTGCCTAAAGCTCCACATTTTGAAGGAAGCCTCAGCTGTGCTGGCCACCTCCACATTGTGAATTGTGGGAGTGGCCAGAGCAATTTCAATTCCCTGCACTGGTTAGGGTGACCACATTTCCAATCTGCCATTCCGGGACATGTGGTCACCCTACTTCACAGAGTGTATGTGTTGCTGCTGCATGATTACCCCCTTTACCTGGCAGGTATTCAGGGTTAAAAAAATCAGCTGTATATGTATGAAAGTAACAGAAACAGCTATGCTATGTTTATTAGCTATGTGCGTATAGTAGTGTTTTCTTGACTGAAGAAGACTGACAGTTTGCAGTGGTGTGGTTTACAATTAAACTTACTGTCAGGAGAGAAGAGAAGAATAACTAAGCCAGGGAGACAGGAAGTCCGCGCCCGCCGGCGGGAGCACAGCCACTCAGCCTTGGGACTATGTCTCTGCTGCAGCATGCGCTGTTGTGTAATCCTCCAATGAAATCCTCTCCACTCGCTCTCTAACTTTCTTTCTGTCTTCCTCCTCCAAGTTCCTTCTGCCCTCCGCCGCCGCGTCTGCATTTGCCACTTCAGCCGCCTCACTGCGCTCAGAGTCTGTCACAGTCTGAAAGGCCCCGCACTCAGCTCACTCTTCTTGTTTGCAGTCTTGCTCAGTGCTGCCTCACTCACTCACAATCACATGGCCTGCATCAGTGTATCAATTCACATGCACACAGACCAGCCAGCCATTGTGCAACGGCTCTCTTCATTGGCTGGTGGTTGTGCATGGCGACGTGCATGTTGTTACTTACAGAGTAGGCTCTAGGCTGCCGCTGTGATGACTCAATGAGCACCTCAATTGGCCTGCAGCACCGGCGCGCACAGAAGCAGAACAGGGCTCACAACAGAACAGGACTGCCCTGATGATTCCGGGACTCTTTATTGTCCCGGGGGGTATCATTCGGGACGCGGGACACAACAAAGAATTAAGGGACACTCCCGGGCATTCCGGGACACGTGGTCACCCTAGCACTGGTTTATATTCCCCTTTATAGTGTATTATTTATACCCTTCAATGTTAGAGATATCTAGCAATGAAGGGCATGCCTCCCAAGTATCCCTCTTTAAGAGGGACAATTCCTCTTTGAGACCCAATTCCCTCTGTCCCTCTTTCTCACCCTGGTGTCCCTGTGTTTAGGAGATCAGACTGTGTGGTGTGTATATAAGTGTATCACCCTGGTGTCCCTGTGTTTAGGAGATCAGACTGTGTGGTGTGTAGATAAGTGTATCACCCTGGTTTCCCTGTGTTTAGGAGATCAGACTGTGTGGTGTATGTATAAGCGTATCACCCTGGTGTCCCTGTGTTTAGGAGATCTGACTGTGTGGTGTATATATAAGTATATCACATTGATGTCCCTGTGTTTAGGACATCAGACTGTCTGGTATGTATATAAGTGTATCACCCTGGTGTCCCTGTGTTTTGGAGATCAGACTGGGTGGTGTGAGTGTATCACCCTGATGTCCCTGTGTTTAGGAGATCAGACTGTGTGGTGTGTATATAAGTGTATCACCCTGGTGTCCCTGTGTTTAGGAGATCTGACTGTGTGGTGTATATATAAGTATATCACATTGATGTCCCTGTGTTTAGGACATCAGACTGTATGGTATGTATATAAGTGTATCACCCTGGTGTCCCTGTGTTTAGGAGATCTGACTGTGCGGTGTATATATAAGTATATCACATTGATGTCCCTGTGTTTAGGACATCAGACTGTGTGGTATGTATATAAGTGTATCACCCTGGTGTCCCTGTGTTTTGGAGATCAGACTGGGTGGTATGTATATAAGTGTATCACCCTGATGTCCCTGTGTTTAGGAGATCAGACTGTGTGGTGTGTATATAAGTGTATCACCCCGGTGTCCCTGTGTTTAGGAGATCATACTGTGTGGTGTGTATATAAGTGTATCACCCTGGTGTCCTGTGTTTAGGAGATAACGGTGTGTATATAAGTGTATCACCCTGGTGTTCCTGTGTTTAGGAGATCAGTTTGTGTGGTGCGTATATAAGTGTATCACCCTGGTGTCCTGTGTTTAGGAGATCAGACTGTGTGGTGTGTGTGTGTATAAGTGTATCACCCTGATGTCCTTGTGTTTAGGAGATCAGACTGTGTGGTGTGTATATAAGTGTATCACCCTGGTGTCCCGTTGTTTAGGAGATCAGACTAGGTGGTGTGTATATAAGTGTATCACCCTGGTGTCCCTGTGTTTAGGAGATCAGACTGTGTGGTGTGTATATAAGTGTATCACCCTGGTGTCCCTGTGTTTAGGAGATCAGACTGGGTGGTGTGCATATAATTGTATCACATTGCACCACAGCAATAAAGCTCACATTAAAGTTTGTTTAGACTTCATTGTATGTGTTTATAAATCATACTGTGTAAATAAAATAATTTGATCTCTTGATAAATCATTTATGCAGTGACAAACAGGTGTCAATACGTCATGAAGTAACAAACAAATTCTAGGTAATGCCGCACCCCCAAAAACACAAGTGTCCCTCTTTGGTCATTTGAAATGTTGGGAGGTATGCAAGAGGTTAAAGCTTTTTTTTTTTTTTTGTCCTTGCTTGATATAGACTACGAGTATTTTCTGTACCAGGAAACACTGGATGGGACTAGGGGGTGGAGTAATTGAGGATTGGAGGTGTGGCCATGGACGCAGCTGAGAGCTCCTAGAGTACCTTGCCTAGGGGTGCCTGAGATGTAAATCCAGCCCTATCATTAATCCTTTGAGTGACGGAGTGGAATCCAACGCATTTCAACGTAATGCGTTGGATACCTCTCTGGCACTCAAAGGATAAATGATTGTGAAAACAGTCACAATGGTGTGTCGTGCAGCCAGGATGATCTCTTTCCTTTCTGATTATAGCATTAAATTGGTTCCTTGCTGAAAATCAGGGACCTTTAGGAACTCATGGTGAGGCCCTCTTAAACTGGAAGCCCCCATTCATTTAAATGTCCCTGCCCCTCACACAACCACGTAACAGCTCACCTCTCTTCCCTTGTCACTTTCCCCCAGCTCTGCCTGCTGAAGGTTCACTGTCTGAGTGAGATCATATTCCGCACTAAGCAGCAGCAGCGGGAGCTGCGTGCTCATGTGGTCCGATTCCACGAGTGTGTGGAGGAGATGGAGCTGTACTGTGGCATGTGTGGAGAATCCATTGGAGAGAAGAACAGCCAGCTCCAGGCCCTGCCCTGCTCCCATGTTTTCCATCTGAAGTAAGTTGTCTAAGTGTCATCATAAAAGATCCACCAGTAAAACTTCAGGATTTTAAAGGGGATATATCACCTCAAAAAAAATTCTTACCATAAGTTTTGTTAATATAGTAGTAGTAAGAAAGCTTTATTTTTTTTTTTTAAATTTAAAGATATCTTACCTTTAAAGTGATAGTAAAGTTTCTCAATAAAATCAGCTCCAATTCTTCATAGTATTTGGACCTTGGAGAGTGTTATTTCAATACTGTGAGAGTTGTAGTTCAAGAGTAATTGAATGATAAAGTTTCCCCCTCCCACCCCTTTTACCTACTGTAAGCCACCTCCCCTCAGATGTGGAATCCAGTCCATAGACCAGACAGATAACAGCAAGGGACAATCTTCTTCCTATGAGAACAATGAAAACCCTGCCCCCCTTGGCAGGTTTTTCAGCTTTTTCCCTTATCTTAATTAAAGATTGTCCCTCTCTGCAATCTACCGGGACACTCCCTGCTGCTCTTAGGTGAGCAGTGTGACATCAGTAAAAGGGGCGGGAGGGGGATACTTTATCATTGAATTACTCTTGAACTACAACTCTGACAGAATTGAAATAACACTCTCCAAGGCCCAAATACTATGATGATTAATTAGAGCTGCTTTTATTATGAAACATTACTGTCCCTTTAAGCTTTGCCGATCAGCATAATGCAGCACGCTGAATCACTGGCAAAGCGCTTGCTCACTAATTCTTTTCCCTCCCAGCTGCCCCAGGGAGCGCGTTCACACTTCCTTTCGATGTGCTGTGAATGGCTTCTATCATTATATCAAGCTTCAGTTAGCATTATACTGAGCTTGATATAACGATAGAAGCCATTCACAGCACACCGATGGGAAGTGCGAACACGCTCCCTGGGGCAGCTGGGAGGGAGGAGAAGAGCTGTGCTGTGCACATTATGTGGAAGTGCGCAGCAGAAAGGAGACTATCTATAAAAGTACTTACTTTTAGAACCCACCTCCCCCAGCTTTCCTACTACTACTTTAGTAACAAAACGTATGGTAAAATTTTTTTTCAGGTGATACATCCCCTTTAACATGCGAAATTGGTCGTAATGGTTTTATTCACTAAAACGTCTGAACAACACATTTGGAGAACACAGTGAAATAACATCTGAGAGGCAGCAACATACTGTATGTCATGTATTTTCAAAAGCATTCAGACACACACATACAAATGTGCACTCTTTAAAGGGTTAGTGTTGTCCAAAAAAAAGTTTTTTTTGCATTTAGAAGAGCTTAAAAAGCTGAGCTAAATGCAAAAAAGTATCTCTCAAACTGCTATGGTTTGAGAGATACAGGCATTTCAAGTTTGATGTCTCCTACTGACAGCTGTAAAGCTGTCAGCAGGAGGTCCATGTCGGTTGACAAAGAGGCTCTGCACCAGACCCGCAATCTCGTTAGTTACAAAGTATCCCTTCATTGGAATGGTCTAAAACGTGTGCTTGCAAACCAGGCACATGTTTTAGACCATTTCAATGAAGGGATTCTTTGTAACTAACGAGATTGCGGCTCTGCTGCAGAGGCTCTGTGTAGACCTACACGGATCTCCTGATGACAGCGTTACAGCTGTCAGTAGGAGACATCAAATTTTAAATGCCAGTATCTCTCAAACCATAGTGGTTTGAGAGATACATTTTTTTTTGCATTTAGCGCAGCTTTTTAAGCTCTTCTAAATGCAAAATACTTTTTTTTTTTGGACATTACTAACCCTTTAAAGGGGCCCTACCACCTAAAAACAGCTTTGGTGATTTTGACAGTGCTTTCAAAATTGCCCATATTTTGTATTATGCTGGAAGAAGATTGTCCCTCATCACATTCTATCCAGACTGGGTTGCTGAGGCTGCTGAGGTAAGTAAAAGGGGCAGGGAAGTGTATAAATATAAAATGGCAAAGTTTAAAGGTATTGTAATGTCTTTTTAAAACAAAACAAAATATTGTAGCTATTAAAAAAATAAACTAAATGATCCCAGTCCCATCTCTCAAACCTTTATGGTTTGAGAGATGGAATGTTTTAAAGTTCCCCCCTCACTGATGTCAGCTGTGTTGACCGATTAGAGGCGGCTCTTAAGCAGAGTCAAAATACCGAAATCTAAAAAGAAATACTTCATTGGAATGGTCTACAAAGTGTGCCTGGTTTGCAAGCACACTTTGTAGACTGTTCCAATTAAGTATTTCTTTTTTGATTGCTGTATTTTGGCTCTGCTGAAGAGCCGCCTGCCGGTCCACGGGCCAGATTCTCCTGCTGTCAGTTTACAGCTGACGTCAAGGAAAGGGGAGGGAGGGGGGAACTTCAAAACATTCTATCTCTCAAACCATAAAAGTTTGAGAGATGGGACTGGGATCATTTAGTTCAATTTTTAATACCTACAATATTTTGTTTAGTTTTAAAAAGACATTACTAACCCTTTAATAACATTTTACTGATACTCATCATTACAAAAAAGTAACAAAGACTCGATTTTACTTTACTAATGAAACAATACTATCCATTTCAAAACAGTGCCTTTTGTATGTTTACTAAGTTCCTCGGTCAACCAGGATACTTCTTCATTACTTCCAGGTGTCTTCAGACCAATGGAACCCGTGGTTGCCCTAATTGCCGTCGCTCCTCTGTGAAACCTGGCTTTGTGTGAGTGACACTGGAGATAAGAAGATCCTCTGTTGATGTTTATTCCAGGACCAGCTGGTGATGGGACAGCTGGGCTTTGTGTCCCCAGCGCCACCTTCAGGATGTTGGCCCCAGTTTGGTCTGAGGCCTGAGATTGGTGATACGGTGGGCAGCGGCGTTCACTGTCACTCATCTGTTCTCAAGTGACATCTGATTGGCCATGTGATGAGGCCAGAAAGCGCATGTGAAAGGGGCTGTTTTTTTCATATATTTTTTTTAAGTCTTTTATATTTCATGATGGAACTAACGTTCATAGCAATGGGGAGACAACCTAACGATACTCTAGAATTTACTGAGAAGTATACATATGGACAAATCTAACAATTTTCCTAATTTAAATAAAAACTAACACGTTCTAAATATAACCCCTCCACTTACCTTATAATGGCCAGAAAATCCTAATGACCCCTATGATTTTTCTCTTGTGCCTTTGTTCAAGACCTTTCATCTTCAGTCAGTCCTGGATTTCAGATCCATGGAGGCAGACATGACAGTTGCCTGTAGGACCACTGGACCTCAAACTCTGCCCAAGTCTTGTGGTCATTTTAAGTAGGTTCACACTGTCATGTCTGCCCCCATGGACTTGATATCAAGGATTGATTGAAGATGATTCTTGGCCATAGAAGTTTTTTTTTAGAGTCTTAGTTCTCCTTTAACATTTTGAGTGCCAGAGGGGTACGCAACGGATTGCTTTGCGATGCGTTGTGTACCCCACTGGCACTCAAAGTGTTAACCCTATGATTTACAGAGGAATGAGCCATGCAATGCGTTGATCATCCCTGAAGCACTCAGAGTTAATCCATACCTTTAATACCTTGTGTTTTTTTTTCCATATTTCTACAAACTGAGTATATTTTTACTGTTTTTATCGCTCCGGCCAACGCTACTAAGAGGCTGTTCCACACATGAACTACTCTTTCAGTAAAGAAAGAAGTTCTTCTTGTTTTCCACAAGCCTACCTCCCTTTGTCTATACAGCATGAATTGTACTGTTCTCTTTCTTACAGTGTTTATAAATTCACTTCTTCCTTCCTGTACCTTATTTATAACCTTCATGTATTTGAGTGTCCGTGAACCCTTCTTTTGTCTTTAAATAATCAGTGAAGTTTTTATTAGGAAACAAATATATGTATATGTAGGGCTTTTCTCTGTTACGTAAAGCAGGGGTTCTCCCACTGCTGGGAGATAACTCATTTATAAGTTATAACAGTTCAAAGGGTTATGAAGTGTGTTGTTATCACATTTTATGGAACTGTAGGTAGAGGCTCACCTCTCCAATAGACTACAAAAAAATAACTGTCTGGACTCCAGGTTGCAGTGTTGACAACAGTTAAATATCAAAAAGTTATTAAGTTTGAGCACTAACAATTTGGAAAAAGACATTACATGGTAGTGGGGGGGGGGGGGGTCATCGTTTTTCTCAGCAGCAAAAGCACCATAATATGTTTTTTTATAATTTAATTCATAGATGTTACACACGTCAGTAATCTAAAATATTATACTAAAAGGCTTAGGACCATGACAACAGAACATATATTCAAAAGAGAAGGACATTATGAACTTGTCTCAGTAAAGTAATGTTAATTATATGGGGATACACGCACACACATAAACACACACACATACACACGCCTATACACACAAATATACATACACACACATAAATACACACACACACATACATACATACATACACAAACCTATACACACACATATACATACACACCTACACACACACACATGCACACAGACACATACACACACATATGCTCACACACCTACACACGCAAACATACATATATATATATATATATATATATACATACACACACACACGCACTACAACCTGGTTTTGCCATGTAATAAAACTGTAATTCAGTTGTACTGTTCCTTTAACCCTCTGAGGTCTAGTGCATTGACACCATCTAATCATCATGGGGTAAATTTATTGAATGCTAGAGATCTCTATAACACAGTGTCTCTAACATCCAATAATTTATATTAATTATTTGAATAAAATAGTATACTGCTTTTTTTGTTTACATTTTTTATTTATTATTGTTTTGTGTTTGCTATGATAAATGTTTTGTGTACACTTGAGAACGTGGGACTTATTGGTAAGTGGCAGCCACATGAGGCCTATGTTATGGGAATACAGCCTACAAATAACACATAATTTTCAACACTTGCTTACTGATATTAGTTTACTGTTTGTGTATAAACAGTATTTATGCAATAGAAGAGTCCTGGTTCCCTCTGCTGTCCAGTGGTTGAACTGCAAATGTTCTCTCCAGAAATCTATAAGCCAAGCGAGTGTGGCTCTATTTAACTGGCAGGAACTGAAAATCACAAACACAATATTTTGTTTAGCATCGAAGACTGATTTTAAAGCCATACCTAGCAATGAAATGGGATCATGTGTTTAAAGGCATAGTAATTCTTAATGGTGAAAAAAATATATATTGCAGCGTTTATCCTGCTGAGTAACAAGTGTTGTCTCACTGAAGAGCGATGCTTTTATTCAAATATTATTGCAGCTGAAACTTGAATTTGTTTGGTGCAGCACCTCCATGGCCTGAAATTTCATGATGGCGCTGTTGCTACAGCAGTATATGGACAGCTATATGCAAAATATATTTTTTAATCACTAAAGCATTACAATGACTTTAAATACCACATATTACTAACAGAACCCGCCAGATTGTATTGAACTGGCTCATTTGCAATCCTGCAGAACAACATTTTCCTCCATTAAAGGAGCAGTATACTTTTTTGGGGGAAATATACCTGTGAACTTGTTTCCTGCTGATTAAAACAAGGGTACTCCCACTGCTGGGATATTTTATATTAAAAAGTTATAACAGCTCAATTAAATATATACTTTACAGTACTGTGCAAATGTTTTAGGCAGGTGTGAGAAAATGCTGTAAAGAACGCTTTAAAAAATAGACATGTTAATAGTTTATTTTTATCAATTGACAAAAAAAGAAGAAAAATCTAAATCAAATCAATATTTGGTGTGACCACCCTTTGCCTTCAAAACAGCATCAGTTCTTCTAGGTACATTTGCACACAGTTTTTTTAAGGAACTCGTCAGGTAGGTTGTTCCAAACATCCTGGAGAATGAACCACAGTTCTGTGGATTTAGGCAGCCTCAGTTGCTTCTCTCTCTTCATGTAATCCCAGACAGACACAATAATGTTGAGATCAGGGCTCTGTGGGGGCAATACCATCACTTCCAGGACTCCTTGTTCTTCTTTACTCTGAAGATAGTTCTTAATTACTTTGACTGTATGTTTGGGGCTATTGTCATGCTTCAGAATACATTTGGGGCCAATCAGATGCCTTCCTGATGGTATTGCATGATACATAAGTATCTGCCTGTACTTCTCAGGATTGAGGAGACCATGAATTCTGACCAAATCCCCAACTCCGTTTGCAGAAATGCAGCCCAAACTTGAAAGGAACCTCCACCATGCTTCTTGTACCACTCTCCATCCCTTCGGCAAACAAACTGCCTTTTGCTACAGCCAAATATCTAAAATTTTGACTCATCAGTCCAAAGCACCTGCTGCCATTTTTCTGAACCTCAGTTCCTGTGTTTTCGTGCATAGTAGAGAAGCTTGGCCTTGTTTCCATGTCAGAGGTATTTCTTTTTGGCCTTAAGTCTTCTATGAAGAACACTTCTGACCAGACTTCTCCGGACAGTAGATGGGTGGACCAGGGTCCCACTGTTTTCTGCCAGTTCTGAGCTGGCACTGCTGGACAACTTCCAATTGCGAAGGGAAGTAAGCATGATGTGTCAAATGATTTAGGTAAATTAGAAGAATGGACAAGAGTGTGGCAGCTACAGTTTAATGTTGATAAATGTAAAATAATGCACTTGGGACATAAAAATCCAAAGGAAAAATATACTGTTAAGGGTACTGTGCTGTCAGAGATAACAGAGGAAAGGGATTTGGGAGTAATTATTTCTAATGACTTAAAGGTAGGCAGGCAATGTAATAAAGCAGTAGGGAATGCAAGCAGGGTGCTGGGTTGTATAGCTAGGGGCATTAGTAGCAGAAAAAGGGAAGTAGTCATGCCACTCTACAGATCTCTAGTTAGACCTCACCTAGAGTATTGTGTACAGTACTGGAGACCCCATCTCCAGAAGATTATAGATACTCTAGAGAAAATTCAGAGAAGGGCTACTAAAATGGTGACTGGTTACAGGAAAAGACATATCAGGATAGTCTAAAGGATCTGAACATGTATAGCTTGGAGGAGAGAAGAGAGGATATGATCGAAACATTCAAATATATGAAGGGATTCAACAAAGTGCAGAATGGAAGTACATTTCAAAGGAGTAAAAATGTCAGGAAAAGAGGCCATAGTCTAAAACTAGAGCGACACAGGTTTAGATGTAATGTAAGAAAGTTTTACTTCACTGAGAGGGTAGTAGATAAGTGGAATAGCCTACCAGCAGAAGTGGTAGAAGTTAATACAGTGACAGAATGCATGGGATAGGCATAAAGCTGTCCTTAACATAAGAAAAGACCAAGGACTAAAAAAGGTTTGAGGTTTTTACAGTAGGAAAATGAGCAGACTAGAAGGGCCGACTGGTTCTTATCTGCCATCAGATTCTATGTTTCACTAAGTTTTCTTGACCGACCGATGGGTCTATGGTCTTCGACGCTGCCCGTTTCTTTGTGCTTCTTCAAAAGAGCTTGGACTGCACATCTGAAAACATGTCTGCCTTGAAATCCCTGCCCAGAAGAGACCTTGCTGATGCAGTATAACTACCTTGTGTCTGTTGCTGTGCTCAGTCTTGCCATGGTGTATGACTTTTGACATTAAAGTGTCTTCAGCATCCTCACCTTGTTAGCTGAGTTTGGCTGTTCCTCACCCAGTTTTATTCCTCCTACACAGCTGTTTCTGTTTCAGTTAATCATTGTGCTTCAACCCACATATTAAACTGATGATCATTAGCACCTTTTTGGTATAATTGTGTAATCATACACCTGACTATATGCCTAAAAAATCCCTGACTTTGTGCAAGTGTACCTAGAAGAACTGATGCTGTTTTGAACGCAAAGTGTGGTCACGCCAGATATTGATTTAATTTATTTTTTTTTTCTGTTCACTCACTTTGCATTTTGTTAATTCATAAAAATAAACTATTAACATGTCTATTTTGAAAACATTCTTACTTTACAGCATTTTTTCACACCTGCCTAAAACATTTGCACATTACTGTATATATATATATACACATACATACAAAGTACAGATGTTGGAAGCACTCACTCTTAGTATGAAATGCCCAGGTGCACCATCCCCCAAATCAAAATGCAAATGGTGTAAGAGAAGAGGCAGCACCAGTGGGACTTAGCTATTTATGTTTTAATAGAGCAAAATATCAATAATATGGTAGTTTCCGTCCTACATCGGGACCTCAAAGGTCCCGATGTAGGACGGAAACTACCATATTATTGATATTTTGCTCTATTAAAACATAAATAGCTAAGTCCCACTGGTGCTGCCTCTTCTCTTATACCATTTATATATATATATATATATATATATATATATATAGTTAAGCCAAACTGTTCATAAAAATGTTAACTGGTGTTCACATGGTAACCTTTTTAACCCTTTGAATGCATTCTATTTGAGAGCTTGAGTCATAGACTACGGCTCTCCGAAGTCATACATGTGAACTTTCTTGTTCCCAGAACCCAGAATGTTTGTGGGAGGGAGTTTCCGAATGACGTGATTTATGTGATATTGCTATAAGGATTTCAATAGAAGTGGATGGGATTGAGAGGTGGATTTTGCCATGAAAGTGTGTGGAAGCGGCTGGGTAACTGGCAGGTTTACAGAGGATCTCACCAACCAGAGGATCGGCCTCTGTCCCTCGAGATCTGGTAATTCATTCTGAAAATCAGAGTCTCCTGGGCAGATCCATAGAGTTCCCAGGTATATTTATAGTAAGTGATACCTAGTGACCTAAATAAAAAACTTCATTTGGATAAAAAAAAATTGAGCTGTAATGACTTTTGAATGAATAATCTCCCAGCAGGGTGTGTACCCTAGGTTTACTAGGAGGAAAAACCCTATAACTCCCCTCCCCCCCATACTGCTCTTTTAGTACCATAGGGGTATCCAAAGCATTGCTTTGCTGTATTATTCAAGGAGTTAAAAGCCCCATTTAAATCAGTGACAGTTTTGGACAATGTGTTTCCCTATGGTGCAGTTGGTTTGTTCCACAGTTGCTCCTCTTGTGCATAAAGCCCTTAGGGCCATACATAGGATGCTACAGAGGTGCAATTCTAGAGCAAACCAATGGTACCACTGGGGGAATAAACATTCCAATTGATTTAAATGGTGCTCTTAACCCCCTCGAATGCTAAAAACATATCCGGTACATTGGGGTTAAAAGTGCTATTTAAATCAATAGGAATCTGGGAATATATTTTTCCCCTATGGTGCAGTTAGTTTTCCCCAGAATTAAATGATGACAATGCGGAACACTGCTAATCAAGTAATAATCTTAACAGTCTAGCCAAAGGACACTTTTAGGGTGGCATATGAAAAGGCAGACTGGCACACGTTGTATATTAATTAAATAAAAATAAAATCTAAAGAGAAATGGAATATATTAACTGAATGTAAAGACCTGTAGATTATCATGCACTGACAAAGCCAAGGCAGTAGCCTGTGGTTTTCAAGCTATTGCTGGACTACAAATGGCCAGCTGAGAAGGATGGATTTAAAGCGTCACAGGTTGCGTACCCCATACCTAAATTCACTGAGGGAAAAGTAAGAAAGTGGAGCAATTTTGGAGCAAACCTTAAAGTAGAACTGTCACCTGTCCGTATACTCACAAAGTGGGGGAGTGAGACAGCAATGAGGAATATTAGTATGTGAAGAAAGGGAGGAGGGAGAGCAGTATACAATGTTACTATGTGCAGCAAGGGAGGAGGGAGAACAGTATGAAATGTTAATACGTGCAGGAAGGGAGGAGGGAGAACAGTATGAAATGTTACTATGTGCAGGAAGGGAGGAGGGAGAACAGTATGGAATGTTAATATGTGCAGGAAGGGAGGAGGGAGAACAGTATGGAATGTTACTATGTGCAGGAAGGGAGGAGGGAGAACAGTATGGAATGTTACTATGTGCAGGAAGGGAGGAGGGAGAACAGTATGGAATGTTACTATGTGCAGGAAGGGAGGAGGGAGAACAGTATGGAATGTTAATACGTGCAGGAAGGGAGGAGGGAGAACAGTATGGAATGTTACTATGTGCAGGAAGGGAGGAGGGAGAACAGTATGGAATGTTACTATGTGCAGGAAGGGAGGAGGGAGAACAGTATACAATGTTACTATGTGCAGCAAGGGAGGAGGGAGAACAGTATGGAATGTTACTATGTGCAGGAAGGGAGGAGGGAGAACAGTATGGAATGTTACTATGTGCAGGAAGGGAGGAGGGAGAACAGTATGGAATGTTAATACGTGCAGGAAGGGAGGAGGGAGAACAGTATGGAATGTTACTATGTGCAGGAAGGGAGGAGGGAGAACAGTATGGAATGTTAATATGTGCAGGAAGGGAGGAGGGAGAACAGTATGAAATGTTAATACGTGCAGGAAGGGAGGAGGGAGAACAGTATGGAATGTTACTATGTGCAGGAAGGGAGGAGGGAGAACAGTATGGAATGTTACTATGTGCAGGAAGGGAGGAGGGAGAACAGTATGGAATGTTAATACGTGCAGGAAGGGAGGAGGGAGAACAGTATGGAATGTTACTATGTGCAGGAAGGGAGGAGGGAGAACAGTATGGAATGTTACTATGTGCAGGAAGGGAGGAGGGAGAGCAGTGTGGAATGTTACTATGTGCAGGAAGGGAGGAGGGACAACAGTATGGAATGTTAATATGTGCAGCAAGGGAGGAGGGAGAACAGTATACAATGTTACTATGTGCAGCAAGGGAGGAGGGAGAACAGTATACAATGTTACTATGTGCAGGAAGGGAGGAGGGAGAACAGTATGGAATGTTAATACGTGCAGGAAGGGAGGAGGGAGAACAGTATACAATGTTACTATGTGCAGCAAGGGAGGAGGGAGAACAGTATGAAATGTTAATACGTGCAGGAAGAGAGGAGGGAGAGCAGTGTGGAATGTTACTATGTGCAGGAAGGGAGGAGGGACAACAGTATGGAATGTTAATATGTGCAGTAAGGGAGGAGGGACAACAGTATACAATGTTACTATGTGCAGCAAGGGAGGAGGGAGAACAGTATGGAATGTTAATATGTGCAGGAAGGGAGGAGGGAGAACAGTATGAAATGTTAATACGTGCAGGAAGGGAGGAGGGAGAACAGTATGGAATGTTAATATGTGCAGGAAGGGAGGAGGGAGAACAGTATGGAATGTTAATATGTGCAGGAAGGGAGGAGGGAGAACAGTATGAAATGTTAATACGTGCAGGAAGGGAGGAGGGAGAACAGTATGGAATGTTAATATGTGCAGGAAGGGAGGAGGGAGAACAGTATGGAATGTTAATATGTGCAGGAAGGGAGGAGGGAGAACAGTATGGAATGTTAATATGTGCAGGAAGGGAGGAGGCAGATCAGTGTTGAATGTTTGTATCTGGCTGGTAGAAGGAAGGAAGAACAGTGTGGAATGTTAATATCTGGTTGACAGGGAGGAGGGAGAGCAGTGTGGAATGTCAGTATTTGGCAGACGGGGAGGGAGAGCAAAGTGGAATGTCAGTATCTGGCTGGTAGAAGGGAGGAAGAACAGCATGGAATGTTAATATCTGGTTGGAAGGGAGGAGGGAGAGCAGTGTGGAATGTTAATATCTGATTGGCAAGGAGGAGGATGAGCAGTGTGGAATGTTAGTACCCGGCAGGTGGGGGGGGGGAGTAGTATGAAATGGTAGTATGCAGCACTGTCTAATTTGCATAAACTGGCAAATTAATAAAGCTAAATGAAAACTTTTGTTTTAAAGGGATAGTAATACTTAAAATGTAAAAAAATATGTTGTAGGGTTTATCCCCCTGAGTAAAACAAGAGTACTCCCACTGCTGAAAGGTGTTTCATTCAAAAGTTATTAATTTTCAAAGTTGAATTTTTTAGGTGCAATATCACAGTGGCCTGAAATTGTACAGTGGAGCTGTTGCTACACCATCCTATGGAGCTTTATGGTCCCGGGACCAGAGCTGTCCATAGGATCATGTAGCAACAGCACCACTGTACAATTTCAGGCCACTGTGATATTGCACCTAAAAAATTCAACTTTGAAAATTAATAACTTTTGAATGAAACACCTTTCAGCAGTGGGAGTACTCTTGCTTTACTCAGGGGGATAAACCCTACAACATATATTTTTTTACATTTTAAGTATTACTATCCCTTTAAATAGAAATAGCTAAAGATAAATATAGGTGGCTTTGAAAACTCTTTCAAAATCATCTAAGTTGTTATAAGGATTTAGTTCCACTTAAAATTCTATAGGTCTCTAAAAATTGCTTTGCAATCTGTTAGAGACCTCGCTAGTATTAATTTAACCCTTTGAGTGCCAGAAAGCTATCCAGTGCATTGCAATACAATGAGTTAGATACCTCTCTGTCAATCAAAGGGCTTAAAGCTCAATTCAAGTCAATGTAATGTTTATATGACAGGTATGGTGCAGTTAATTTGTCCCACAATTACTCTATTTTATTGTCCTTATGAATAAGATTCATCATCTGATCACTCAACGCTGGATAAACCTTATGTGGTTTTACATTATCTGCCCTCGAGAACAGATGCAGTTAGCACCAGTAAAGACATGTAAGAAAATCCAGCCTTTTATAATCAGGGCCCTAAGGGTTTCCTGCAATTTAGTTATATAATCTCTTTAATATACGGACACAAAGCTCAAGGGTGAGAGCAACTTGCTTTTACCCACACTATAGAGAAGAATGTTTGCTGAAGTTGATGATACCTTTTTCTGTTGACTAAAACGAGGGTATGTCCTCTCCGGGAAGACAATTCAAATGATATTATGATATACCATGTAGAACTGGTGCCAACAAAGTGTGTCACATGGAACAAATTAATATTCCTGCTAATTGAAATGGGGATTTAAACCCCTTGGATGCTAAAGAGGTCTCTAAAATTTCAGGAGTTAAAATACTCTTTTAGATCAGTGTTAATTTTTATTTTTTAGCCATTGTGCAGTGTGTTTGCACAAAAATTGCTCCACATGTCTTTGAAAACATTTCCCCTATACCAGGGCTTAAAATTTGAAGTTCTTTGCTACTAGCCAGACCTGAAAAGTTACTTGCCATTGCAAGCCATAGCATACCCACCAGGACTGAATTTCTACTCGCCAGGGCTAAATTTTGACTCGCCATTGGCTAGTGGCGAGTGGAAATTTTGAGCCCTGCCTATACCATAGGTCCTGTTATCCCTAATGATACTCACAAAATGAGTATGTGGCGCTGAATCCGTCCCCTTGTATCAAGCCGTCACTGTGGAAATAGATGACCATAGAACGTCCGTAGGATTTGAAGTCCAGTTGGGGGAAGCGGCCACATTTCTTCCTCTGTCTGCGGCCATCGTGGATGAGAATGAAGTCATGGGAGCAGCCGGGTGAGAATTCCAAACTGAATGGAGAAAAACGAAGCTGGATCTGCAATAGTAACAGTAATATATGACATCTGCCAGGATGCTTTTCTCTAAAGTAGTGCCCGTTATTTAGGCAAAAGTGTTTAGGTCATACGTGTAAAAAAAAATATTGTGGAGAAATTACAGAACAAACCAACTTCCAAACACAAACAACCTGTTGGACCAAGTGCTTATTGTGATAGCTCTTCTGCTGTGGTATAATCAATGTATGATGTATACAGAGCAGTGTTTCCTCAGCTCTGGTCCTCAGGGTCACAACAACAGCTCAGGTTTTAAGTATACCCTTGATTAAGCACAGGTGGATCAATCACAATGACTAAACCACTGCTTACTCACCTGTGACTAAGCAGTGATATCTTAAAAACCTGCACTGTTGGTGTTCACTGATGACTAACATTGAGAAACACTGATACAGAGAGACAATGAAAATCCACAAAAACCCTAGGCTACAATCTGGCATTAACACTCAAGAAGATGTGCTAAATATCCAGGGGCGTATGGTTAAAAGAAAAGTGCATGAAACAAGGACAAGCACTGTTCTCCCCGACGCGTTTCACACTCAGTGTCCTTCCTCAGATGTAATCACCCCCTCCAATTCAATCTCTGGTGGTTTTCACTGAGACACACCCCTTTCTCCTTAGTATGGAGATAATGGGGGGAGGGGTACTAATCCACCAGAGCAGCTCATTTTTTTGAGCTTGCAAGTTAGCCTAATGATCATGAAGTTGCATGCATGTTGTGGTATGTATAAGCAAGTTTAATCGCTATAGTACATATAGACACATACACTCGTAATCATTAAGACCTAAATGTGACCAAGCCCCAAACTACCCCTGTATAGCAGTGCTGCTCCGACTTGTACTCAAACCATCCCCCAACAGTGCATGTTTTCAGGATTGCTTCAATTAACCCATTAAGACCAGATGATGTGTAAGGACCATCACAGGAATCCATCCTATAAGGATGAAGATCCAGACATCAAGACTTCATTATCACGATTGCCTCAGGGTGCGCTGTGATCATGCCAGGAAGGCTGTAACTGACTGCTCTGTGACGAGAGCAGTCATTTTCAGCCAATCCTTGGTGGCTCGGCACACGTGATCGCTGCTACAGAGATCACGTGCAGGTGGAGTCAAATGACAAAAGCAATGTAAATATACATTGCCCCTGTCACTGTTCTCTGCCTCTCTCTCTCCTCCTCACTGTGATTGTGAGGAAGAGAAAAGCAGAGAACAGAGCTCTCAGTGCCTCAAATGGCCACAGATAAGGCACTTTTAATGTACTGGGAGCAAGACGGTGGGAGGAGATTTAAACAAATCTCTACCCAAAATCCATTAATTGTATAACTGAGTAAATGATTTAGACCAAAACCAAAGTATTTCTTTTATACAAAATAATTTATAAATACATATACTAAAGTTTAAATAAATATTAATGTGAGTTTTATTGCTGTGGAGCAATGTGATACACTTATATACACCACACAGTCTTATCTCCTAAAAGAGGGACACCAAGGTGGAAAAGGGGGACATAGGGATTTTCGAATCAGAGGAGGTATGAACGAACGTCCAGTCCCTGTTAGAAATGAACCAAATGAGCAAAAATTATCACGGGAAAACTAAAAAAAAATAAAAATGCTGTTTTTTTTTTCATTTTTTGCATAATTTTTTTAATCTCAAATTAAATGTTGGGTTATACATATAAATGTGGTATAAAAAGAAAGCCCTGCTTATGCCGAAACAAATTGTATTTAATTCGTGTAGGTGTACTAAATGAATCAGAGGAAAAATATGGTTGAGCAAAGGTGTATTAAAAAGGCCAAAATTGCTGTTGTCCTCTAGTGTCAAAAAGGGGGCATTGTCACTACGAGGAATTGCAGTTAAATCAGGTAGATCCTTCAGAATGACTGAACCATTGATTGTTTCACCTGTGAGGAGATCCATAAAACCTTCAACTCTGGGTGACCTAAGTACATGCTACATAGCATGTGAAGGAAAAAGACATTTTTAATGATGATTTCCACTATTCCTTGTACATAGATGGAGGTAAGCAAGGCACAAACATTTTTCCTTTCATTCCCTTAATACTTTTTGCTAAGCAATGCAATGATACTCTGGGAGATTTTTCACCCAAAAGTTATTTAATCTCAAAGGTATTCATGTCTTTAATTTATAAATCACTGACTCAAGCTCTCCTACAGAATGCATTATAAAAGAAAAAAATCACCATTTGAACATAACTTCTAAATGAAAAACCTCCCACCAGTGTGAGTAGCCTTGTTATATCCCTTTAAGCTATAAAACCCCAATTACTGCTGTGTTAAAGTGTTAGTAAGGTCCCTGTAAAATATTTTGCATTGAGTAGAGCTTAAAAAGTTGAATTGGCTGTCAGCAGGAGATCCGTGTCGGCCGACATGGAGGCTCTGCAGCAGAGCCGCAATCACGTTATTTAAAAAGAATGACTTAATTGGAATGGTCTACAAAGTATGCCTGGTTTGCAAGCACACTTTTTAGACCATTCCAATGAAGTAATTCATTTTAAATAACGCGATTGCGGCTCTGCTGCAGAGCCTCCATGTCAGCCGACACGGATCTCCTGCTGACAGCTTTACAGCAGAATTGACACAGAATTGCTTCACTTTTTCTTTTATACATACATATCTTGAATCCATAGTAAAAAAAGAAAAAAATAAGTTGTGTTTAAAAAGTCCCTTGCATTTACCTTATTTCCAAGGGGTGCTAGTAGGGTCCACACACAATCCATGGAATTGGGATAACTGGCAGGGAAATTCAGGGTTGAAAAGTTTCCTTCTGGGCTGTTATGAGATCCCCCACATTGTACTGGCAAAGAAAGAGGTGGCACACAGTGAATCTGATATACTATCACAATGTACAAGTATATGAGAGGTCCATACAATGATCTCTCTGGTGAGTTTTAATTCCAAGGCCTGATCAAATAACCAGGGGCCTCCCCTTGAGATTAGAGGAAAGGAGGTTTCACCTTCAGCAGAGGAAGTTTTTTTCTTACAGTAAGGTCTGTTAAGTTATGAAATTCCTTGCCCAAGGATGTGGTAATGGCAGATACAATGTATACATTTAAGAGAAGATTAGATACATTTCTTTCAAGAGTGAACATAGAGGGTTATACCGTGTAATACATAATAGGCAAAACAGGAAGTTCAGACAAAGACTAACTTATTTGGCAGCAGGAAAGCATTTATAATTCTCATTTCTCTGAGTTCTGAGGCAAGGGTTGGACTTGATGGACTTCTGTCTTTTTTCAACCTAATTTACTATGTTGCTATGCAATATGCACTATGTTACTACGCACTAAGAAAAATGGAGGCATTCACTGGCAAGCCACCTGTACCATCTGGGTAGGGTGACCACATTTCCCTTCTGCCATTCCGGGACGTGGTCACCCTAGAACCTGCCTTACCTTGAGTCCCTGGTGGTCTAGCGGCGTGGAAAGTGCTCTGTGCCTCCTCCGGCACAGAGCTGAAGCTCCCGCGCGCTGTGCTCAGTAATGCAGAGCGCTGGGAGATGATGTCATCTCCCAGCGCTCTGTATTACTAGAGCGCTTGCCTCCAGGTAAGCTGCATTGCCGCCCTGGATGTCAGCCTGCAAGCGGTGTGTCATATCATGGAAGCCGCGAGCGGCGTCCATGATGTGACACACCGCTTGCAGGCTGACATCCAGGGCGGCTTGGCTTCATTCCGGGACACTTCATTGTCCCGGTTGAAGATGACCCGGGACGCGGGACATAGCCCTGAAATAAGGGACAGTCCCGGACGTTCCGGGACCCGTGGTCACCCTACATCTGGGGTGAATAACATTAGCCACATTTTGTTGATTTTAATGAGGTTTTTAAACCCTTGAATGTTAGAAAACTCTCCAGGCAATGCATTGGAAACCTATCTAACATTCAAGGGGTGAAAAATCTATAGGAATTTGGGGATTTTTGTATGTGTCACCGATGGTGTAGTTGGCTTGCTAGAGAATTGTTCTTACACCACAATGTCTCATTTTTTACTTTGAATATATGGCCCACAGAGTGTTCACTCATTAGAGATTGCTCTCATTGTGTGTCTCCACTTTATACCCTCACCGGAATTGTACACTGCTCTAAAGCTGACACCATTCCCACTGCTGGCAACTTCAACTCTCATCAGGGTTCCAGAAGACACCTGGACAAGGGGACGGACTTTCCCACAGGTCTTTGGAAGGAGGATAGGAGATTTGGTGCTTGGTCCATCATAAACCATCACAAAGCCATGGACACAGGATGGAGAAGAGGGAATACTGAATGTCTCAAACTGCAGGAAGACCTGGAGAGGAAGAGATCTATGTGTCTGACATCAGGAAGTTAGTTTTGTCTCTACATAAGCCAGGGTAGCATAAGAGAGGGTATCAAGAGCTACAAAAGTACATAGTGACTGTGGTAATCATGTACTGGACATCCCAATGGCAATTAGAGGACATAAACTATACCTATAGAATAGAAAAAGTGGATTTTTAAGGGTCAGGGAAAGGTGCTTTATAATTGTAGGAAGTTCCCTTACAGACATGAGAATATAATTTGAATAGAAGAAAAGTCTTCAAAACTTTCTCCATTACCAAGCAGATCTCGGTGATCTGCAGGGCTGGATTATGTCGGCATTTCACTCTTCATTTATGGAAGAGGAGGCAGGCAGCATTGCTCTGAAACTCTGATGTCACCCAATCTTGCAGATAATGGAGATCTGCAGGATAAAAGAGCAGAGTATTGAATACTTTTAACTGTATAAGAATCAGATGATGATGATGAAGCAAAGCATTGCACACCACTCTGGCCCTTAAAATGTTAAACTGTTGGAAATCTATTCCCAAGCGTGTCAACAACCTACACTTCTAAAACCCCATCCCCTAACCCTTCACTGACCCTGTAATGTAACAGAAAGACTTCTTAAAGGGATAGTAATGTTTCACAATAAAAGCCGCTCCAATTAATCAGAGACACTCAACTAAGAACAAGCCTGCTATAGGAGTGGTGTCGTACCCAACAATTCACACAACACTTAAAGGGATAGTAATATTTCAAAATAAAAGCAGCTTCAATTAATCTTCATAGTATTTGGGCCATGGAGAGTGTTATTTCAATACTTTCAGAGTTGTAGTTCAAGAATTATTGAATGATAAAGTGTCCCCCTCCCGTCTCTTTTACAGATGTAACACTGTTCACCTCCGAGCAGCAAGACTGTTCGGATGGATCTCAGAGAGGGACAATCTTCAGTGAGCATAAGGAAAAACCTGAAAAACCTGTCAAAGGGAGCAGGGTTTTTATTGTTCTCACAGTAAGAAGATTGCCCCTTGCTGGAAACTGTCTGGTCCCAGGACCAGATTCCACATCTGAGTGGAGTGGCTTATACTAGTAAAAAGGGCGGGAGGGAGATACTTTATCATTCAATTACTCCTGAACTACGACTCTGACAGTATTGAAATAACACTCTCCATGGCCAAATATTATGAAGATTAATTGGAGCTGCTGATTTGTGAAACATTACTATCTCTTTAAGAGTGCTCTTCAGCCAACAATCTGGCAATCTAAAAAAAAAGTAGTGCCAGTACTCGGTATTGTTCCATTTTAAAAGAGGTGATTTGACCTTCCTACCAGCTCCTCCTAATTCAAATTATTTTCTAATCCCTTACACCCCTGCACATACAATTACAATGACCCAGCTTGCTCCCATTTCTCTGTGTCCTAGTACCTTTCCCTCAGGGACACGGATCAACCACACACACGTGGAAGTGTTTGGATGCAGCCTGGACTCCCATGAGAAGCTGTTGTGAGGATCTGGCAATAAGTAACTGCAGATATCTTCAGAGGAAACACATAGGGAATAGTTATCAACCTTGAATTCACTGGCACAAGTGTAAAAACTGAAGCAAAATATATCAGAATTTACTATCACCACTAGAATGAATGGGCTTGTATGATATTGAGGGTGAGTTGAATTACAGAAAATGGTAGGTAAGTGCTACAGAAGAATGAGCAAAATGATTAGTATGAAAATTCCATTTCACAAGACACGAAACATGTATTGGAAACGGGGGAGATGCACTAAGGAGAGATGTGTGTCTAGCGATATGTGGCAAGCACTAAGAGTTAATGATACGAGGGGGGATATCCCCATTAGCATACAGGGTTGTTGAACTGCTGGCAATGTGTAAAGGTGCCCTTCTTTACACATTACAGCAGTCTGACAAACCTGAAGTCTGAGCACATCTTGTATGCTCACACATGGACCTAAGTACGAGTGTGTAGAAGGCTCCACACTTATCTCAACACTTAACTGCATTGATACAGTTTATTTATCTTCACAACATCTAGAGAACTCAGGCCAATGCGCTGACCAATCAAAGCACTGGGATTCCCTGTGGGTTCCAGCGTTGGCTTCCCAGCATCACTAGCAAAAGCAAACCTGTAACATAACAAAAACAGGTAAAGGTACCCAAATATTGCCCAATCCAATGTTTAGGATACCCCACTGGCACTCAAAGGGTTAATCATATGAGTTCCAGAAGGGTGTCAAATGCATTGCTTTTTGTTGTATTGTCATGTCCAACAAAGTATACATTTCACATCAATGTATCTGTTCTTAATCCTTTGAGTGCCAGAGGGGAACGCAAAGCAATGCTTTGCAGTGTGTTGCCTACCCCTCTGGCACTCAAAGGGTTAAAGTGATGGTTTGAGTTCAAATATTAGCCTTTCTTCGCTAATGACTATAAAAAAGCATTATTTTTATATCAATCCCCAAAGTAAAATTATATTTTGTTAAAGGAACACTAATGTCTCTTAATATTATACCCTCACTTATCTTAATCTGGGCAGAAACTACTAATGTCCACTATGAACTTATTCTGTGTGGACTGGTTCTCCAACACTAATCTTTAATAACTAGCATTGAATATTGTCATGGGAGGCAGACATGATTCCTAGTTGCAGGGCTCAAGGACCCCAGACTCCTCCCACTTAAGGATACCTAAGACGATATCAGTGGGAGGAGTCTGGGGTCCTTGAGCCCTGCAACAATGAATTTTGTCTGCCTCCATGGACATGATGTCCAGTACTAATTAAAGATTCATTTTGGGAACCACTTTACACATCATTGTTTCATAATGGCCTCTGGGATTTCCTACCAAGTTTATGATAAATAAGGATTATTACTAGATGGAATGGTTTAAATGCTTTTTTATTCTTCATACAATGCTCCTGAACTGTAAGGTATAATTAATCCTTTATTTTCCCACTTGTTAAAGGGATAGTAATGTTTCAAAATGAAAGCAGCTCCAATTAATCTTCATATTATTTGGGCAATAGAGAATGTTATTTCAATACTGTCAGAGTTGTAGTTCAAGAGTAATTGAATGATAAAGTATCCTCCTCCCGCCCCTTTTACCTAGTGTAGCACTGTTCACCTCAGATGTGGAATCTGGTTGCTTGACCAGACAGATAACAGCAAGGGACAGTCTTCTTACTGTGAGAACAATGAAAACCCTGCCCCCACTGACAGGTTTTTCCCTTATCTTAATTGAAGACTGTCCCTTTCTGCAATCTACCTGGGCACCTCCCTGCTGCTCTGAGCTGAGCAGTGTTATATCAGTAAAAGGGGTGGGAGGGGGGATAATTTATCATTCAATTATTCTTGAACTACAACTCTGACAAAATTGAAATAACACTCTCCAAGGCCCAAATACTATGATGATTAATTAGGGCTGCTTTCATTATGAAACATTACTATCCCTTTAACTTACATAGTTACAGGGGAGGGCTGGCAACTTGTGGCCTGAAGGGCGGGGGCAAAGACAATCAAGTGACCCATTTCTACTATAATTACAGCCCACTGTCCCACCCCTTTTGATCATTTTAAAATTGGCATTAATGGTGTGGAGTAAGTTAGATGATACCATGTAGATTACAGTTGAAATTGGGCTACACTAATGACACTATAGGGGTTACCATTTAAGCAAAGCTACACTAAGGATACTATAGAGCTTACAAGGGAATTGGGTTATGCTACTAGTGGAGCTCCATCTGGATTACAGCTCTGTGGTATTACTTATGTAACTCTATTTCAATTATAAGCTCTGTGGTATCACTAGTGGAGCTCCATTTGGATTTTAGCTCTGTGGTATCATTTGTGTATCTCCATTTCAATTATAAGCTCTGTGGTATCTCTAGTGTAGCTACATTTACAGCAGCAAACGGGAGATTGAAATCGGCAGTGGCCCACCAGTTCAGACATATGACTGGTCCAGGGGGCAATTACTGCTGAGTTCCAGTGTAGTCCCCAATAAATGAGCCCAGAGCCACAACTTTTAAAAAAAATTCAGAGGGTCTTAGTTCTGCCTAACTAATAATCCCCCTGTCTCTTTAGTAGTGCATCTGAATGAACAGAGTGTGTAAGAGGGAGAGTTGCTTTTGAGATATGTTGAGAAATGTGAGAATAAGAAAGAGTTAAAATGCACCTGTAACCATACATTTAGTTAATTTTAACCCTGTGAGTGCCAGAGGGGTATGCACCGTATTGCTTTGCAATGCGGTGCATACCCCTCTGGCACTCACAGGGTTAAAGAGCATGAAAAACTGTCTGTATCTTGTACTAGAACGTGTTTGTAATAAAAATATTTTTGGAGAAATTAACCATCAATTGTTGGTTGCAGTATGGCACATTCTGCTGATTAGTTTATATTTTGGGCCAATATTGATACACATGGTGGTAAGAATGAGTCTAGCCTTTCTAACTGCACAATGGACAATATGTTTTGTCTTGGACAGGACTAATTACCACACTGTGCAGGCAGCTAGCAATACAGAGATGCTTTAGATGAATGGAAGCAGACTCACTCAGGGGGGAGGGGGGTCTTTTTTGGGACGTAAACCAACGTAGGCTTTCATCGTGATACATACATGGTCCCTATTACCATTATTTTTTTCCTACTGTTATATTGGAAAACTAGTTGAAGAGCCTCTGTACAAGGGCCACAGTGCCACCCAGCAACCTCGGCTGGTGTCCGGATCCTGTCATAACTGGCCGCTGTGTTGTCATGCGCAGTACAGACTGCCCGCACTGCAGCTGATGTGGAGCGGCGCACTCCAAATTCAGACTGTAGACCTCTCTGCGCACCTTTCTGTGACCAAGCAGTCCCAGGAAGGTGCATAGAGAGGACTCCGGTCTGAATTTGGAGCGCCCCGCTCCGTATCAGCCACGGTGCGGGCAGTCTCTACTGCGCATGATGGCTTCTGACAAACATCCTTAGCGAATTATTATATAGGATAGTGTCTGGGAAGCCGGTCACTCACAGATTGGTGGCTTATTTCACCCATTACAGTTTATGTCCTATTTTCGTATTACGAACAAGACGTTATTGGTGTTGCTAGAGGTCTATTGTTTTCAAGCTTTTTTCTTTTATAATCTGTTATAATCATTTATATTTTATCCTGAGTACATATCACTTTTTATAGTTCATTACTTTTGTCTTTTTTATTATTGTCGAATTAACTATTTTATGCCTTATTGTAAGTTATTTTTTGGTGAATATATTGAACTTAGATCTCTCGTGTGCGCTGTTTTTTTTTTTCTTTTTTTCATCTGTTAGTAATAAAGGTCCGCACTGAGCCGCCAAAACATAAAGGTTAATTTCTCGAAAAACTTCTTTTACAGAAAAATGTCTAACACAACATATAACCAGATTTTAATTCTCGGTAAAACAAATTACATTTGGTTGAAGGTGACAGGTCTATTCTAACAGTTATTCTAACTCTCCGCAGCTGTCCACGTTGTGCTTTGTACAATAATCTAATGTAAGATGTATCACTCTTGCACTATGTAGAAAAGCAGAAGTGATCTCCTTATAGTACAGTTATCAGTGAACATAGTGTACATCCTGTATTTCTACAACTAACACGGTACCAACTCTCATCTGTTATCCTAGTGTACATAGCCAGACAGACCCAATGGTTGCCTTGAGTCAGTCAGTGCCAGTGGGCCATACTTTTCTCATACCCGGCCCACCATCAGATAGAATTGTAAGCTTTTGGACAGGGACCTCACTTCCAGTGTTTCACTTTGCAAAGCACTTGTACCGTCTACACCCTTAACCCTTTGAGTGCCAGAGAGGTATCCAACGCATTGTAACGCAATGCGTTGGATACCTCTCCAACACTCAAAGGGTTAAATTGTAAAGAGATGTGTACACTTGCAGCACTATATAAATAAACATATTCATTCATTATTCCCACTTTCAAACATTACTTTGACATGAACATACTTGCCATAGTGTAGAACAGACAGGTAGTCGTACGGCATTCCTAAATTCTGTGTGCTCATTTTGTAGAAATTGCGTTCTTTGTCTAAAAGGCAAATAGTTTAGAGAGAGAGAGAAAGAGGGTGAGAGAGAGAGAAGGAGAGAGAGAGAGAGGGAGGGAGAGAGAGAGGGAGAGTGATGGACCGATGGGAAGGGGCAGAGATAAAGAGAAAGGGAGGAAGGGGACAGAGAGAGACAAGAGGAGAGATTTGAGAGAAAGTGAGAGGTAGGAACGGGAGAGAGACCGGGAGGGGAGGAGAAAGATGGGCCAAGGGGGAAAAGAGAAAAAAGAGAGAAAGGGAATGGAGAGATGGGATCCTTTCACACAGGATAGAGGCCTGACAGGTATGTGGCCATGTGGACGTCTGTCTTACATTAGTTGTGAATATGTGCTGAATGGCTATATTACAATTTGCATATACTTTCAGTTGGTCGATTCTGCAATCACATAGTGACAGTTCAGAATTGGAAGGCCGAATTGATTTTTCCCCAAAAAAAATGCCCCACATGAATGCTTTTGAAGTGCAGAAAAATGCTCCAAAATGACCCCAAAGCGAGGATAGGAAGCCTAAGTAAAGTGGTAACATTTTGGTTGCTTTCCACAGATCAGGCAGGGGAAACCTATTTTAACTTGAAAAGCGGCATGAATATATCCCAGTTTTTTCATTTAACTCATTAACGGAAAGAAAGAAAATATGTTGTGGGGTCCCAGGACTCCCTTTATTTTTTTTAACACTCGCCATCCTGATTTGCTCAGGATGGGGGGATAGGTACATAATGTTATCCCCCCAACAAAATTATCTGAGGCCATTTTGGCCTTAGATGTAACAAATGTTTGGATCTGAACATGTTTAACCCCTCCATTGCCATGCTGGCTGGAACATATTGATTTCAGTGCATTCCTAGCCAATCCATCAATGGAGGGGTTAATGGTGGGCCCACTTAGGCTAGTGGTGGGTTAGGGATATCGTACATTCATTTTTTGCTAGTTGACCCATTGGATTGCAGACAATTTAAACTGAATTGCACAGCAATGTGCTGCAAGCTGCCTGACATCAGATGAGTTAAGGGGGACTTGTGTGAGTGTGGGGTGCAGATGGGGGCTGTCTTTGGAGGCCAAATAAGCCTTATTCCCAGACTTGGCAGTTTTGAGCTGCTGAACCTGGGAAGGACTAACCGGCAGGACAAAAAGCCTTGCAAAGGACACCCTGCTATTATGTAAGAGCAGAACAGCCATTTGTAATGTTATTTTGGGCTGTTCTTGTATGTATGCCAAACTAAAAAATTCCTCATACATGCCATCTGGAATAGAATAGAAGTAGTAAGGAAGGACAGAAAAAAACCCTTCTTCTAATGTTTTGCCAGCCTAATTTTTATTCTGATGGAATGGAATCTTGGCCATTATTGGCTGATGCCCCTTTTGTTTGGCCAGTCATTGGAGGTTGCCAACAGAACTGCAATTTCCCATGCTGCCCTCATGAACAATCTTCAAGGCAGCCTGAGCACCGCCATACAGATAAAGCAAGCTGAAACCTGGATGTGCTTAATGCACGAACACATCCAAGTTGAATCATTATGTGCTAGGGTGTGTCACTCAAGATGAAAATCTGCAGTGTGAACAGCATTACTGGGGGCAATGTATTTCACAAGGTGCCTTAGGTCCAGCATTAACAACTCTGTACTGATATCGCCTGTATGAGCAGTTACAAAGGGTTTCTGGTTAATAAAGACTTGAAAATGGCTTGGATCATGACATTCAAGTAAGGAGTATGTGAGCAGGTGCGACCTTCTCTCTATACCTTGGCTGATGTTCTCCCAGATAATTCGGATATACTTGTCTCGGTCGCTCCTGCACTGCTCATGTTGGAAGCCCAAGGAATGTAAGAGTTCATGTTGTATAATCCCCCTGTGCAGGCAACCTGTCTTCATAAGAGACACATCTTGTGCACCTCCAACCCGACCAATGTACGACCAGCATCTTTGGAAGCAGAAAGGGATGAAGGAATGAAAAGATTGTAAATGAGAGAATATGGATGGATAGAATTTAGGAAATGTATATATTTTGCTTTCCTAATATGCAAAATCTTTACTTTTTGATAAGCTAATAATTTTGCCTCACAAAAGTGGTTCCCAGATCTGAGCGCAGGGCTCTCTTACAGGTCAGGAATTGAGGATTTCCTTGCTTGTGTATAAATTAATTCATTAAAGCAAATGAGTCTCTGATTGACTCATCTGTACTCAAACAAGGTATTCTCAAGTCCTCGGGGGAGATGCATTAAGGTGTGATAAAGCAGTGATAAAGAGAAGATATATTCCCAGTGTGATAAACTCTCCAGTTCCTATGTTATTCTATGGAGTCTATGCACTACAATCCCTATAGTTTGAGAGACCTTAAAGTGTTAGCAATGTCCACAAAAAAGTTTTTTTGCATTTAGAAGAGCTTAAAAAGCTGATCTAAATGCAAGAAACCGTATCTCTCAAACCGCTATGGTTTAAGAGATACAGGCGTTTAAAGTTTGATCTCTCCTATCGACAACTGTAAAGCTGTCAGTAGGAGATCCGTGCTGGCCAACATGGAGGCGCTTGAGAAGTGCCGCAATCTCATTATTTACCACGAATCCCTTCATTGGAATGGTCTAAAACGAATGCTTGAAAACCAGGCACACGTTTTAGACCATTCCAATGAAGGTATTCGTGGTAAATAACGAGATCGCGGCTCTGCTCAAGCGCCTCTGTGTCGGCCGACACGGATCTCCTGCTGACAGCTTTACAGCTGTCAGTAGGAGAGATCAAACCTTAATCGCCTGTATCTCTTAAACCATAGAGGTTTGAGAGATACTTTTTTTTTGCATTTAGCTCAGCTTTTTAAGCTCTTCTAAAGGCAAAAAACTTTTTTGTGGACATTACTAACACTTTAATACATAGGCTCCATAGAATAACATAGGAACTGGAGAGTTTATCACACTGCAGACGTTATCTCTGCTTTATCACTGCTTCATCACACCTTAGTGCATCTCCTCTCAGGACTGTTAATGGGCCCTCACAACAAGATTGAGATGCATTAACCTACAATGTAAAGAGCCTGGTGTACTAAGAGCAATTCTAACGCAAATCAAATTTTCATTGATCTAAAAGTGGCTTTTAACATCATGACTGGTAGAGATCTCTTATGTAGTGCGTTGGAGATGTCCCTAGCAAAAGGTTAACTAGACCCCCCATTTAACTGGGGACACATATGAAAAACTCATTTTGCAGGGTTTCTTTGATTTCTGTGCAATCCTGCTTCCTCAGTTATGGTCTGTCCAGCTTATTTTAGCATTCAAATGTTTAACCCTGAGTGCCAGAGGGGTACGGAAGGCATTGCAAAGCAATGCGTTCAGTACCCCTCTGGCACTCAAAGGGTTAAAGGGATAGTGATGTCTATAATCAAGTTTAGCTCCGAGTTTTCTCTACTGTTTTTATAACATGCAGCACAAAGTTTAATAACTTATTGTTCTGTAGTTCAAAAGATATTCAAGGTAAAAGGACCCCCTCCCGCCCCTTCTGGCCACATCATGCTGCCTCTAACCATGGTCAGGATAGAGAGAGGCGAGGGACAATCTTCATTATGCAAAAGGAAAATCCTGTCCTCCTTTGTTAAGGGGGGCAGGATTTGCCTTATTCTTACTGACTGAAGATTGTCCCTCGCTGCATCCGTCCACTCCCACAACTGGATTACAAATCTAAGGGGAAGCGGCCAGAAGGGGCCGGAGTGGGATCCTTTTACCTTGAATACCTTTTGAAGTACAGACCTGTAAATTATTAGCGCTGCAATTTATAAACCTAATAGAGAACACTCAGAGCTAAACTGTATTTAATATTGAGGCTAAAGAGAATCACCATGTGAGCATTCTATTACTGTAGACACATCTCACTAATCCCTATATTAAAATCCTATTAAAAATACATGTATTGCCCCCAGTGTCCTCTCAAACCATTATGGTTTGAGAGATGATCGCTCCTAAAGTTGACCTCTCCCTCCCCTTTCCCCTAAGTCAGCGTTGTAGCTGACTGAAGGGAAATCCAGTCACAGATCATCAGGCGGCTCTCCAGCACAGCCACGATCGCATTAATAAAAAAGAAAACTTTCACTGAAATGGTCTTCTACGTGTGCTTGGTTTGCAAGCACACGTAGAAGACCGTTTTAGTGAAACAATTTTTTTTTGTTAATGTGATCGTGGCTGCAGAGCCAACTGATGATCTATGAATGGATTTCCCTTCAGTCAGCTACAACGCTGACTTAGGGGAAAGGGGAGGGAGAGGGCAACTTTAGAAGCGTTCATCTCTCAAACCATAAAGTTTGAGAGGACAATGGGGGAAATACATTTATGTTTAATAGGACTTTACTATAGGGATTAGTAATACTTAAGTATTACTATCCCTTTAAACCCTCCAAGTGCCAGGGAATATGCAATGCATTGCACATCAATGCGTTGCATACCCCTCTGGCACTCAAAGGGCTAATATACTCCCAAACTTGAAAATATGGCAAAATGTTAGGGTGGGGCAAAACCAGGAGAGGTAAGAGGAGGGAGGATGAGGGGATTATTAGATCATGTCTCCAGCAGATGGTTTCAATAATCACAGATCCATCTCTTTGATAACACAATTACACTAATCTCCCAGACATAGACTGCATCCAATTTACTGTTATGAAAGTGTAATGGTGTTTAATAAAGCATGAGGAATAAAATGCCTGCGTGCTGAACCAGATCAGATGATGCTGTGGAGGTGGTCAGAGTGAGAGGGACTCTTTGTTATCTCTAAACACTGACCAGATTATTTATGTTAACCCTTTGGGTGCCAGAGGGGTGTGCACATGGGTGTCCGGGAGGAGGGGCACTTGCCCACCCCTACAAAACTGACCCATCTGGGCATAAACATAGGGTTTGAGTGTGCTGGCCAGGGGGTCATATTATGACTTTGCCTCCCCCCTTCCGGAAAATTTTCTGCGGACGTCGTTGGGTGAACAATGAGTTTCAAAAGAAATGCACTGCCCAGACCTCAGGTACTCAAACAGTCCATGCACCACACAGTGAGGCCAATGTACCTAAAAGAACAGGAGCAATTCTGGAGCATACCAATTGCACCACAGGAGACAAATAAAAATCCCCACTGAATCGAATGGGGCCTTTAACACCTTGACTGCTAGAGAGTTTTCCAATGTAGTGCAGAAGCAACGTACTGCAGACCTCTAGCATTCAAGAGGTAGACTCTGTTCTCTATTGCCATAGGTGGGAACTCTCCGGATTTGCCCCAGTGACTCCGGTTTGTGCAGATAATTACCGGGTCTCCGGGGCAGATGCTGATTCTCCAGATGATGGAGATCTGTGCATTTGTGGTCTGCTCCTCCCACTCCCCAGCTGCTTGCCTTTTTCCCCAGCATATTACAACATTTTTTTAAAGTCCCGCCCCCCACTTGCGATTAAGCCACACCCCTTTTTGACAAGATTTGGGTCTTTTATCTCCTTCACTGGCACCACAAAACTCCCCTCTCCTGGAAGTCCATAACCAGAAGTTCCCAGGTATGCCTATTGTGCAATGCGTTGAGTACCCCTCCTGCACTCAAAGGGTTAATGTTTGTTACTCTTCTAAATCTCTGATGGCCTCTAATAATAACAATTCACCAAGAGATGCAATTCTGGAGCAAACCAACTGCACCATAGGGGGCATATTACAATTCCTATTGATAGAAAGGCTGATTTGAACCCCCTGAATGCTGCAGACACCTCCAGTGCATTGTAAAGGAGGGTTAAGGGGTTAAAATCACTGTTTAAATTGTTGAGGATTTGGGTGAATTTGGTGTAGATGGATTTCCCCAGAACCACACCTCTGAAACTTGATAATTTGTTCCAAGTCTAGTAAAAGCAAAGTGTTGGAGACCTCTCTAGCACTCAAGGGGTTAAAAGCCCAATTTAACCATTTGAATGTCAGAGGGTTGTGCGGCGCATTGCATAGCAATGCTCTGTGCACCCCTCAGGAACTCAATGGGTTAAATCAATGGGAGGATTTACTTCTCCCTTATGGTAGAGTTGGTTTGTTCCAGAATTACACCACATTTCTTTAGAACACAAAGCCCTTAGAATGTTCCATGTCAGCAAGAACAATTCTGTTACTCACCCGTCATAGGGTCGGATCCTCAGATAGTCGGGTTCCTTGTTGCGAGGCACAAAACGTATACAGGTGAGAACCATCACCTCCTCTAAGGCAGCTAGGATGATGTCCTTCTCCGAGGAAGCTGCAATACAAAGCAGAGGAAATGTATCCACGGAGTAACCTCTGAACCTTGACTGATTGGGCCAGGCTTACTTAACCCTCTGAGAGCCAGAGGAAGCTGGCGCTCAAAGGGTTAAAGTGACCTTGTCACCGTCACCTCTTGTGGACAGAGGACTGTGCAGTGTCAAACAAAAAACAAACAGCGGTATTACTCTTGGACATAGTACAAGATAGAACTCACCAACACTGTTATAACTTAAAGGAGCAGTAAACTTTTTTTTATAAAAACACATATTTTATAGAGCATTTCCTGCTGAATAAAACAAGGTCACTCCCATCGCTGTCAGATGTTTTATTCAAAATTTATAGCAGTTTAAATAATCAGGAAGTGAATTTACTGTGTTTACTTCCTGATAGTTCTAACTGACAGGAAGTGACAGTCAGTTTCTACCACATTCTATGGAGAACTGTATGTGTTTGATTTTTCTGACTTTCCTCTCCATTAGAATCTAACAGGAAATCTAATTAGAATTTGACCACCAGAGGGCACTGCTAATGTAAAAAACCATGGGTTTAAACTGTAATAACTCTGGAAATATAAATCTCTCGCCAGTGGGAGTACCCTTATTTTACTCAAGAGGAAAATCCCTACAATATATATTTTTTCATAAAAAAAGTTTACTGCTCCTTTAAGGCAGGGTGCTAAACGGAAAAGATGAGCCGACACCATCAATTTAGCAAGAAGGAAACATAAAAGAAATCCGTTGCACTCCAAACTTCTTTATTTCACAATCTGCAGAACACTGGACAGAACCGTCTTGTGCGTTTCACACGGATGTGTATATAATGTCTCACAATTAGTGTAAATATGTAACCTTTTACTGAAAACTATCCAGGACATACTTGAAAACGAGAGAAATCTCAATGTATTCTTCCTGGTAAAACATTTTCTAAATAAATAAATAAATAAATGTGCTTAATCACTCCAAACTGCTAAATCCTGTCACTTTCTTTTGCGTAACATTGCTAAAATCCATCCCTTCCTCTGCTCCTCCACAGCTAAAATCCTTACACCTGCAATCATCCTCTCCCGCATGGACTATTGCAACATTCTTCTGTCTGGCATTCCTGCCTCCCATCTCCATCCACTTCACTCTATACAGAATGCTGCAGCACAAATTACTCTTCTGTCACCTAGGTTTGTCCCTGCCCCACTCCTCCTCAAAACTCTCCAGTGGCTGCCTATCAAACTCCGGATATCTTACAAAATCTTGCTTCTCTCTTTCAAGACACTTCTCTCCTCTACTCCTTCTTACATTTCCACTCTGATCTCCTGTTATTTCCCATCCCGCCACTTACATTTGGCTAATGATTGTCTTCTCTCAGCTCCACTGCACCTCGCTGATAACCTTCAAATCTCACTTAAAGGGATAGTAATACTTCGTTTTATCTTTATTTTATTTTGTAGGCATTAAAAAAACATGAAGAACGATATAAGTCTTATCTCTCAAACCTTTATGGTTTAAGAGATATTCACAAACAAAGTATCCCCCCCCGTTCAGCCAGATCAGAAGGGAGGTGCCCAGGTAGACTGCAGAGAGGGACAATCTTCAATTAAGATAAGGGAAAGAGGTGAAAAACTTGTCAAGGGGGGAAGGGCTTTCATTGTTTTCATATAAAGAAGATTGTCCCCTGCTGTTATCTGTCTGGTCTTACAACCAGATTCACATCTGAGAAGAGATGGCTTACACTAGGTAAAAGGGGCGGGGAGGGGAAACTTTGCTTGTGAATATCTCTTAAACCATAAAGGATTGAGAGATAAGACTTATATCGTTCTTCATGTTTTTTTCATGCCTACAAAATAAAATAAAGATAAAACGAAGTATTACTATCCCTTTAAAAACACACCTCATGGATAAAATCTCAACATGCTAGAAGGCACTGATGTTGTACAATGAACGCTCTTATAAATTATTTACTTTACTGATGTCCTCTGTCATCATCAGAACTAGCACTGTATACAGCACTTGACCCTTATGTACTCTGAATGTCTCCCATTACCACTTTAGATTGTAAGCTTTCAGGCAGGGACCTCCCACCCAATGTTTCACTCTACAAAGCACCTGTAATCCTGTATTGTTTAAACTATTAAATTGTAAAGCACTGCGTACACTTGTGGCGCTATATAAATAAATATATTAATTCATTCATTTAAAATCACTTCTTTATTTCACAATTTGCAGAACACTGGACAGAACCATCGCACGCGTTTTGCACGGATGTGCTTAATCATAGACTGAGTCTATGATTAAGCACATCCGTGCAAAACGTGTGACACGGTTCTGTCCAGTGTTCTTCATATTGTGAAATAAAGAAGTGATTTTAAATGAAGCAGTTTGGAGTGCGATGGATTTCTTTTATGTTTCCAGAGGACTGTGCAATACATTGTGAAAGAAAGCTATTCATACCCCACTGTTTTTCAAAAGGTTAAGACATGTTTAGTTAGTCTTACAGATAATTAAATCTGCCTATATGTAATACTAACCCTTCTTCTGTAAGATAAGCAGTTTTTTAAGAAATTAACCTTTATATTTAGGTGACACAATGTGGCATTGTATGTTAATTCCCTGCGCACTATGCTAATTAGATCTGGTCTAGGGCAAATGTATCTCTCGCTATACTATTAGAAATGCCCCTAGTGTGTGGGCTCTATGAAGATTCGATCTTCACAAAGTATGGCTGATGTACTAAAAAATAACTAGAATAATTCTGGACCATACCATCTGATCTATAGGGGACAAAGAAACATTCCCATAATTCCCATGTTATTTTGTTTTTCATCTTAACCCTTTGAGTGCCAAAGTGCGCATTGCACACCCTTCTGACACTCAAAAGGTTTAACCTATTTTACAGCTTTTTATTTCTCTGACAATGATTTTTGCAATGCACAATCATGGTATAATCACAGTTGTGTTGTAGTTTGCGTTGGCACAACGTTTTGGCACAGAGGCAAGATGGTACAACGTACTGTAGTTGTTAGACAGGCTGTACGGCACCAGGACTAGGCCATCTCCAGATGTTGGCCAGAGACAGGAATTTTTAGGGCAGCTCAGAGCATTTCTGCTTCTTTTAACAGCGATGTCTCCTTGTATCATGAACTTAGAACTGCCTGTGGGTAAAGAAAGATATTACATATAAAATGCAGTAACCTTGATACAGAAAATAGGTGCAATTCTGGAGCAAACTAACTGCATCATTTGGGACAAATAAAAAAATACCCAGTAACTGATCACTTTGAGTGCCAGAGAAGTATCCAACACATGGGAGGGACATGAACTAAGGCGTAATAAAGAGTTGATAAAGGGAAGATAACGTATCTAGTGTTCCAAACTCTACAAGTCCTGTGTTATTCTATGGAGCCTGTGCTCCAGTCTTAGTGCATTGGGTCCATACAATAACATGGGAATTGGAGAAGTGATGTCACTCGAGAAGTCATCTCCACTTCATCACCTCTTTATCACATCTTAGTGCATAACCCCCACTGAATTTCACAGAGACGTAACTAGAAGTCATCAGGCCCTGGTGTCGAAATTGCCATGGCCCCCCCAACCACATTGCCTCCCATCTCCACATTTCTCCCCATTGCCCCCAATCTCCACATTTCTCCCTATTGCCCCCAATCTCCACATTGCCACCACGTCTCTACATTGCCACCACATTGCCCCCAATCTCCACATTGCCCCCCTTCTCCACAGTACCACCACATTGCCCCCCATCTCCACATTGCCACCACATTTCTACATTGCCACCACATTTCCCCCCAATCTCTACATTGCCATCACATCTACACATTACCCCCAATCTCCACCTTGCCCCTACTGACCCCCTTGTGTCCATCTCCTACCTCCCTGGTGGTCTAGCGGCATGGCATGAGAGATCTGTGCCTCCTTCGGCACAGACCTCTATAGAGCTGAAGCTCCTGAGCGGTTCTCAGTAATGCAGAGTGCTGGGAGATGATGTAATCTCCCAGCACTCTGCATTACTAGAGCGCCAGAGAGGGAGAGCAGCTGTCTTTGGCAAAGACCTACTTGCTGCAGGTGCCGGGCGAGGGGGTCACAGGGGGCGGCCGGGCCTCTGGAGTGACGGGCCTGGTCGCAGGTGCCACACCTATTGTTATGCTACTGGAATTGCAATACGTTGAATACCTCTCTTGAACTCAAAATGATGCCCTTTCCACTTGAATGCTTTTGCCCCCCAGAATGGATGCATAGTTTGAAAGCCAACAACACAGGCCTTTGTTTCATATCTCATAAAGCACAAGGCACCTTGCTCTCCAAACCTTGGAGATTTATGGACCAGTGAAGTCCATAGGATGGTGTAGCAACAGCGCCACTGTAAATTTTCAGTGATATTGCACCTAAAAAATTCACGTTTGAGCTGCTATAATTTTTTAATAAAATATCTCTCAGCAGTGGGAGTACACTTGTTTTACTCAGGGGGATAAACACTACAGCATATATGTTTTACATTTTAAGTATTACAATCCCTTTAAGAAAGTTAAACTACCCTGTTCTTAAGTACCTTGGTTAGAAGTGAGGATATCACCGAACACATCATGGAGGAGATCTGTCCCACCTGCCACAAGAGAAGGACATTGTTGCATTTGTACAGTTACCAATTACCACCAACATTGCTAGACAGAGGACCTTAATTTATTAAAATGAACCTAAGTTTAGCTAATTTTAAAGAGAATCAGAAACTGCCTATATGTTGTTCTAGCAATCTGTGTGTAATAAAAAATATTTTGAGAAATTAACCTTTATTTATTGGTGGTACAGTATGTAATTTTATGTTAATTAGTTTATGTACGGGACCAAAATTGACACATAGTGTGACTGTGCTATGAATTAATCTAGGCAGAGCTCACATATGTGACATTTATAATAGCACAGCCAGTGGTAAGTTTGACCTCAAACTAATTAGCATACTGTGTAGGGAATTAGCATTACGTGCCATCAAAATGTGGAGGTTAATTCTCAATTTATTTTACTGGGAAATGTATAGTCATACCTGGGAACTTTGTCTTCTACAGTCCCCAGAGGGCAGGGGCGTAGGAACCGGGGGGATGGGGGGATGCATCCCTCCCAGGAAATCATGCGGAGGACAGATAATGTAGAAATCACCTACGGGCCGGTGTGCCTATCGTGGCTCTGGGTGACCGGAGGGAAGGGAGCACACTGCACAGCGCTCTCTCCTGCCGGTCACCTCCTTGCAGCATGGTCGATCAAAGCGGACCGCGGGTAGAGAAGCTTCTGCATCTTCTACCCCGGTCTAACAGGAAGCTGCTCGCCAACCGCAATGAGCAGCTTCCTGTCAGACTGGGTAGAGGATCAGAAGCTCCTCTATCGCGGTCCGCTTGGTCACGCTACAAAGAAGGTACAGAGGGGCTGGGGGTGCAAAGTGACACACAGGGGGGCTGGGGGAGTAAAGAGACACAGTAAAAATTCTATCCCCCCAGATTTGTGGGGGTTCCTACTCCTCTGCCAGAGGGGACTCATGTGGCGCAGGTTGGGGGATATAAATGATGTGATTTGTGTCACAAAGGGGCGGATCATAATTGTGGGTGGATGGGGCTTAATGGACTGTGTCATAAAGTGGGAGGGAAGTGGGCAGAACAGGGGGGGAAGGAGAAGACGTGGGTGAGAAATGGGAGGAACAGGCTAGGAAGTTTTTAAGAAACTCAACACCACTGGAGACTCAGCCTCTGTCCCTGGGGACCCTTTCATTCACTGCAAAACCCGGAGTCTCCAGGGGAGAGTCTGAAGAGCAGTTCTGGAGCAAACCAATTGTACTAGCTCCAATTCATTGAGGATCTCTCTGTCATTTAAGGTGCTAAAAGCACCAGTTTAATTGAAAGAAAATCTGTATCTGTTCCCAGTAGTACAACTGACTTTCTCCAGGCTACCTTATAATGGCTCTGGGTGTATATAAGTACTGTGCACTATAGGAAATCCCATCAGCAGGGCAGGAGATACACAGAAGTACATTGGAATCTGACCCTGAGAGCTTTGAAATATTGTTTCAATTCCATATTTTGCAGAAAGTAGAATTCCCCCACTTTTTATGTGTACATGGCCCCCAGACAGTGGAAATTAGTTGAAGGGAAAGTAATACTTAAAATGTAAAAAAAAAAATATATGTTGCAGGATTTATCCCCCTGAGAAAAATCAAGGATACTCCCACTGCTGAAAGGTAGTTTTATTCAAAAGTTATTACAGCTGAAACTTGATTTTTCAGTTGCAGTGTCACAGTAGCCTGAAATTTTACAGTGGCGCTGTTCCTACACCATCCTATGGATATTTATGGTCAACTGACCAGAGCTGTCCACAAGATGGTGTAGCATCAGCGCCACTGTACAATTTCAGGCTACTGTGATATTGCACCTAAAAAAACTCAAGCTTGAGCTATAATAATTTTTCAATAAACACCTTCCAGCAGTGGGAGAACTTTTGTTTTGCTACAATCTATATATTATTTTACATATTAGGTATTACTGTCCCTTTAAAGGAGCCATAAGTACAGCAGATATGAGGCAAGTTGTTACTTTTTATTGCTCCTTAAAAAAAAATCTGCTAAGCTAATTGTTGAAAATAAGGGGAGAAATGACCAGTCTCATTGAAATAATAGGCAGTATTAACCCTTTGAGTGCTACAGAGGTCTCCAATGCATCTCTCTCACATTCAATGATTAAAAGACCCATTTAAAGGAACGGTAACACTAAATTTGTTTGAAATAACTTTAAATAGCAGAAACATAAAGGTAGCACAAGTAAAAATTAATTGTACAAATTTACATCCCTAAAATCTAATCATAAACTTGATTTTTAATGCACATATAAATTGTCCTATTCAAAGAGCATTGATTTAATGTTGCTTGTGCTGTTTGTATTGAGAAGTAAGAGCTAAGATCAGTTCATTGATTATGATGAGTGCCCACTGTTCTTGTATTCTGAAAAGGCTGTTATCTGAGACCTTTTACAGATAACCCTGGACTATGATGGGGAGCCCTGGAGCTTCCTAGAGCTTATATAAGACTAGATTTTAGGCTTTAGAAAACAAATACATATGTTTTACACTTGTTTACCTGGGAACGCTCACAGTTTAACCCTGAATCTCAGGTTTTTGACTCAAATCTCAGTGTCTCTGGGTGAAGGATATATTCTCAGGGTGAAAGAGTTCAGTGTTATCTACTACATGAACTGCACCAATTATCTGCTCTTTGAATCCCTAAACTGGTGTGATTTGTACAAGAAGGATAGAGGGATAAATCCTGGTTGTCTCATGTGTGTTCAGACAGTGAGGTCTCTAAGTTGGAGCGTGTTATAGGCTCCTAAAGGACTGATTAGAGCACCACTTTCTAACAACGAGAATCTACAATATGAGGAGAACTAATGGTTAATATTTCAGGGATCGCAGGGTCAGTTCATTATCCCAAGGATAAGAACAGTGTAAATAACGCAAGATCATTTTAAGTGTTAGTGTTCCTTTAAATCAACTACAATTTGGGGAATTCTTGATTGTCCCCACTGCACAGCTGATTTACTCCAGAATGATTCCGGTCCCTCTTAATACATCAACATCAAAGAGATGTTATCATTCTAAATAAAATACACCTCATAGTTATTTGTCACAGAGAAAGATTAGGTCTTACCTGACCTTTGTGTCTGATCAGACAGGATCTGAAATCAAAAGGTGAATTATATTTACTATTACATTGTCAGTGTGGTCAGCAACGCATTGCAAATTAAATGTTACGCAGTCTGTAAAGAGTTTTCTTACCTTTGCAGGGGTGCATACACATGGCTTTAGAAGGGAGATTGTAAAGAGGAATATAAAGGTTAAGTCCATTGTGCTGGTCTTGTGGGCAAATCACTACAGGATTCAGAGCGTCCCTTACATGCCTGTATATAGCAAAGGTGTGTGTCTAGGGGGTGGGGGTGGGATGGAAGCCCAAACACTAATAGGTGCCTATTAAACTGAAGCATGCAGACAGCAGATATTAACTGCCTAGACACTAGAGATATCAGTAGCTCATTCCTTTGCAGTCCATTGGAGAACTGGGTTAATAGTCTAGAGCATGTCACAGAAAGGACAGCATAACACCCAAGCATCCCTCTTTAGGAGGGACAGTCCCCCTTTTAGACTAAAATCCCTCTGTCCCTCTTTCCCACCCAGATGTCCCTCTTTTTAGAAGATCAGACTGTGTGGTGTGTGTATAAGTGCACAGTTTTATTCTACAGCAATAAAACTCACATTAATGTTTGTTTAAATGTCAGTATATGTGTGTATAAATTAGTCTGTGTAAATAAAATACTTTGGTCTTGTTATAAGTCATTCATTAGGTTACACAAGGAGGTGTCAATAGGTCACGAAATAGCCTAAAAATTCTCAGTAATGCCCCGTCCACCAGTCACACCCCCAACAACACCCCCTAAAACACAAATGTCCCTCTTTGGCAATTTGAAATGTTGGGAGGTATGTAGGAGGGACAGTCCCTCTTTGAGACTTAATGCCCTTTGTCCCTCTATCCCACCTTTGTGTCCCTCTTTTTAGAAGATCAGTCTGTGTGATATGTATCACATTGCTCCACAGAAATAAAACTCACATTAATGTTTGTCTAAACTTCAGTATATGTGTTTATGAATAACTCTGCATAACTAAAATAATTTGGTCTTGTTCTAAATAATGTATTCAGTTACACAAAGAGGTGTCAATAGGACATGAAATAACCTAAAAATTCTTAGTAATGCTGCACCCACCCGCCACAACCCAAGCATACCTCACAACATTTCAAATGGCCAAAAAGGGACACTTTTATTTTAGGTAGTGTTTCTGGGTGTGTGTCTGGTGGTGGTGGGGCATTACAGAGAATTTTTAGGTTATTTCAAGACCTACTGACACCTCTTTGTGTAACTGAATACATTATTTACAGCAACACTAAAGTAGTTTATTTACACAGACTAATTTAGAACAACATATATTGAAGATTACTACACATTTATGTGAGTTTTATTGATGTGGAGCAATTTGATACACACTACTTATTGTGATCTCCTGAAGAGAAGGACAAAAGGGTAGAATAGAGGGGCAGAGGGATCTGTATCTCAAATAGGGACTATCCCTCCTAAAGAGGGACACTTGGGAGGTATGCCCAAGTAACACCACCTAAAAAAGTGTCCCTCTTTGGCTATTTGAAATGTTGGGCAGTATGGAGCAGTAGGTAAATCAACTTGTCCCTTATCCACTACAGAGTAGGTGCACAAGAAAGTCTCACTCGCCTCCTCTCTCACAGAATGTATTGTCACTTGCACTACGAGATGCGTTCACTCCATAGCACTTGCGTCTCCACCCCTTGGTGAAAATTATGTTGGTCAGTGGGCGCAAGGCTGCAAACTATGTTTATGCCACTGTGTTAGGTACAGGGAGCGTCTCTCTCTGTGAACTCCTTCCAAAGAATATCAGGGTGAATGTACTAATCCGTCAGTACAGCTCCACTGGCATTAGCCTTCAACTCTCATGGCTGCACTTCTGGGTATGATGTACAGCAAAGGACTGATTTAGTGCATACTGGTACACACACTTTGCCAGTGCTGGGACTTTGATGCCAGCATCTACAGCGGAATAACTTTAATACATTGCACCTCTGTTTTGTTTTTCTACCGGCCTCTTGCCACAGAAAAAATGTCTTACAGTATTTAGTAAATAAGAGATTTTTATACCCTGGTGAACAGAGATAAAAACATCTTACAAACTAATTTCAGAGCTTAATAAATCTCAACCAATGCGCCTTATGAATTAAAGGGACAGTAATGTCCCAGAAAAATTGTCTCCAGTTTTGTAGAGGTTAAAATAATAAACAATATGCTCCAAATCTGATCTCTCAAACCGCTATGGTTTGAGAGAGATAGGGATTCAAAGTCCCTCCCCTTCTCCTGATGTCAGCTGTAAAGCTGACAGCAGGACATTCGAGTCGTACGACTCGAGGCGGCTCTTCATCAGAGCCGAAATCTCGTTATTTAAAAAGAATTACTTCATTGGAATGGTCTACAAAGTGTGCTTGCAAACCAGGCACACTTTATAGACCATTCCAAAATAATTCTTCTGAAATTACAAGATTTCGGTTCTGCTGCAGAGCCGTGGGCTGGTCCCCAGACCGGGATCTCCTGCTGTCAGCACAGCACTGATGTCAGGAGAAGGGGAGGGAGGGGGGAACTTTCAATGCCTATATCTCTCAAACCACAGCAGTTTGAGAGATAGGATTTGGACCATATTGTTTATTATTTTATCCTCTACAAAACTGGAGACAATTTTTCTGGGACATTAGTGTCCCTTTAAAGAAAAAGGAGCAATTCTGTAAACCTGCTGCACTATAGGGGACAAATAAACATTCCCAAAACACAAACTGATTTAACCCTTTCTGTACCAGAGAGGTGCCCAGCGCATTGCTTTGCAATGAGTTCGGTACCCCTCTGGCACTGCTAGGAGTAAATGGGTATTTTAACTCCTTGAACGTTACACATGCATTGCAATCAAATAAATGCTGCCTGAATAGGACAGTTTAAATGTGTTAAAAACAAGTCTAACATTAATTCAATTCTACATATGCTAGATTTAAGCACATGATGTTTAAAGTTATATCAACGAATTTCACTTTTAGGAATTAATGTTCAGTAATACAAAGCCTCAGAGGAGTAACTAGAAGCCACTGGGCCCTGGTGCAAGAATTGCCACGGGCCCCCCCTCTGACCACATTGGCCCCCCTCAACCACATTGGCCACCTCCACATTGCCCCTTCCACAATGCCCCCATCACAATGCCCCTCATTCTCCACATTTCCCCCCAATCTCCATAATGCCCCTCATTCTCCACATTTCCCCCCAATCTCCACAATGCCCCTCATTCACCACATTTCCCCCCAATCTCCACAATGCCCCTCATTTTCCACATTTCCACCCAATCTCCACAATGCCCCCATCACAATGCCCCTCATTCTCCACATTTCCCCCCAATCTCCACAATGCCCCCATCACAATGCCCCTCATTCTCCACATTTCCCCCCAATCTCCACAATGCCCCTCATTCTCCACATTTCCACCCAATCTCCACAATGCCCCCATCACAATACCCCTCATTCTCCACATTTCCCCCCAATCTCCACAATGCCCCTCATTCTCCACATTTCCACCCAATCTCCACAATGCCCCCATCACAATACCCCTCATTCTCCACATTTCCCCCCAATCTCCACAATGCCCCTCATTCTCCACATTTCCACCCAATCTCCACAATGCCCCCATCACAATACCCCTCATTCTCCACATTTTCCCCCAATCTCCACAATGCCCCTCATTCTCCACATTTCCCCCCAGTCTCCACGATGCCCCCATTGCCACATTGCCCCTACTGACCCCCGTCCTCCTACCTCCTGGTGGTCTAGCGTTGTGTGTGACATGCTCCCGTGCGGTCCTTAGTAATGCAGAGCGCTGGGAGATTATGTCATCTCCCAGCGCTCTGCATTACTCGAGCGCTGGCCGCCGGGACGTCAGCTATGCTGCGGGCGGGTGGCGAGGGGGTCGCAGGGGGCGGCCGGGCCCCTGAGAGTGACGTCAGTCCCTTCTTGTATCTTAAGGTACAATGCAACGCCTCCTAGAGGAGACCAGGATAGACAGCAAAGGCACACAGATGTCTATTTGGCACGATGTCTGTGCTGATGCTTGCCTGACCGTCTCAGAACGAGTTGGATTTCTCAATAACACTGGACTTATTCTGGATAATACTAACAGGGCTCAAAATTTCCACTCGCCACTAGCCAATGGCGAGTGAAAATTTATCCCTGGCGAGTAGAAATTCAGCACTGGCGAGTAGAAATTCAGCCCTGGCGAGTATGTTATGGCTTGCAGTGGTGAGCAACTTTTCAGGTCTGGCTACTAGCAAAGGTCTTCAAATTTTAAGCCCTGATACTAATATGGATATGTTTATTGTTATGTGCATAATTATTTGGGAACTCCAAAAAAACACAAAGGCAGAGCACCCAATAGTGTAATACGTACACAATATCTTGCTTAAAAGTAAATAAATCAATATACTCACATTTATGTATAGTCAGCAAAGGGGATAACCTAAACTGACACAAAAGGCAGATGGGGAAGTCTCACCATCCCCACTCGGTGTCACAAAGCTCGCTGCTCCTCTCCACCCACACACCAAAAAGACATCCACACCATCTGGTCTCCGAAGAAGATATTTATTCCAATAAAATCACCAACATCAAAGTGATATAAAAACAATATTATGGCAAGGCTACACGTTTTGCGGCATACAACCGCTTCCTCAAGCCAAATTAATCCAATGTATATATATATCACTTTGATGTTGGTGATTTTATTGGAATATTCTTGTGTATGTTAACCCCTTAAGGACTACATGACGTACTATGACCGTCACGGTCCTTAAATACTTAAGGACCAATGACGGTCATAGTACGTCACGTACTTTTTACTTACAGCGCTCCAACAGGTCACGTGTACCAGCACGTCGGCAAAGATCAAAGCGGTCCTTATGGGACGGAAATCTCCCAGGACCGCTGGTCCCACCCACCCCCAACAACTCCACCTAAATCACAAGTCTTCCTCTTTCGCCATCTGAAATTATGTAATCTGAGTGATTTGGGAGCAAACCAAATGTACTATAGAGGACAAATAAACGTTCCAAAATCCCATTGATTTAAATGGTGCTTTAAACCTTTTGAATGCTAGAAACATCCCCAATACATTACAGAAGACCTCTCTAGTATCCAAGGATTTAAAAGTCACATTTAATTCAAATGGAATGTTTTATTTGTCCCGTCTGGTGCAGTTGGTTTACTCCAGAATTACTCTAGTTCATGTAAGTACATCAGCTTCAAAGAGAATAGTAATACTGGACCAGTCCAACTGCACCACAAGGACCAATGAACTTTCCAAAATTCCAACTGATTCAAAGGGGGCGTTTAACCCTTTGAATGCAAGAGAGGTCTCAAAAGCATTGCTTCACAATGCATTGGAGGCTGATCCACCCTACAAGGACTTAAAAGCCCCATTTAAATAAATAGAAATGTTTATTTGCCCCCTATGGTGTAGCTGGTTTGCCCAGAATTACCCCAGCTCATCTTAGTACATCAGCCTCAGAGTGAATGGGGGCCTTTTGTCAATCTTTTATTTTAACCACAGAATTTAAAAAAAATTGTGGTAGCTACATAACCAGTAAAGGAACTTAACCCATTAATGACTGGTCACGTGGCCGGCAGTTAAGGACCACGGGGCATTGTTGTTTTTTTTTCTTTGTGCAAATGGATTAAGATCCCTGAATTTCATGACGTGGCAGGACCGTCATGTGTCCTTAACGCATGTTTACCCATGACAGTCTTGGCACGTGATGGGTCCTTCAAGGGTTAATAACATTGATTTTGTATTGCAAACTATTTTTTCCACACAAAATCGATACTTTTTTGGTTGTTGAACAGAATTGTTTTTGTGGCATAAAATAGTGTTTCAGCTCACAAAACTTACGTTGTGGCACAAACAATGCTTTTGTCACACAAAGAATATTCCTAAAAGTAACCTAGTCACAAAAACATCTCCTCTGTGTGACAAACACCTAATTTTTTTGTGTGTGTATGTTTAGGTGTATATGTACGTATGTATATTGTTTCTAGGAATCCACCGATACCGATACCAGTATTGGTATCGATGCCGATACCATGCATTGAGCGAGTACTTGTACCCTTCCGGTCCTCATAGGGTTAATCTTTTATTCTTGGTATGTATGAAACGTATCTTCTGTTAGTGGTCTGTAGCTCATCCATAATACTCAGGTTTTCCATATGCATACCTCCCAAGTGTCCCTCTTTAGGAGGGACATGCCCTCTTTTAGACCCAAATCCCTCTGTCCCTCTTTCCCACCCTGATGTCCCTCTTTTTAGGAGATAAGACTGTGTGATGTGTGTATAAGTATATCACATTGCTCCACAGTAATAAAATTCACATTTATGTTTGTTTAAACATCAGTATATGTGTTTTTACATTAGTCTGTGTGAATAAAATACTTTGGTCTTGTTATAAGTCACTTATTAGGTTACACAAGGAGGTGTAAATAGGTCATGAAATAGCCTAAAAATTCTCTATAATGCCCCACCCATCAGCCACGTCCCCAGCAACACCCCTTAAACCACAAGTGTCCCTCTTTGGCAAATTGAAATGTTGGGAGGTATGCAGATGTTTCACCAATTATGTAGCCACAACTATTTTCTAAACAATTCTGCAGTCAAAATATGATCAATGAATTATAACCCAAAGTGTTGGGGGCTTAGTCTTAGCTTCATTTTTGCATCGTCCTACTTAAAGGGGAAATCTCACCTCTATAAAATTTGCCTCTATGTAGTCTTCCTATAGTGCTAACATGTAATCTAGTTAGTTTTTTTTATTTATTGCAGGCTATGGCGAAATTTAACATTTTAAAAATGAGCTGGTGACATCTAGGGTTGCCACCCAGTCGGTATTTTACCGGCAGGCCGGTAAAAAATTGGCTTCTGTCCAATGTTAAGTCTATGGAGGGAATGCCATGGCCGGTATTTTTTTGAATAAAAGGTGGCAACCCTAGTGACATCACTTAGGACAGGCTGCGGTACAGCTCTGTACCACAGCCTGTCAATCTTCGTCTCTTCCCCTCCCCAATTAGTGCCTCGTTCCAACCTCCAGAGATGGGGGAGGCTATCTCCATGTGAGCTGGAGCGGTCTATCAGTAATCCTAAATTTTTCTCTAATGAGGATTCCCCAAGTACTTTCCCATTTATTGTATATGTAGTATGATTGTTGCTACAGTCCAAATGCATAACTTTACATTTCTCTATATTAAACTTCATCTGCCCATCAATCAGTTTATCTCAATCTTTCTGCAGAGAGAAAAAAAACATCCTGATCTGTATGTATTTCCTTACACAGTTTAGTGTCATCAGCAAAGATTGAGACATTACTTTCAATTCCCACTTCTAGATCGTTAATAAACAAATTAAAAAGCATTGGGCCCAGAACTTGGCACCCCACTTGCAACTTTAGACCAACTTGAAAAGGTTCCATTAATAACAGCTCACTGCCATCTATCATTTAACAAGTTCTCCATACATGCACAGATATCACCTCCCAAACTGAAGCCTTTTAATGTATGCATATATTTTTATATGATGGTTACAACTACTTAAATTATAAAAAAATGATAACTTGATGTACACTGAATTCTCAAAAATCATGTGATGTTCTCAAAATCAAAAAGAAACAAAAAAGGTGCTACAGTGGAAATACTGAATATACACAAAAGAAAAATTGACGATAACCCTCATGTACTAGCACATAGAGTCAGTTCTCTAAATGACAGCTTAGAAGTCTGAGGGAAGTCTGCATGATGTACTGAAAAGGAATGGGAGGAGGACACATTTAGCTGGATTTTTAAGCTGAACACGAAGGTCAGGGGAGAGCTGGCCTGGGGGGCAATTGCCCCCTGGGCTGGTCATATGTCTGAGCTGGTAGGCCACTGAACCTCATTAAATCTCCCAGTTGCGTCTATAAATGTAGCTACACTAGTGATACCACAGAGCTTACAATTGAAATGGAGCTACATAAATAATACCACAGAGGTGCAATCCAAATTGAGCTAAACTAGTAGCATAACCCATTTCCCTTGTAAGCTCTATAGTATCGCTAGGTAAGCTTTACTTAAATTGTAAGCTTTGTAGTAGCGCACTAGTGTAGCGCCATTTCAACTGTAAGCTCTGTGGTATCACTTGACTTACATCACAACATTAATAACAATTTTAAAATTAACAAAAGGGGGAGGGCTGGGACAGTGGGCTCGAAAGATAATAGAAATGGGCCACTTGAATGTATTTGCCCCTGGGCCACAAGTTGCCAGCCCTCCCCTGACGAAGGTACAGGATTTTCTGAACATACTATTTATTATAAAAAAAAAAGACACTGAACAATTGGATATTTATTTATTTTTTGACAATACAATTCCTTTAAATATCAGGATTGGCTATCATGCCCTATATGTCTAATAACTGTAACATATCATATTGCCTCTAAGCTACTAACTGTTGTTCATCTACATCTATAGTTATAATTCCACTTTGATGTAAAAGATAATTAGATGAGTTATGCCTTGTAACTTCCCAAAACAGAAATATTGGACATAAATACTGCTCAACAGCTTCTCCCTGAGGCTGATATATTAAGCAGAACTGGGATAATTCTGGCATAAACCAAATAAAAATCCCTAAAACCACCATTTATTTAAAATGAGTTTTTAGCCCACTGAATGCTAGAGAGGGCCCCAATGTATTGCAGTGCAATACGTTGAACACTTTTCTAGCATTCAAGGGGCCATAAGCCCCATTTAAAGGTACACAAACACCAAAAATGAAATAGGCTGATAAAACTGTACGTATCACATACTTACTGCAAAGATTTGTAAAAATATATTTTTCATAAATTAAATGCCTCAAATAAATTGTTAAATTTACTTTTGGAGAATTTAATGTTACTTATGATGTTTATGTTGAAAGATAAGAGTAAATTTATTTTAATTGGTGGATTATGGCCACTGCTCTTGAATTTAAAAACCCTGTTATCTAATACCTGCCTATTAACAGATACACTTTGACAAACCGTTGAGGCCTGAGAAAGGCTGGAATGGCTGCTCCCTCAGAGTATATATAACTCTAGATTTTAGGCCTCAAAAACAAATAGAAAAGATTTAAAGATGCTAACATGAAGTACAGGTTAAGTGTATATAACCACAGTTCATGTTTAAGTGTTAATGTAACTATAAATCGTTAGGGGTTATTCCTCTCCTCTGGTGATTATTGCAATTGATTTACCCCAGAATTACTCAATTTCCATATAGTCAATGTCATACCTGGGAAATCTCTGGGTTTTTGCCCAGATCTCAGTGTCAAATGGGCAAGAGAGTAGGGTGACTACATTTCAGTTCTGCCATTCAGGGGCACTGTGGAGAGAAGAGCACAACACAGAGTTCTAAACACTGAAGGAAGAACTGTCTATTGACTGCTGTGACAGCAAGCAATGCTTTGGTGGAGTACAAGATAATGTATATCAAGTCCAAAGACTTAGAGCAGTAGTACACTACAATAAAAGTCCACTGCATCTCCCACTGGATATCAGGGTCAAGGATGAATTCTCTCTAGTGTTTAGAAATCGTCTGGAAGCCATTTTATTGTAGCCCAGCAGAGACTTAACTTCCAGTCATAGTATCAATAAGTTATTCTCCTTCTAGTGTTTAGAACCCAATGCACTAAAATCTTCATTCTGGGACTTTGTATTGTCCCAGAAGGGACACACATTTAAAATCAGGGACTATACTGGACAATCACCCTTTGAGAGAGGAGTCCAGTGCCATCTACTAAATGATCTGCACTAAGGAACTGCTTCTTTAGTCTCTAAGTTGGTGCAAAGTGTACCAGAAAGGCAGAGGTCCATTTATGACTGAGTGGAACACCTCTGGGTTACAACAAGTAAGTATAAATCACAGAAAATCTATTATAGGAAGCTAATATGAGTTAATGTTCCAGACATGTCAGGGTCAGCACTCAGCTCATTTTGAAAGTGTCAAGGTATGCACGTACTATATCAGCTATCATGGCTAAGAATTATGCCTAGATCTCATTGGGGTAGATGCGCTAAGAAGTGATACTTAGGTTATAAAGTGGACAAGATTTCTCAAATTACATCACTCTCCAGATCCTATGTTATTACGTGGGGCGAATGCACTAAGATCTCTACCACTTGTATCGGTGCATACCACATAGGTTCCATAGAATAACATTGGAAGCAGAGAGGTGATTTCACTAGAAAAGTCATCTTCACTTTATAACACCTTAGTGCATAACCCCAGTTGTTTTCTATGGGATAGTCCACATATGCTGATACCATACGTACGTCGTATAAACGGACCCTTATATATTACAGATTGTGACATAGGAGCTTTCAGACTCATCTGTAACTGACATCCCCATGACCCAATCCCTTTCCGAGGTTACTACACTTCTGCCCCTCACCAAGATGGCGGCGCTGGTAACAACACTCAGCACAATTGTCCCTAGTCACGTGTACCCCTCACTTCCGGACCGGTTATTCCTTACAATCAGGCGAGGGATGACTTTTCTGATCGCACAGGAAGTGGGGTGCCTGGTAGAAAGATTCCTCTGGTTCCGGTGGTGGAAGTGCGAACTCACCCGGCCTGCTGGAAGAAGTAAACATGGCGTCTGTATGGGACGAAACGGAGGTAAGAAAGAAGCAATGAATACCGGGACTGACAGGACGAGACACAGAGAGAGAGGTTGGGGTCAGATACGGAATAAGTGGAGGGAAAGCCCCTCCTCCCGGGGGTGCAAAGAAAGACGTATGTAAATGGGGTAGAGTATGAAAGACAGGCGGGGGAGAATTACTTGGTGTCAAGGCAGAGATGGGCAAACAGGTGCTCTCCATCCGTGGAGGATTTGCAATCCACATAATCTCCAGTCAGCCCACGACTGGCTGGGGATGATGGGAGTTGTAGTCCTCCACAGCTAGAGGGCCTCATATCTTTTTTCCCCTCGTGCTAGGGAGAGAATCAATTAGTGTCATTGTGCTCTCTTTATTCATTCGGATAATTTAGTTATGGTTGATCCGTTGATGGAGAACCGTTGTACACTTTGAGTGCCAGATACTGCGTTGGATACCTGTCTGGTGCTCAGAGGGGTAAAGGTTTGAGCTGTAGCAAGCTAAGGAGGTTGTCATGAAGGATTGGAGCTAATATGAATATATCGTATAGTATGTACGTTCTGATATTTTCAATGATCTTAGGGCATTCTGAAAGTTTCCATGTATTAACACAGGTGAGTAAAATATGGGTCTGTCTTCCCCCTCACGGCTGTTTTGGAGAGGGTGGGATACTCTCTTGCAAGCTGGTTCCTGTGTACTGCTCTAAAAATGTATATGAATGTTATGTATAAATATTTTGGGGCTCTTGGCATTTTCCTGTTCCTGTATTTTGGATTGCTGTCCCTGGATACTGATGTCCCAGTTATTTGTACCTGATTTTAAAATTGAATCCTATCCCTGTGACTCTGCCACCAATCAGACACAATCCTCTGACATCACCATTAATCCTTTGACAATGGCTCATATTCATATAGAAATCCAGGTTAATTAGCCATTTTCATGTTCACATCAACGTGTTAATATGTTAATGTGGGCACATCGTCACATGCACTAAACACTGATAGCAGTTTTTTTTGTCGGAGTTCAGTCCCAGCATCGCCAACCTGAGGCTGATGTTGGGATTTCCTTATAGCTCTCTATGGAGCTGGATGACAGCTTGCTGTCTCTAATAGAGAGCAGAGACAGCAGCTGTCATCATTTCAGTGCCATAGGGATCTTCATTGCACACTCAAGTGGCACTGAATGGGCCACACCAGTAAGAGACGTTTCCAGCATTAACTTATTATTTAGAGAATGGTAGAGAAGCTGTGATATGTTTATAGTTTCTCTGCCATTCTCTCAAAGATAAATTAATGCTGGCGATATCTATCTGTTAATGTTGTAACACCTTCAGTGCCACAGGGGTGTGCAACGAACATCCCTATGACTCTGAACAGGTTGAGGGAGCAATGCTGTTTGAGTTGCTCAAGCATCCTTTCTGCTCCTACACTTTCCCACTGGGGGAGTGGAGAGGATTGGCACAAACTTCAGGGTTGTCGAGTTGTTGGTGATGTATAAGGAATCCATACCATAACTTTCCACTTCACCAGCAGCCTGTACATAATTAATTCTTCGTACATATGTCAGTGTTCTCTCGACACATCGCCAGACACTCGTCATCCCTTAGTCCATCTTGGCCCAGGTCATAGAGTGCACATAGAGGTCTCCTGATGAGAAAACTCTATTAGGAACTGAATGAATCACTGGACAGAAGGGGTCCATAAGTCAATTTTCAGCATGGTCCCTTTACAGCCTGGGAAAGCTTGCAGTCAGTGGTGTATATAAATGGTACATTAGCTAAAATCCCATCCATTGCTCCATTTTTATATGTCGTAAGGGTCCTTAAGGGGTACAATGTAGCCAGTCAACTATATAATTAGGACCTTATGAACAGTAGAAAAGTGGAGACAATCTGGGGCAAACCAGCTGCAATGACACATCACAGCTATCAATTATTTTAATAGGGACATTTAACACCTTGATTGCATTTCTCTCTGTCACTCAAGGGGTTAAAAGACCCATTTAAATAGACATTAATTTACATTTGTGCATAAGGCCTTAAGGACCTTGTGTCCTCCCCTCCCCCCCCCCCCAAAAAAAAAAGTAAAGTAATGATGGGTTAAACCAACTGCACCACAGGGGACAAGTACAAATCAACTAAGTTTACATTGATTTAACCTTTGAGGATCAAAGGGGTGTGCAATACGTTGCTTCACAATACTTCATGCACCCCTCTGGTCCTTAACCCTTTGAGTGCCAGAGGGGTACGGAACACATTGCTTTGCAATGTGTTCAGTACCCCTCTGGCACTCAAAAGGTTAAATGGGGCTTTTAAACCTATTGAATTACAGGTCCATAGCACATTGCAAAGCACACCATTCTAGTGTTGGAGTTAAAAGCCCCACTTGAATCAATAGAAATATCTATTTGTCACCTATCTTGTCTGTTGGTTTGCTCCAGAATTAATCCATTTTCTTAAAGGGATAATAATACTTCACAATAAAATCAGCTCCAATTAATCTTCATAGTATTTGGGCCATGGAGAGTGTTATTTCAATGCTATCCGAGTTGTATTTCAAGAGTAAATGAATGATAAAGTATCTCCCTCCCGCCCCTTTTACCTAGTGTAACACTACTCACCTCAGAACAGGAAGGTGGTATCCAGATGGCTTGCAGATAGGGACAATGTTCAGTTAGCATAAGGGAAAACCTGTCAATAGGGTTGCAACCTGGCTGGTATTTTACCGGCACAGCCGGTAATTAGCACACTGGATCAGGTGCTGGTATAACTACTATACCTGCAACTGAAAAGCCGATATTTGTGTGCAAATTCATGTCACACTTTCTGAGCCCTCAGCCGCGTTGTGTGCAAGACACCTAATTGTACTGATCATGTGTGTCGCTCTTCATATATGCACACGCATGCAGATTACGCACTGTACAGCCACTTCCTGAGTAAGTGCTCTGCTGCTCGTTAGTTGCCACAGCAGCTGCATGCGGACACAGATGTTGAGCGGAGACAGTTGAGTTTAGCCATCAGCAACAACAAGAATCTCCCCGTCTAACAGACCAGAGGTACAACTTGTTGAGTAGTGTCTGGCATGCTTTGATGCAGCCGGGCAGAAGTGGTTCAGAGAATCAAGTACTTAAGCTTAACCCCTTATGGACCCTTGACGGTCCTGGTACATCATGGCTGGATTTGCTTGAAGGACTGATGACATTCCAGGACCGCCATGGAATTCTGGGCTCCCCACACGGCTGCACGCCATTCGGGGAGTCCAGAATCAGATTTAAAAAAAAAAATAAAAATACTCCGTGGTCCTCAAGTGACCACCTCACGTGCACGGCTGGTCCTTAAGGAGTTAATAAATAGAAAATACAATATTACTGATAATTCCCGCAACAGCAAGCTAGCCAGCAAGGCAGCTGAACGGTTGTGAAAATGTTGTATTGAATCCCTTCTCTGTACCCAACATTGTGGTCTGCATACCCATTCTGCCTTCTCCCAACAGCCTCATGCCCTGCATGCCTGCCAATAGTGTGTTGGATGCTGTTTCCTGTACAAGTATGCCATGGTATTGGGAGGAATCAAGGCTCAGACAGACAGATCCTGTTCCTATGGTATGGAGGCTACAGGGGGAAAACACAGATAGTGGATATTCAAGACATGATGCTTTGCCTAGATAGAATCTCTCTGTCTGAACCTCGCTTCTACCCAACATCATGCCATGCATACCAATTGATTCTGCCATTTCCTGCATATACCAATGAGGGCGCATGCTGAATCTTATACCCGGTAATCATGCCCTGAATTCCCATTGTTTCTGCCTGCACGGGGGGGGGCATACCTGTGTCAGGAGGAGGGAGGGTAATGGCTGATACGGGTTCTGGTGTCTCATTGTTCTCACAGTAAGAAGATTGTCCCTTGCTGTGAGCTGTCTGGTCTGTGTACCAGATTCCACATCTCAGGGTAGGTGGCTTACACTAGGTAAAAGGGGCGGGGGGATACTTTCTCATTCAATTACTCTTGAACTACAACTCTGACAGTATTGAAATAACACTCTCCATGGCCAAATACTTTGAAGATTAATTGGAGCTGCTGTTTTTGTGAAACATTACTATCCCCTTTAAAACCATAAGAAATGTAGAATTTGTCCTTTCCTTATCTAGACCACATCCTTTTATTGTCAAACTCTTTTGCCCCCTTTGTAGAAAATTTACTGCACATGCCACAAACACATACATTTTAGAGCAACATGTTGTATATTTCATATTGTACGCCTCCTTGCCCCACAGTTTGCTTGTTCTTTATCTAGACTAGAGCCTGGTGTCAGAACTGCTTCCAGGCTACAACAGAAATCATTTCCAGGAATTATGGGAGGTGTAGTCTGGCAGCAGCTGCAGGACTCCCTGTTGTCCACCACTGGTTTAAACTGAAGGCTGTATTTAGGAAGCCAAGGAGGTGAAATTGTGCAGCAAATTTACTGCACTATAGGCATACGCAAAATACAGAATATTGATGCACAGCAATACTTTAACAATATTAACCCTTTACACAGTGGCATATTGCCTGCCTATAATCACCACATTATATGAGGGTTTTAGTAATAAATACATTTAAAAAAATTAAGTTTTAGTCACATAATATGGCCGTAGTATGCTAAGCTTGCCACCTGCCAAGTTACTGCACCATAGGCTTATACCTGGGAACCTTCATGTCTCAAGCTTTTGGAGTACTACTAATGTATGTGATGGGACTGTCCAAATGATGCGATTCATGTCCTAAGTGGACAGGATTTAATTTGGGTTGGCAGGTTAGGAAGGAAGGGGGTTTGCCCTTTTAAAATGGGTGGAGAGTTGACTGAGCAAGCATATTAAAGCAGGTTACCAATGGTGAAGTGGGTGGGGTTACCAGGGAACTCACTGGGCCTGGAGGATCAACCTCTGTCCCCAGATACCTGTTAATCTAAATATATAAAATTCTGTTTCTGGGTTGTTGTCCGCCCAGGGGGCGGAGATTGGTGGCAGGCAGCGAATCAGGGGCAGCAATTTTCACAGGGGGTATCCATTCATATGGGCAACACTGCAATTTGCTAGTAATCTCTAACACAGAGTCTCTGGGCAAATCCTGGGATTTCCAAGTATGACTGTAAATGGTCCTGTAGCTTCCTGAGTTCAGAGGTAGGGCATTACAAAGCATGGGGATCTATGTACTTACCCTATCCTATCTCTTTGTCTACAGCAGGATGGGGTGGGGGAAGAAGTCCTCAAGATGTCTACAGAGGAGATTATCCAGAGGACCCGGCTTCTGGACAGCGAAATCAAAGTGAGTGTGTTACATTGTGCCTTATGAGAAGTACTTTTATGTTTTGATCAATGATTCTCTGCTCTAGTCCTTGAGACACACCAACAGGTTTACAGGATATCTCTGCATACACACAGATGGATTAATTACAGGGTGGATTTGATTTAAATCACTAGTCAGACTCTATTTAAATCATGATTTTTAAATCTAACGACTCATTCAACCAGATGAAGATTTCATATTTAGAATAACCTGTCAGATTAGTAAAACAGCAGAACTGATTTTAGTTTAATAGGTTAATTCTTTTGACGCTAGCAGAAGAGGCCACTACTGTTAATCGAATAGACCCCATATTAAAAAAAGGAGCTAAAGTCTGGGGTCAGACAAAGATAAAAAACGTATAACGTCCAAGACAGTACTGCTGAATCAATACTCGTATAGATGGAAAATTGACAAAAATGGAGATGAAATGATGACGAATACACACAAATCCTCTCTTGATGTCACATAATGATCCCATATATCTTTACCCTTTGATTAGGTTAGTGTAATTCATCCATACACAATGTTTACACATAGGACATATGGAGTGATGACACATAATGTATGCACGGATGGAAAACCAAACTTGTACTACAAGTAGCGACTGTGTCTGGCACATTGTAATCTGAAGCAATTTTTTTATTATATTATAAGAACATACCAAATTGGATCTCTTCATTCAATCATTTAGGATATACACAATCCAAAGTATATATCTACCTTGTTTCATGTTGTAGTAATACTTTATTATAATCACCCCCTCTTTTATTTCCTTTTACATGTTAAATTCCAATAACCCTCAGTTCTTTAGGATTACTCTGATGGTATTCCAGAAAATGTCTAGCTATAGGGCTTTCCATACATATTTTTTCTACATCTCTTTTATGTTCTAATATCCTAAAACGTAGTTCTCTGAATGTTTTTCCTATATATATCTTTTTACAAGGGCAAAATAACTGATATATCACTCCTTTTGTTTTACAGTTGATCATACTTTTGATCTTAAAAAATTTTGATCCATCATAATTCTCAAATATGTTTGTTTTGCGCACAAACTGACGTGCACTGCATGTACCACAAGGAAATGTGCGTATTGTACATGAGTTTTTACAGTAATTCTTTGTAAAACAAACCATGCCTTGAATCGAGAGCTCTACTCTAAACACAATGTAAATGTTTTTATATTTTCCCTCTCATGATGAACGTTCATAAAAGAACATGTGTGAGTTGTAATTCTCTGTGGATTGATGTCAGCTGTAGCATGTGTTTAAATGCCTGTCCTTTGTGGTTTAGTCATTTATAAGTATTCTTCCACTGATGAGTGCATGGTGTTGAATTAAACTCTAGTATTCTTTATTTTGATTCTTGTGTCTTTCATTTCAGATCATGAAGAGTGAGGTGCTGAGGGTGACACATGAACTGCAGGCCATGAAAGATAAAATTAAAGAGAACAGTGAGAAGATTAAAGTGAATAAGACACTTCCGTACCTGGTATCCAATGTCATCGAGGTGAGACTGCTTGGTAATTCAGCTTTCCAAATAGGACTGTTCTTTAAGCGACTTTAAACCCTTTGAGTGTCAGAGAGCAATGTGTTGCATACCCTTCTGGCACTTAGAGGCTTAATAAGAACTGGAAGTAACCAGCTGCACCATAGAGATTTTAAAAACATAATAAAAATCCCATTTGGTTATAAAAGTGGGATTTAACCCTTTGAATGGTAGAGAGAGATCTCCAACGCATTGCTTTGTAATGCTTGGAGACCTTTGCAGCATTCAAGGAGTTAACCCTTTTAAATGCCAGAGTCGTATCCAATGCAATATGTTGAATAGCTCTCTAGCAAGCAAAGGGTTAAAATACATGCAAAATTAGGGAATATTTTTGTCCATGATGGTGCAGCTGGTTAAAGTGAACGTGACAGTCTTGTTTAAAAGACAACCCCTTAACGACCTGCCGATCGGCGCAGTCAGTTAAGGACCACATAGCATTTTTTTTTTTTTTTTTTTCTCGCTCATCCGCTTCCGGACTCCCCGAACGGCGTGCAGCCGCGGGGGGAGCCTGGAATTCCATGACTGTCATAGTACCTCATCGGTCGTTCAGTCAGATCGACCCTTGACGTATTATGACCGTCAAGGGTCGTTAAGGGGTTAAAGCTCCTATTACATGTTAGACCAGCTATTTTTCTGAAAATAATTTTGAGATGAACCTTTGCTTTGCTGGCACATTGTGGCACTTATTGTGATTGGCTGTGTTCACGGCCAAACGTACCCTTCGCCGCAGCATGTGCACTACGCTTCGATGCATTCTTAGCCTGGGGTTTATGGTATTATTTGGATAAAGTTCCACAATGTGTTGTCTAGAAATGTCCATTAAACAAATGTGTGTGTGTGTGTATGTATATGTATGTATATATGTATGTATGTGTATATATATATATATATATATATATATATATATATATATATATATATATATACACACACACACACACACTAGCATGTCAGTTCAGATGTATGGCAGTGAGTCTTGCTGTAGACGTATGTTAAGGCAAGAAGATCGCTTGAAATTGTCCTCTTTGCATCTACACTTATGAGTACAGTAGAACCTGCTTTTCCACATTTGTGGATTCTGGGTCCATTAATTTTTATATTCTTATATCTTTAGCTCCTAGACGTTGATCCCAATGACCAGGAAGAAGATGGAGCCAACATTGATTTAGACTCTCAGAGGAAGGGCAAATGTGCGGTCATCAAAACTTCAACTCGACAGGTGAGGACAGCCCATGGTTTATATAGAGAGATACAGATCTGTAAATACATCTCTCTCATGAATGATGGGGGTATTCTGTTGTGGTGCACACAACAGCCGTTCCCCTCGTTCTGACAGATTTGGAACAAAAAACAAATGGACAGCAGGGGTGCTCCTTCGAACACATACTTCACAACCTTGACATCAACATATAGAATGGTCAATACTCAAACTTATTAGTAACAGTGTAATGGCTAGCAGTATTTCACTCTCCTCTGCTAACATCTCTCACTGGGATCTCCAGGAAATGTAGCTGTCACAACAGATAAAGTAAAAACCCTTAATAAAATATATTAAGTCTAAAATTCACATTGTTATGCCTCCCATAAACGGGTAAATGCATTTTAGGACACCTATATGCATCCTTTCCTGAGGACAAAAACGATACATGTGAAAGGCATAGGGATGGTCTGTATGCCTTTCATGCGTATACTATTTGTGTCAGTCTTTTTTTTTTTTTTTTTTTTTTTTTTTGGGTGCAATTGGGGAAAAGAAATCAAGACAGGAATTATTTGTTCTGTTGATTGAGACACATTCATATGTTTAACCCTTTGCGTGCTAGAGAGGTATCTAACACATTGTAACACAATGCGTTTTATAGCTCTCTGGCACTCAAAGGGGATAAAGGCAAAATTGGATCTATTGTGAGGAGAGTGGATTTTGCCATAGGGAACAAATATTCTTATGATTTAAATAGTGTTTTAAACACCATGTACATTAGAGGGGACTTCAGTGCACTACTTGGAAGCCCCTTATGGCACAAAAACAGAAGTGGACTCATTCAGAGAACAGTGCAGGAGCAGGATTGTGCTCATTGTATGTCCAACACTGCATACACAATACAAAGAGGTTGAGCAAAAATTGACTCGTTCTCCTAGTGCAGTGTTCCCAGTCGGTGTCCTGTCTCACAAGGTATACAGAGGAAATCATTGTGCTCTGGCTATCAGGGGAAGTTATACAGTGTGCCATACTGCAGTAGTTTTTCAGGGCTTCATGGGGTATGTGGATTGACAAATTTGCCTCAGAACCTCAAAAAAATACAGGAGCCAGAAAACACACATCTTATAACCCTAATGGGGATGTGCCCCCCCAACAAATTGACTTTCCTTTTCCGCACAAACATACTGGAGCTCCCCATCTCCCATACATCTTTATTTTCTCCACATGTCTTCCATCTTCCACACCACACAAAGGTCTCCCCATCAACAAAAACATACAGGAGATCCCACCGCCAAAAAAAACACACACACTTCCCCCTCACATAAGTGTTCCTATTTTTACCACAACCACCACACAGGTTTCTCTCCCTCACTCTTTCTCCTCCTTAACTGCCTCCCCTAAGCACATGGGTATCTGCCTGCCACAGGCATCTCTACCAAAACTACACAAGTCTTTCACATCTTTGAAAGGTGCCCTCCCATAAAATGTCTTCCTGCCACTAAAGTTGTCCTCTCCGTCAACACACTTACACACACACACACACACACACACACACACACACACACACCTCACTCCCTGCATATGTTATCACTCCACACACATGTACAAGTGCCTGTACCCCTTTGTACCTCCCACAGGTGCTGTTTTAATCAGCTGTGCACTGCAGAGCTCGGTAAAGTGTTCAGGAAGGAGAGAAAGCTATTTCTCACCATCTGAACTTTTCACAGAGTTTTACAAATCACTTGCAGGTGTATTTGAATAGGGAATCTGTTAGAAATCTCTTTAAGCATAGGGAATAACCCTGGCACCAGGCTGCATTTCCTAGTCACCATGGTGATCTGGTGCTCGCAGTTTGTCGAGCCCTTCATTTACAGTTGTTTCCATTTTAATTTTGCTTAAAACAGAGGTAACAGGCAATTTTTAGCTGTTATCCAGTGCAACCTCCTTTCAATTATTTTCATAAGTGAGCATGTAGATACTGAGCACATCCTTGATAATAATGGGTTATAACCCTCCCTTTAACCCCTTAAGGACTACATGATGTACTATGACCGTCATGGTCCTTAAATACTTAAGGACTGATGACGGTCATAGTATGTCACGTACTTTTTACTTACAGCGCTTCACCAGGAGTGCTGTAAGTAAAAATGGGGCCTAAAACTGACCACTCCAAGACTGGAGCGATCTCTCATGTGACCTGTTATCACAAGTACCGGCGTGTCGGCAAGGATCAAAGTGGTCCTCATGGGTCGGAAACGTCCCAGGACCCTGGTCCTTAAGGGGTTAAAAACAAGAGGATTGTGTAACATTGCTTTGCCATACATTGCACACTCCTTTAATCCTTATAAGGTTAAGGATAGCCCATCAATATGGCAAGGATGGTGATCCCACCAGGTTTGTCCATAGCGAGGGCTTAAATATGCCCATGTAGATGTTGGACTAAAAGCTGCTGGTAATTGTTATAGTAATGACTCTCTTTTCCTCAGACATACTTCTTACCTGTCATTGGCTTGGTCGATGCAGAGAAACTGAAGCCTGGAGATCTAGTGGTGAGGACTTTATGGATAAATTATACAAGATGATGCATGTCTGGCCAGACTTGTGTTTGGAGGAGGAAGATATTATGCTGATTTTGTTTCTTTTCCACCAGGGAGTGAATAAAGATTCCTACCTCATTTTGGAGACTCTTCCTACAGAGTATGACTCCCGGGTCAAGGCTATGGAAGTCGATGAAAGACCAACTGAGCAATACAGTGACATAGGTGGTCTTGATAAACAGATCCAGGAGGTGAGGACTATTCATCTGGGAGCCGTGTGTGTGTGTGTAGGGGGTTATCTTTTTCTAAAGATATTGGACCTAATGCACCAGGCCAAATGAAAATCAATTCTGGAGCCAAATGCACAGTAGGAAATAAGTCTACAAATGTCTCCAAATTCCCATTGATTTCTTCACAGTATGTGAGAGACCACAACAACATTTAAATCAATGGTATTTTTGATTTCCCTTTCCCCTCTTTGGGGCATCTGACACGTACCAGAATTAGTTTAGTCCTTTTTAGTACATCACCCTCAGTCTATTTCCTCTGTTACTCCTGTCACTGCAGCTTGTTGAGGCCATTGTGCTGCCTATGAACCACAAGGAGAAATTTGAGAACCTGGGAATCCAGCCTCCAAAAGGTGTGCTTATGTACGGCCCACCCGGAACTGGCAAGACTCTGCTGGCAAGGGCATGCGCAGCACAGACAAAGGTAAGAGGGGAATGGTTTGATTGCTAGAGAACGACTTGGAGAGGTGGACGGCACTGGGTCTGACATTCATCTCCCTTTCAGGCTACCTTCCTGAAACTAGCTGGCCCACAGCTTGTACAGATGTTTATTGGAGATGGAGCTAAACTCGTTCGGGACGCTTTTGCACTGGCAAAGGAGAAAGCTCCTTCTATCATCTTCATCGATGAACTGGATGCGATTGGCACTAAGAGGTAAGCTTTATCATTAAAGGTCAAGAAGAAATTAGTGGAGTTATCACCCTTAGACAATTTAATTTTGCAGAGAGTTAAAATCTGCCTGTATAGTGCACTAGCCATTTTTTGCCAAAAAATAAAATAACCTTTATATACTGGTGGCACATTATGCTAATTCTTTGCACAGTCCACTCATTTTTAAATGCCAGACTTAGATCTTTCTGCGCTATTAGAAATGTTACCAGTGTGAGGGCTCTGTCTAGTCATTCATGACATAACAGCGAAACTAATTAACATAAAGAGCCAGATTGTGCCATCGCTAAAAATGATCAATTTCTTAAACTATTTATATTACAAACACAAGGTAATATTAAACTTGTCTAAAGGAAACTCTTACACTTTAAATGGTTCAGATAAAATAATATGTAAGCTACAATAATTTGCAAGCAACATGTTTTCTAATTGCTGTCAAAAATTAACCTCTAGGTTGCTCAACTACTCCACAATATTTCTTTTCTATGTGTCTGGGGTATTTTCAGCATCCAAGGGGTTAACATTTTATGGTATAAGACCAAAAATCTACCAAGGAAGTAATACACATTACTCTGTTGCTGTCAAAGTGGGCCTACCACTTGGGGGGGGGGGGGGAAAGCTTTACCTGTTGACAATAAAAAAATGAATTATACATTGAGGTGTTATCTACTTTTATAAGCTGCATCCATCTTTCATTTTAAAGGGATAGTAATGTCAGAAAAAAAGTATTAACTATATGGTAGATATAATTAAAAGAGAGTACTTGCACTTAATCGTATCTCTCAAACCGTTATGGCTTGAGATATATAGGAAAATAAAGTTCTCTGGTCCCTCCCTTATGAGCTGTAAAGCTGTCAAAAGCAGATTCTGGTCGCGCGACCAGATGCGGCTCTTCAGCAGCGCCAATATAACGATATCTAAAGACAAATACTTCATTTAGAATGGTCTACAAAGTGTGCCTGGTTTGCAAGCACACTTTGAAGACCGTTCCAATGAAGTATTTATTTCTAAATAGCGTGATTTCAGCTCTGCTGAAGAGCCTTTATCTGGTCAAATGACTGGAATCTGCAGCTGTCAGCTAGATGGCAGACTTGAGTAAAACAGCCAGGAAAAGGTAACTTTAGCAAGTTATTTCTCTCAAGCCATAAAGGTCTGAGAGATAAGACTTAAATTGATGTTAATCTTTTTTTAATGTCTACAATATTAAATAACTTAAAATAACCATTACTATCCCTTTAATGAAATGAAAGTATCTGCTGGCTGCTGAACACACTGAGTACCAGAGAAGCCTCTGCAATGCATTGCATACCCCTCTGGAAATCAAAGGGTTAAGAGTTCAGCATGTTGGACTCGCTAGCACTCACTGTTGGTTGAACACATGTACTGCCTGTACTATTTCAATGTAAAGGTTTGGTGAAATAGCCTATGCAGGATGGGTGTGCTAAGGAGTCTCAAATGTTGGTTTTAAGAGAAAAAGAGGGGGGTTGTAAATTTTGGATAATAAACACATCATATTGGTAACTTTTACTGATACTCTATAATATTCAAAATTAAGGCTCTGGGCCATGGTTTATCCAGCCTTTCATGCAAATTCAATTAAGTATGACTTGCTTGAGTCCTTGTTCTTTTCTTAATCTGGCCCTTAAGACAATTTTGGGATACTCCTGTGTTCGCTGCTAGGGACCTCGGGGTTTATGAATGTGCAAAGGGATGAAGCACAGGTTATGCACATCAGCAATTAGATGTTGTCGCTCTAGAATGTGTGTAACTTTTTTACGGTGTCCTACAGGTTTGACAGTGAGAAGGCTGGAGATAGAGAGGTGCAGAGAACCATGCTGGAACTTCTGAATCAGCTGGATGGGTTTCAGCCCAACACTCAAGTCAAGGTAAACTCTCCTCCCACAGATGAGAAGCCCGTAGGGGACACTGATACTAAAATACAACTTGGTGTTATATGAAGGAGTATGGTGTAACATTTCCTTATGTTTCCATAGCTTGTTAAAGGGGAACTATACCTATGGAAACATGTGGCTTATTTTAGTGCCAGGGGGGTGTGCAACAATGTGTTGTACCACTTTGGAATTCAAAGGATTTATATGTTTTAGCAGAACTTAACTATTTCAGTGCCAGGGGGCAATGTATTGGGTACCCCTCTGGCACTGAAAGGGTTAATTTGGCAGTCATGTACGTCTATGTATTTTTGCATAGTGTCTGCAGTTGTCTCTAATTACAGTGCACCATTAATGTCTGTATACACACACAATAATAACTTACTTTATCAGTCTGTGATTAGCTGTAGAGAGGGAGAACCTAGCCCATGATTCCAATGGGAGGACAACAGGAGGGAAGAGCCCACAGGTTCACCAAAGCGACATCAAGCCAAATCCAGTATTATAAAAAATAGACTTTATTCAAAACTTCTTAAAAACATCCATGAATGAACATTGTCAAGAGTGATATATGTGGTACACAAGACTCATCGCCTTACGCGTTTCATGATAGCTAGAATATCACTTAATCATAGGCATAAATGTCTCTGTCCAGCAACAGGCTACAGCAGAGTTTGTAGGGGAAAAATGTAAATAGATTTAACGGGCTGCTGTTTGAAGGGCAGAGACCTAAGGAAGTTCTGGAACTGAGAGCCACTTATTTCTAGGGTATTGTTCCCATTTAACATTGGACCTTTCATTCCATGGTATGTGTTTTTTTTTGTTTTGTTTTTTTTGGATGGGGGGGTTGGGCTGTTGGGCCATTTACATAGTTGACCAGATCAGCTTATGTCAGATCCTTGCTCTCCTTACTCTCTGCTGTCTTACACAGAGTATATACTTTTGATAAATATATATAGTTTAAAGGAAGATGGCTTCCCTGGCCTGCTGAAAAACATCTCTTCCAAGTTTCATAATCCTTTGTGTCCCATTCAAGTTCATCACGGAAGCAGCCAGACAGTCTCGTGACCCTCATATTGCCTATCTAGTGGATTTTCTATGACAGTATGGAGCAAATCCATTGCACCATAGGAAACATTTTCCATTTGATTTAAATGGGTCTTTTAACCCCTTTTTAATGCTAAAGAGGTGTCAAATGTAGCGATGAGTTGACTTCTCTAATATTCAAGGGGTAAAAAATTGTATGAGTCTCCTATGGTGCAGTTAGTGTGCTCGATTAATACGTGCAGAGGAAAAAGGAGGAACAACACTGGGGCATCCCAGTGCAAATAGCCACAGAGAAGTTAAAAGGACCTCTACAACAACCTCACCCTTCTGCTGGCTACTCACAATAGTATCTGCCGAGAACAGACCTATGTAACTGTCAGCAGTTAATCTCCTCCGAGATTTAGAACTCTCTCGTTTGAATCCTGAAAGTGAAATGGTTATCTGAATGGAGATGGGTCATTTTCTCCTTCGGCTGTATTGTCAGGCTTCTGGTAATATTTTCAGTCTGACCATTATTAAATGTGAGTACATTTGGGCCATATTTATAAAGGCTAACTGGAGTTATTCTGGAGTAAACCAACTTGACCATAGGGGTTAAAAAAAACATTCACTTGAATGGGGCTTTTTTTTTTAATCTCTTGAATTCTTTGCAATCCTTTACAGACCTCACTGGCATTCAAGGGGTTACAAGCCTGATTTATTTTATTTGTCCCTTGTGGTGCAGTTGGTTTACTCCAGAATAACTCCAGTTTGCTTTTATAAATATGGGCCATTGTATTTTATTTTTAGGTATTTCACTCTGATGATGTTGCACTATTGCGTGTTTTCTTTTTGTTTTTTGTTCTATATTCCTTAATACGCGAGCTTCGGTGTGTACGTTATCTCTGTAGTTTCCTGTTAAAGGGATAGTAATGTTTCATAATAAAAGCAGCTCTAATTAATCATCATAGTATTTGGGCCATGGAGAGTGTTATTTCATTTCTGTCAGAGTTGTAGTTAAAGAGTAATTGAATGATAAAGTACCCCCCTCCCGCCCCTTTTACTGATGTAACACTGCTCACCTCAGAGCAGCAAGACTGTCCGGATGGATCGCAGAGAGGGACAATCTTTAATTAAGTTTAGGGAAAAATCTGAAAAACTTGTCAAGGGGGGCAGGGCTTTCATTGTTCTCGTAGGAAGAAGATTGTCCCCTGCTGTTAGCTGTCTGGTCTAGCAACCAGATTCCACATCTGAGAAGAGATGGCTTACACTAGGTAAAAGGGACCGGAGGGGAAAACTTTATCATTCAATTACTCTTGAACCACAACTCTGACAGTATTGCAATAACACTCTCTATGGCTATACTATGAAGATTAATTGGAGCTGCTGTTTTTGTGAAACATTACTATCCCTTTAAGTTCTATCAAAGTATAGAAGCTTTTTCATGTACATTTTGAGAAACATACAAAATACTTGTTCATATAAGAACTTGTTTTCTAGCTCTGTTATTCTTTTTAATGCTAGTCCAAGGGGATGTACCTGTAATGATTGTCCACTTTATTGTCACAGGTGATAGCTGCTACTAATCGAGTGGATATATTGGATCCTGCACTGTTGCGTTCTGGACGTCTGGATCGTAAGATAGAATTCCCGATGCCCAATGAAGAAGCCAGAGCCAGGATCATGCAGATCCACTCACGAAAGATGAACGTCAGGTATGGATAAAAGAAACAGTGTTATGTCTGGAAGGTCACATGCCCCTGACTGCTACAGACTGGAGGAATTTCTGTATATCTGGAGTTTCTGTGACCAGTGCTTCACTTGTTGATTTTGCTTTTGTGTCTTATTGAAAGAATACATAGGACGGTTGACAATCTGCCTGCTGATGCATCATATTTGATACTATTAATAAAAATAATAATAATAACACAGGGTTGCCTAGGTTCAGTTCTCAAGAGCTGCCAATAATCCTGGATTTAGGATTTCCCTGCTTGAGTGCAGGTGGGTCAGTCAAAATGAATGGGTCACTGATAAACTCAACTGTGTTTAATCTGGAGAAGTTCTTAAAGTGGACCTATTACCTTGAATTTACTTTACATATTTGAAAACTTCATTGAAAACTGCCTATATGTCATGTTAGCCAGAATTCCAGCAGATGCATAGTTTAGGAGATATTTACAACTTTATTTATGGAAAAAGTGAAAGTGAGCATTTCCTGGTACTGCACAGAGCTTCATTAGCATATGAAATGACACAGGTACTGCATTTGTATATAATAGCATATGGTAACAAGCATGAATATCTCCTCAACTGTACATTTGCTGGTCTTTTAGCCAACATGACACACATGCAATTTTTAATGCAGTTTTTAAAAATGCAAACTTGAATCAAGGTGAAAGTTCCACAGTAAATCCACCTCAATTAATTAAAACACTCTGGCTCTGTGCCCCTGACTACTAATAACTTTGTACGAAAGCACAAACCTTAAAGGAGCAGTAAACTTCTTTATGAAAAAATATATACTGTAGGGATTTTCCTATTGAGTAAAATAAGGGTACTCCCACTGCTGAGAGATTTATATTTCCAGAGTTATTACCGTTTAAACCCATGTTTTTTTACATTAGCAGTGCCCTCTAGTGTTCAAATTCTAATTAGATTTCCTGTTAAATTCTAATGGAAAGGAAAGTCAGAAAAGTCAGAGACATACAGTTCTCCGTAGAATGTGATCGAAACTGCCAGTCACTTCCTGTCAGTTAGAACTATCAGGAAGTAAACACAGTAAATTCACTTCCTGATTATTTGAACTGTTATAAATTTTGAATAAAACATCTGACAGCGATGGGAGTGACCTTGTTTTATTCAGCAGGAAATGCTCTGTAAAATATGTGTTTTCATAAATAAAGGTTTACTGCTCCTTTAACTTGCCCCCCCTCCCCCCATTACCTAACGATGGGTAGGAAATACTAATGACCTCTATGAACTTTTCCCTTGTACCTTTTGTTCAAGAAATAACCTCCTCAGTCCTGGGTGTTCACATGTCTGCCTCAGTGGACACATTTACTAGCAAGACCACAGGTCCTCAAATTTTACTCGCTGCATATAATTTGAGTTCTTTAAAGGAACAGTAAACCTGACTAAAATGCTGCCTATATGCCCTTTACTGCTGCTATCATCCTCCTCTAGCTCAGGGGTTAATTCTTATTGAGCATGACTGATCCCACAGTGTTTCCCCAAGATTAAGGAGAGGGAGCTTCCACTTACAGTCCCTGATTGGAGACTGGTACTATGGGAGCTGGGATTGGGGCCTTAAGTCTCCATAGAGCCAGTGCACTTGCACAGATCAGGAATCTCATGGTATTTTGGCACTGCACAAGCAAACTGGCTCTATGGGGGTTTGAGATATCACTCCTGGCTCTCAAAGAGCCAGTCACCAATTGTGGAGCAGGTATCTTCTCCCTAGTCAAAGGAAAACAGTCCTGGATTGTCCAGCAACTCGGTGAGTATTAACCCCTAAGCTACCAGAGCAAGCTAGTGGTTGTCGGAGACACACAGCCAACATTTTAGTTGAGGAGGGCTTATTGTACCTTTAAGTGGAGTCAAAAGATATGAGCAGCTCACTGACAGTGAACTTAAACCCATATTGCTTGTTGTACAGCTAGTCACCCCTCAGGAAGTATCACATTTTAGCTGTCTAGTGCCATTACTAATAAGAAATTTCCTTGTGCGTATCAGGCTAATCCTGCCCAATAGGGAGGTCCGGTCCCAAATTAACCCTTCGAGTGCTGGGGGGGGGGGGGTGCATCTCATTGCTTTGCATACCCCTTTGGAATTCAAAGAAGTAAGCCGGTGGTTTTCAACCATTTTTTTTGTTCAGGGCACTGCTAATACACAATTTAGATTCTTAGGGGCACCCCTATCATTTTGTCATTTGTCAAAGCCGTTATGAAGGGTACAAATAAGTAATTTATAGTTATTCCTAGGTTTCACAATTGGAAACACAAAACATATTGTACATAAACATTTCCATAAATATGTATTTAAAACTCAAAATTCACATTTTTATCAAAATATTTGTAACAAAAAACAAAACAAAGGGTGCCCAAATTGGATGTCTGTGGCACATCAAAGTTGCCATGGCACCCTGGTTGAGAATATCTGGTTAAAGGGATAGTAATACTTCCAAATTACTAATCCCCATATTGTAGCTATGGTAAAAAGAAATTTACTGCCTCCAGTGTCATCTCTCAAACCAAGTACACGTAGAAGACCGTTTCAGTGAAATAATTATTTTTTTACTAATGTGATCTCGGCTCTGCTGCAGAGCAGCCTGATGCGCATAAGACCGGATATCCCTGCAGTCAGCTAGAACGCTGACTTCAGGAAAGGGGGAGGGAGGGGGAACTTTGCGCGCTATTATCTCAAACCATAAGGGTTTGATAGAGGACACTGGGGGCAATACATTTCTTTTTAGCATAGCTACAATATGGGGATCAGTAATTTTGAAGTATTGCTATCCCTTTAAGGCAGTCCCCTCTGCATGGGAATAGCCGCTAACCCTATAGATGTATGTTTCAGTCTCATCAGCGTGGTGCTGCTGGTTCCCTTAGGCACGGAGAGCAAGGGGTCCATGTCTGATGTGTACATGGAAATATTACCACTGTAATGGCAATAGAGGGTTAAAATGTGATACTTGTGAGCAGTAACTAACACTAGATCAAGCAATTTTCTGCACCTTTCTGAACCTTCCACATCTTTTAGATATAAATGTCCGAAAGGCATCCAAGACATCGTTACTCACAATCTGAAAGTCCGTTAATAATGGTAAGGTGAACAGATGGAGGAATGTCGCTGCCTCCACTCCACAATATCCTTTCAACTCTGCAGCTCACCAGGAATAGAACAGTTATAACTCCAAATCCGTCCGAAAGATAATAAACATAAAAACCCACTGGGGCTCTGATAGATATATCAAGAAATAAATGTACAAGAACAATAAATATTATGACTTACCCGTAAGCCATAACTGGCTGGAATGTCCTAGACATTAATAGGCATATAACCCTCTCTGCTAAGATTCACGTCTCCCTGGAAAACAATAATGTGGAAGAGAGTCGGTGGATGATGTGACTAGCATAAAATATTTATTATAAAAAAATAATAATGGCTCAACGTGTTTCAGAACTTGCCATTATTTCATCAGGAGCCAATCTGACGATTTTGTCAAATTTGGCTTTTGTATGAAAGAATGCTGAGTTCTGAAACGTGTGGAGCTATTATTTCTTATTGCATTTTATAATAAATATTTTATACTAGTCACATCATCCACCGATTCTTTCTTTTCTATATAAGAATCAATCAGTATGAGTGTTCCAGAGACAATCGTACCTCAGCACTTGCAGTATATAACCTCCTCTGCTATTACCAGCTAGGACATTTGAACCGGTCATGGCTTGCTTACAAGTAAATCATAATATCTGTTGATCTCCTATATAATAATTTGCTAAATAGTGTGTAACGCCGCAACATGCGCAGTAGAGACTGTCCGTGCCGCGTCTGATATAGAGCTGGGCGCTCCGAAGGAGCGTCCAGCTCTGTATCAGTCGTGGCGCAGGCAGTCTCTACTGCGAGTGACTGGCCCGCGACCGGCTGGCAGTGGCACTGTGGTCTGTGTAACGGGCTGTTCAACTAGTTTCACATATTTTGGCTTTTTTGAAATGCCTTAGGGAGCTGGCCTGTCATTTTGCAACTGGACTGCCCTTTCAGGCAGGAGTAGTCTAATGCTCACGTAGAAATTTCTACTCTATAATGGCACTAAAGAGCACAAATGTGTTACCTCTGAGTGGTGAATAGCTGTAGAACAAGCATCTTTTGTTTGTGCTCAGTGAGCCTCTTTCAGCTATGAGCAATTTCTTAAAGGGGCAGTAAGTGATATGGGGGAGTAGGTTTTCTAACTGTGAATAATTATGTGTGTGATACAGAAAGTATTCCCTTAGCTTACTACTTTTTTGCCATTGTCTGCAGATGTCCATGATCTGCAGGACTGGGTGATGTCAGGAGGGCTTCACATAGCACTTCTGGGAAATTTTGGTCCTTACCAATGAAGGCCATTTTCTGTAAATTGGAATGCCTGAGGCTTCAGTGGAGAGAATAGCAATGCTGCTTCCTCTCCTAGAAGCATCAAGAGAAGCACTGACATCACCTATCCCTGCAGATCAAGGAGAATGAGAGCGTATGGAACTATAGGAACTCGGTCCCCATATTTGAGGTAACTTCTTGTTAAAAAGGCCAGTCCCCTGATCATTTTCTGCTGTTTTGTGGCCTGTTTACAGCCCTTGAGGACTGAACGTCAATACCCCTGATCTAAAATCATAGACCCACTTCATATAACTGAGGCGCTTTCTAACCAGCTAGCTGCTTTCTCTCAGCAGTGGACAGTGTCATTTACTGAACTATATGCACAAAGAAAGAGGTACAGCTATTTGGTGGCAAGTCAGATTTACTAAAGGGACAATATTTTCCATTTATTTTTTTTAAATGGAGCTCTGAACCCGAAGCAATGGGTTGGAGACTTTCTCTAGCATTCAAAGGATTAAAAGCCCCGTATAAACTCAATGGAAATGTCCTTATGGTACATTTGTTTTGACACTGAATTTATCCACTCTGAGCTTTGTGCATATGTCCTCCTGTCTGCCTCTCACCACAAATATTGCAGAGTAACAGACCTACACCAAAAATACTCAGTGTCGCTATTTGGAATTATAGCCTGTTACAGAATTCCTTCTGATCAATCATTGCTTTGCAATTGGTGGCATAAGAACACATTGACTGGGACGTGGATTCAATACTTGTTTGTTTCCTGCTCACCTTGCAGCCCTGATGTGAATTACGAGGAGCTTGCCCGATGCACTGATGACTTCAACGGCGCTCAGTGTAAAGCAGTGTGTGTGGAAGCTGTGAGTATACCGGCCCTTTTGGGAACCAAAGTATATTGATGAGTGTGGGTTGTTTTTGCAGTACTTAGTACAGCCTGACATTTGGGTGGCGCTGTTGCTATTGTCCCCAATGGATGACTTTTGTCATAATCAGTAGCCCTCTGTAGAAAGGGGGGGGGGGGGGGAGTCATTTTCACAAAAGATTTCAGATAATCAGCTGACTTCCTATTGGAACAGACTTTGGACCGTATGGCCAAAGAGGAGCAGTTCTGGGGCAAACCAACTGTGTTGCACTGGAGACATGTCTAGCATTCAAGGGGTTTAAAACCCCGTTTAACCCTTTGAGTTCCAGAGGGGTAGGCAACGCATTGCAAAGCAATGCGTTGCCTACCCCTCTGGCACTCATTGGGTTAAAAAAACAAAACAAATGGGGATGTTTTATTTTAAAGCGGAACTACCACCCAATAATAAGATGGCATCACATCATTGCCCATCTGGCGACTAACTGCTCAGTAGCGCTAGTCGCCAGAATTCTTACCGGATTAAAGAGAAATCTCTATTCCTCATGGACTGACAGAAAGACGGAGCGCAGACATCTTGCCCTAGTGACGTCCACGCGCCTGCGCTATCAGTCCCAGCCGGGTCTATGAGGCATTGCTAGGAGCCATTTGGCTCGGCTGGGACTGATAGCGCAGGTGCGTGGACGTCACTAGGGCAAGATGTCTGCGCTCCGTCTTTCTGTCAGTCCATGAGGAATAGAGATTTCTCTTTAATCCGGTAAGAATTCTGGAGACTAGCGCTACTGAGCAGTTAGTCGCCAGATGGGCAATGATGTGATGGTATCTTATTATTGAGTGTTAGTTCTGCTTTAAAATAGTTGGTCTGCCACAGAATTGCTCCTCTTAGTTCTGTGCACATGGCTTTTAGTTTGTCCATTTAAATGGGTAACAAGCCCTTATTGGTCCAGATTTACTAAGGGGTAAAACAGAAACTATGGGTATTTTTTTTTCTCTCTCTCTTTCTCTCTTCTGTACATCAAGGAGAAATGTGTTTTATCAAAAATTAAATAAGACTGTCACACAGAGAGATGCAGGAAAAAAAAAAAAAAGATCATGCACCTGTTTTAAAAGGAATGTTACAAGCAGAGAAACACATTCTCAGTCTGTAGCAAATTGCCTGATGTGAAGGTATTGAAGAGCTAACACTGTTCTCATTGGGCACAAAGACACGAGTTCTGCGGAATTAAAGTATCTGTTTACCCAATGAGAATTGTCTATTCAAATGCTGGCACAGAGGAAGAGTGAAATTTCCCTCTCCGGCTTCCTTTATTGAGGGATAAGGGGCAACTCATGCTTTGAATACCAGCCATTGCATTGGCAGCACAAGTGTGGGATTCACTAAGTGGTGATACGGTGGAGATGATGTCTCCAGTTTCACTTCACCATTTCCAATGTTATTCTATGGAGCCTATCCAATAAGATCTCCAAAGCTGAAGACCTCTTAATGCATAGGCTCCATAGAATAACATCGGAATTAGAGAAGTGATAAACTGGAGAAGTCCTCTCCACTTTATCACCTCGTTATCTCCTCTTAGTGAATCTCCCCCAAGGTCTCCATCAACAGTAACATCACCACTCAAACTCGCCAAAACGTGCATCTTCCTTCATTGAAAATAGACTTATTTTACTCTGAAGAAAACACCTTACAATTATATATAATGTTAATGTGTTTAATACACATCTTAACTTTGGTTGATCTGTGTCTCTCTCTGTCTCCTATATATACAGGGAATGATCGCTTTACGCAGAGGAGCCACAGAGCTGACACATGAGGATTATATGGAGGGCATCTTAGAAGTCCAAGCGAAGAAAAAGGCCAACTTGCAGTACTATGCATAGACCACAAGGTGGGGGAATCAGTGGGAGGCTCGTCAGCATATTGTACCCGGACTGCTGTTTGTTACAGGAAGAAATAAACCAGACATTTAATTGTACAGTGTACTCTCAAAGTGACGTCCTTGTTTCCAAATGAAGTTAATATTTCTTTTGTTGTTCATCCTTATCACATGCTTTCTTGGCCCCCTGTCTGTTTTTCCATTTCATAGGGGAACGGGTCTCTCCTTTCTGTCTGACCGTTGTATATATTTTGTTGTGGGTAATTGGTGCACATCTTTAGATCCCTGAAATGCCAACTCAGTATGCATCTCTATAAACATCTCATTCTCTTATCAAGGGATTTTTATTGCACAGACAAAATGGATAACAGTTCTGCATCACAGACTATGACTTCATCAGGACTGATATGGCTGGTTTTGATGAATGCACAATTGATGATGATGAAACTTTATCTTTTTTTTGTTAATGCAATAATAATAATAATGAAAAAAAAAACCAGAAATAGAAGGTTGTATTTGTAAGATTTGCATTCTACAAAAGTTCTCCAGTGCGTTAGTAGTGTTTTAAAACCCTCGGTGTCCAAGGGGTGTGCCTGCAAGTTGCTTATCCCTTGGGTGCTCAAAAGGTCAAAGTTAGCATTTTATTTTATTTAACCCTTTGTGTGCCAGAGGGGTACGCAATGCATTGCGTACCCCTCTGGCACTCAAGTGGTTAATACACATTTTCATTTCGAAATGCAAGTTGGACCAAGAAATATTAAAGGTTAGATTTACCTCCCAGGTTTCAGGAAATATCACCTGTCCAGATTTTCACCTTGCTGGGTTTGCTTATTTATTCCTTCACATAAAATTAATTTTAAGTATTACTATTACTTTAATTCTATATTGTAGCCATGAAAAAAACATTAAAAACTATGTAAGTCATATCTCTCAAACCTTTATGGCTTGAGAGATATTGGCAAGTAAAGTTTTCCCCAAGTCTGCCATCTAGCTGACAGACTGAATCCGGTCCACAGATCAGCTGACAGCTCTTTATCAGAGCCGAGATCACAAAATATAAAAATAACTTTCACTGGAAGGGTCTACAAAGTGTGCTTGCAAACCAGGCACATTTTTAGACTGTTCCAATGAAGTAGTTATTTTTATATCTTGCGATATCTGCTCTGCTGAAGAGCCGCAGCCGGTCTGCGGACCAGATTCCAAATCTGTCAGCTAGATGACAGACTTGGCTGAAACAGCCAGCGAGCGGGAAACTTTACTTGCAAATATCTCTCAAACCGTAAAGGTTTGAGAGATCAGAATTATATAGTTTTTAATGTTTTTTCCATAGCTACAATATAAAATAACAATTTTTAAGTATTACTATCACTTTAGTTCCACTCTTTTTAATGGAAGGAGAAGCAATTTTAGGACAGTTTTGTAATGGCGTCTGTGCCGTATAAATATCATAACTCTGGTATGCTGAGGGATAAAGCGTCCTTAACTACTACACCATAAAACTCTAACAAAGCACAAAGTATAGGCATTTTAAAAGGATGCCTATTTATGACAGATCTTGTAGCTATAAAATGTGACTCATTAACCTACAACAGATAAACGCAAAAGAAGCCTGTAACCTTCTCAATGGTGCAGTGGTTGCGAACATATTGCTTCGCAATGTTGCATCTTCTAGCATCAAAAAGATTAAAGAAATCTGGTTAGTATCAAGAATATAAATGCAATAAAAGTGTTTAAATTGCTTATTGCTTCGACTCTCCAACTGTTGCCAATTTCAAGTCCCATCACCCCCAGTCAGGCAACTTCCTACGCTTGTACTAAGCTGACAATAAACCTGTACCCCTAAGCAAATGCTGAGGATTGAAGCATTGTTACCAGAAAGGAGCGAGTGCAAAGGAAAATGGATTCCGCAATAGGCTGTGAAGCCAGATGTACAATAACCTAGATCTGCAATTCTTTCCAAACAAAACCCTTTTACGTGTGTGCGTGCGCGTGTCTCTACTCTGCATGACTGCATCACGTGAGTGAGGTGACACCAGACTGCCTCACTTGGAGCAGTGAGGTAGCGGCCTCTTAACCCTTTGAGAGATAATATATATAATATTGTGTGTGTGTGTTACTGTTCTTTTAACTAAGGGCAACTTTCTCTTTAACATATTGGTGTACCTTTAATATTTTTATCTGGCCATTTTTTGCATTCATCCTATTATTCCTTGCTACACAAGTATGAATGTGTGGGTGTCTCTGATACCTAAATCTTTGTTAATGCGGCCAGTGTACTAAAAACTGGAACATTACTGGGGCAAACCAACTGCATCGTAGGATGCACCCTAACCTTTCTCAAATTCTTTCTTTTTTTATTTGAATGGTGATTTAAACCCCTTGAATTCTAGAGGTCTTCATTGCACTACACTGAAGACCTGCTTAGCACTCAGGAGTTAAAATCCCCATTTAAAGTCAAACGGGAATGCTTTTGTCCCTCTTGTATGCCCCAGAATTACTCCAGTGGTTCTTTCTTCTTCAGCCTCTTGAGTGCATCTCTCCAAACCATTGGTGTCCGTTCCTGTATGTCTGTGGGCTGTTGACAAATGGCAATGATACCATATTGAAGGTGGATACAGCTGAAGTTCTTGTGTTCAAAAGAAAATAAGTGTTTCTAGTGAAAGCCATCCCTAAGGTAGGGGACAAGTAAAAATTCCCAATATCCCCACTAATGTAAATGGAGCTTTTAACTCTTTCAGTGCCAGATTGGTACACAATGCATTGCTCTATATTAATGAGGTTAAAAGGCCCATTTAAACCAGCGGGAACTGTTTCCTCCCGTTGTAGTGCAGGTGGCTTTTTCAAAATAAAACTTGAGTAATTCTCGTACAAAAGGCCCTTAACTCTTTGAATGCAAGAGAGGTGTGCTGCATGCCATTCTGGCACTCAAGTGTGTATGTTTATCTCACATCATTACTGAGCTGATGTATGTATAGTTTTCTCATTTACATCTCCGGGAGTTACAAGAGCAGTACCGGTAAAGGGTCTCTTTAATGAAGGTCACTCCTAGTCTTTGAAGGTGGTTTGCTATGCCACTTGTATGAAATAATGTTTTATCATTCAGATATCTGTGTAAAAATAGAAAAATAAAACAAACAAGAAAAAAAAATACGTTTTTGATAAAACATGGTCTGTATCGCCGCAAAAGGGCAACTTACGTGAAAAAATAAAATCTGTTAAGACTCTGTTTTACTAGTCAATCACTGTTAATCCCACTTTCGGCAACAGCAATATTATAAACTTGCAGATGTAAATATATAGTTCCCTTCTGTGTTTAACCCTTTAAGTGCCAGAGGGGTATGCAAAGCAATGCATTGTGTACCCCTCTGGCACTCAAAGGGTTACGTTTCCTTTTTAAAGGGATAGTAATATTTTGTTTTATCTTCATGTTTTTTTAATGCCTACAAAATAAAATAAACTATATAAGTCTTATGTCTAAAACCTTTATGGTTTGAGAGATATTCACAAGCAAAGTTTCCCCCTCCCGCCCCTTTTACCTAGTGTAAGCCATCTCTTCTCAGATGTGGAATCCAGTCCATAGACCAGACAGATAACAGCAGGGGACAATCTTCTTCCTATGAGAACAATGAAAGGCCTGCCCCCCTTGACAATTTTTCCCTTATCTTAATTGAAGATTGTCCCTCTCTGCAGTCTACCTGGGCTCCTCCCTTCTGATCTGGCTGAACAGTGTTGCATCAGTAAAAGGAGCGGGAGGGGGATACTTTATCATTGAATTACTCCTGAACTACAACTGTGACAGAATGGAAATAACACTCTCCAAAGTCCAAATACTATGATGATTAATTAGAGCTGCTTTTATTATGAAACATTACTATCTCTTTAAATGGACAGCAATGTTTATTCCACTGAGGCACCTCTTAAAAATGTAGCTGTTGACCTACTCACTGTTGAGACACTTGTTACTAATTCTTCTTGACATATCGGCAGCATTGTCACAAGAGACCGCTCGCTCCAGCAAACTCTCCTCCCTTATGACCACAGTGACACAGCCCTCTCACTGTTTTCTTGCTACCTTGCTAATCGCTCCTTCAGAGTGTCCTTTTCTTGTTGCACTTCCCATTTTCTTCCTATTCTAGTCAGAGAACCCCAAGGATCAGTTTTCTGTCTATACCTCCTCTTTTCAATGTTCTAACGTCCCATGGCCTTCAGTATTACGCCGATATCCACTCCCAGCCTGTCATCCACACTTCTAGTGTCACCAATTGTTTATTTGCATTTCTGGAACTCGCTACCATGCTCTATCAGACTCCGCCAGCTTCCACTCATCCCAAAACCCATCTATTCTGATAACATTATACAGCCTAACTGTCCCGAATCTTCCACTATAGCAGCTTTCCATTACACTGCCACCCAGTCTACCTTTCCATTCTATTTACCTGAATCGAATTTCTTCTTAACGTACCTTGTATTTTACTTGTTTTATATCTCTTTAGATTATAAGTTCTTGTGATCAGGATGGCTCTACACAGTTTCTATCCGTTTGTGTGGCTTGTAATGAGTTCGCCAGTTGTACAGCGCTGTGAACTATGCCGATGCTTTATAAATTATAGTAATGTAAAACGTTTAATTCTAGTGTGTGCCATTTAAAGGGACAGTAATGATTTTGAAAAAAATGCTTTTCATGTTAAGCATTCCTATCTCTTTAAGTGTGTCTGATCTTAGTTACACTTTCATCAACTGCTATATTTAGAAAGTTATTTAAGTTTTATCTCCAATCTCTTCTCTTTTGAAGGGGCTGGCTGTCGGACAGATTGCCAGAGGTGCTATAGCAGTGTTACCAGACGATTGTATGACGGACATGACTGTGTGTGTGTGTTTGAGTCCTGAGCACTAGTGATACTGTAGCTAGTGTTGCCATGGCAATAGGCCAGTCCATGGGTCAACCTCTTCAAAGGAAAATGGGATGATGCAAAAGAAGGAAAGAGATTGGGCTGGGGATAATAAAATATCTGAGAAGAGTTGCATTATTAAATAGCAAATTATTGTAAATAGATTCATTTCTATCCTAGAACTGTATGGGCAAACAAGTCTTCATAATTTGGTTAATGCCACTATTTTGTCTCTTATAAATAGAATTCTTAAAGAGTTGACAATTTTATTCTAGCTAACCCCATAAGAGTATTATAAAGAAATTATTATAAACACTGGCATGGTCAATGTTGACAGTAGGCGTTTAAAATAAGTTGTCAGAAATTACAATACAAAATGTTTTTACTTAAGTGTTTCCCAATTACCTTTTGGGTTTTTATTCTGAATTTGTAAAGATTCTGTGGTGCATGAGCCACACAATTGATGGTACATTTGCCTTTGTGTGTATAGCAGCAGCTATACAATTACACTTTCATTCTAATACTGCAAGTGATGAAGGCATATGCAGTCATGGAAAAAGGTGAGAAACAGAAGGTTATAGTAGTGGAAAGAAAATAAGAGGTGTCTAATATAAGAGCAGCTGACTGCTTGAGGTTTTTTTTTTTTTTTTTTTTTTTTTTTTTTTTTTTTTTTTTTGATGATCAAGTTGTCCAGGTCAATCACTCATTCTACTTGTTCATAGGAAGAGCACATTTTTGACAAAGGTTAGAACTCCTGCATGATCTAGGTTTTACACACTAGAAATATGCATTCTAAGGAGATAACCATCTTATTTAGTATTTGTGTGATACTGTCCATTTAAGAAACAATTGTGCAATTCAGGATCAAACCAGCTTTACCCCTGGGCACAAATAAATATTCCTAAAATCTACATTGATTTTAAATGGCGCTTATTAACACTTTGGGGGAGATTCAATAAGCAGTGAGAAGGAGGTGATGAAGTGGAGATAACTTCACTTCTCCAGTTCCTATGTTAGAGCCTATTCATGAAGATCAACAAAGTTGGAGAAATCTTAGTGCATAGGCTCCATGGAATAACAGGAATTGGAGTAGTAATCTGTTTATCACTACTTAGTGAATCTCCCCCCTTGAGTGTTACACCTTAAGGTGTGATAACCTCTCCAGTGTTATCACCTCTTCAATCCCTATGTTATTCAATAGAGTCTATGCAATAAGATATCCAACTTTGGAGAATTTGCATTCTGTGGAGCCTATGCACCAACACTGGAACTGAAGAAGTGATCTCAATGGTGAAGTTAAAAACACACACACACGAGCACGCTTTGAGTGCTAGAGATGTGTCTAATGCATATCAGAGAAATGCACTGGAGAACTATCTAGTAGCCAGGAGGTTAAAGCCCTATTTAAATCAATAAGGAATCTCATTTACACTCCCCTTCCTCCTGTGGGGAAGTTGATTTGCACACCCCACTAGCACTAAAAAGGGATAGCTGGAGTACAGGTGGACCAATGAGTGGCTCATAGTCCACATGTGCTTATTCGTGGGAATCCTGAGCGCATGCGTTGTTGGTAGCTCTCGAGGCCCAGGGTTGGCTACACGTGTTATAGTAAGGTATGACCAGTAATCAATGGGAATAATGATTTTATCCCTGACTTAATTATCTTACCTATATGCCGTCAACACTGCTGTGTTAAGCTAGCAAACCTACTTCCCACCAGCATCTGTTTGACTACAATGCCCATTTCCAGGCAGCCAATGACTGCATACTAAGAATGCCGGGAGTTGTGGTCCAGCAGTTTGTCCTCACCTAAACAGCAGCAGCAGCAACACCATTTTCTTATAGTGCAAGGCTGCTGTGTGTTCATTTACTGTTGTAATACTAACACCATTGTGGGACTTTATTTATATCGAAAGATGGATGTCTATATCTCCTGTCTCTTTGTATATACAATACTGTGCAAATGTCTTAGACAGGTCTGAAAAAAATTGGCAAAATCAAAAATAGACATGTTAATACTTTATCAATTGGCAAAATCATAGTGGTTGAACAGAAGAAAAATCTAAATCAAATAAATATTTTGTGTGACTACCATTTGCCTTCAAAACAGCATCAATTCTTCTAGGTACATTTGCACAAGGTCAGGGATTTTGTAGGCATATAGTCAGGTGTATGACCCAACAGGTGCTAATGATCATCAATTTAATATGTAGGTTGAAACACAATCATTAACTTAAACAGAAACAGCGGAGTAGGAGGAATAAAACTGGGTGAGGAACAGCCAACTGAAGACAGTTTAATATCAAAAGTCATACACCATGGCAAGACTGAGCACTGCAACAAGATACAAGGTAGTTCTACTGCATCAGCAAAATCTCTCCCAGGCAGAAATTTCAAGAAAGACAGGGGTCTCCATATGTGCTGTCCAAGCTCTTTTGAAGAAGCATAAAGAAATGGGCAACGTTGTGGACCGTAGACGCAGTGGTCGGCCAAGGAAACTTAGTGCAGCAGATGAGACACATCGTGCTTACTTCCCTTTACAACTGGAAGATGTCCAGCAGTTCCATCAGATCAGAATTGGAGGAAAACCGTGGGACCCTGATACACCCATATACTGTCCGGAGAAGTCTGGTCAGAAGTGGTCTGCATGGAAGACATGCGGCCAAAAAGCTATACCTCCAATGTGGAAACAAGGCCAAGCTACTTAAGTATGCATGACAATACAGGAACTGGGGTGCAGAAAGATGGCAGCAGGTGCTCTGGACTGATGAGTCAACATTTTAAATATTAGGCTGTAGCAGAAGACAGTTTGCTCACATAAGCGCTGGTACAAGAATGAGTGTCTGCAGGCAACAGTGAAGCATGGTGGAGGTTCCTTGTAATTTTGGGGCTGCATTTCTGCAAATGGAGTTGGGGATTTGGTCAGAATTAATGGTCTCCTCAAAGCTGAGAAGTACAGGCAGATACATGAAGAGAGAAGCAACTGAGAACTGTGGTTAGCTCGCCAAGATGTTTGGCACAACCTACCTGCCGAGTTCCAAACTGTGTACGAGTGGACCTAGAAGAATTGATGCTGTTTTGGAGGCAAAGTGTGGTCACACCAAATATTGATATGATTTAGGTTTTTCTTCTGTTCACTCACTATGCATTTTGTTAATTGATGAATATAAACTATTAACATGTCTATTTTTGAAAGCATTCTTACTTAACAGTATTTTTTTTCCACACCTGCCTAATGCTTTTGCACAGTACTGTACACAAAGGCATGATACTGCTTGGCTGCCATTTTCACTTAGCCCATTACAGAAGTCACTTTTTGTTAAGTCAATCCGTCATCCTGATTATGTCGATCGACTCCATGTATTGAGTGGCCTTGCATTGAACATAATGAATAGACAGCTCCAGCAGATTTTGGGAATACAACCCAGAGTGTGCCAGCTGGAGCTGTCAGCTCTATTGAAGCTTGGTACAGATCTTCCAGCTGCACAGAGGGTGAATTTGAGGTCAGTAGCGGATGTGTAGAGAACACAGGGAGCATCCCCACAGATGGGGGAGTTTACTAGACTGATGAGAAGAAGCGGATACTGACTGTAACAATCAAACTGAGAGTAATATATTTGTGCTTACTGATGTGTGCTCTTTAACCCCTTGGATGCTAGAGAGGTCTCCAATACCATTGCAAGCATTCAAAGGGTTATGGACCGTTTTGATCTTAAAAGGATTAAGAAGGTTCATGCATTCAAACCTGCTTCACTTAAAAACACCCTGCAAGAAACTGTCATGTCCGCCTCGTGGCAGTGATGACCAGGACTGATTGTAGATGTTCTGTCTTAAACAAAGACACAATAGCAATATTCATAGGGGCCATTAGGTTTTTCTGGCCATTGTATGGAAAGTGGGAGGCTATTAACCCTTTAGTGTCAAAGAAGTGTACAGAGCAATGCATTGTGCACTCCTGTGGCACTCAGAGGGTTAATGGAGATCTGTGAACTAAAATCCATAGCACCATCATCTGCGGTAGGATGCAGCCCTTCATGCTGATGAGGCTCTGATGTATTAAGAAAAAACAATTTGCATTTATCATGTATGGGGCAGTTGGTTTGCCCCAGAATTGGACTAGTTTGCCTGTGCTTTCAACACTTCTGTCCCAAATACGTATATTTTCCTTTCTACCTGTTTATCCAGGCATAATACCAAAGCCCTAATTGTATTGTTTCATGCAGATTTACAGTGGATTACAACATGGAATATTCCAGTGTAGGCTTCCCAAATGGCATTCATACACTGTAATCTCACACACTTTCCTCTCCGCATTACTCCTATATTAATATGGAATTGGAAAAACTGGTCAGCCTGGCTTATTACCACGAGGCCTTACTTGATCTCTGCTTTTTTTTTATTCGAAAATCTATCCTGTAAGAGAACATTTCACTGAATTATTTATAGGGTGCCCTCTACTGGGCATCATTAGCATGCAGTGTGTAGCTTTTTTCACATCTCCAACACAGCTCTCCAGCACATTGCTTTCTAATAACATTGAAGTTCTCTATAGCATCCAATGGAGATTCACTAAGTGGTGATAAAGTGGAGATAACTGCTCCAGTTTATCACTTCTCTAATTCCTATGTTATTCTATGGGACGTAAGCACTAAGATTTATTCAGTCTTAGCAAATAGGCTCTATAAAATAACAGGAATTAGAGAAGTGAAAAAGTGGTGATGACTTCCCCCAGTTTATCACCGTTTAGTGAATCTCCCCCAGTGAGTTGAATGGGAACCACAGGAATAGATGTCTCTTTAACAAGAGAGCTAGAGAGGCTTCCTGAGCGTTGTGATAGACACACCTCTGCCTCTAAAAGGGTTAAGGAACTCTAATGCCTACAACTGAAACAGGTTTGTATATATATTTCAATATATCATAGTGCATGAGACTGAGAAAAAGACATGCGTTCATAAAGTTAAGTCCAATTCTGTAGAGTAGAGAACGCAAACACAGAAAAAAAATAAAAAAGAAACAGAGAGAAAAGGTACTCTAAGTGTAGTATCTTTAATAAACATAAGTACAAAGATATGCAGAATATAAAAATCCCCCCTTCTCCCCATGCACTTACAAGAAGCCCATCTTGGGCTATAGCGTCTCAAGGGTCCCAGCCCTTTACTGCCACGAAGCTGTGCCTTTTTGCTGTTCCTAATGCAGTGTCCATTCGTATGAGCGCTGAGGTGATGGTAGTCAGTCCTTGCTGGAAACAATGTATCTTCACGTCCTGGGTATCTCAATAGTATGTGTCAGAATGTGGATATGGTGCTACAGAGCAATCCGACTCCACGTGGAAAAACCAAACGCTAAAACAGCCTGACCGCTGTTTCCTCGGTCGCTCCGGACCGGAACTATGGGTTCTCACAGGGGGCAGGGCAGGACCCGGTACAGTCCGTGCAGGGGGAGGGGAGATCAAATGCCCAACACGTATCGTGGATACTCGGATCCACTTCTTCAGGGGAAGCAAAGAGTGAGAACAAGCTTGTACCCTACTATTTATACCTTGCTACCAAAAGACATTCAATAACAAACTTTAAAAAACATACAAAGTTCAATAATACAAGTACTTCAAGTTTCCTTGACCTCTGTTTATACCTGTGGTTAGTCACACATATCTCCATTTTTTTATTACAGTTGCGCAGATTTTTTGTTTGTGTTCATAAAGTTAAGCCCATGCCAAATCAGCCCTATTGATCTAGAGCAGAGCTCAAGGGCCACCAACAGGCCAGGATGTAAGGATTTCCCTGATTTAAGCACAGGTGGGTTAATCAGTGGCTCATTCATTGTGACTGACTCACCTGTGCTTAATAAGGGAAATTCTTACATCCTGGCCTGTTGGTGGCCCTTGAGGAATGAATTTGGACACCCCTAATCCAGAGGAAGGCAGAAAAAAAAATTTGAAGCAGTTTCCTATTAAATGGGATTAGGATATTTCCCTGGATCAGCATCCTATCTGTTTTGAAGCCAACTGTCGTAATTATCAATATTGTTTTGTTCTGTGCTACATAACTGTTACTTTTTTGAAAGAAGTTACAGTATCTGGAAGCACAGCATCAAGGGATTGAATTCCATAACTTTACAGACCTTACTGTAAAAAAATAAAATAAAAAACCCTACCGTTGTTTTAGCACCTTTGCCCTAGTCTTAATGGATGATCTCTTTGCCCAGGTCTTTGAGTAAATAGTTCCGTGGACAGTTATTTGTATTGACCTTGAATGTATTTTCAAATGGTAATCATATCCTCCATTAGATGTCTCTTCTCGAATGTAAACAAACCCAGTTTGGCTAGTCTCTCTTTATAACTCGGATCCTCCAATGCCTTTATCAGTTTTGTTGCCCATCTCTGCACTTTTTCCAGTTCACTAATGACTTAACCCCTTAAGGACTACGTGACGTGGTATGACCGCCACGGTCCTTATACCCTTAAGGACCAGTGACGGTCATAGCACGTCACGTACTTTTTACTTACAGCACTCTACCGGGGGCGCTGTAAGTAAAAACGGGGCCTAAAATTGATCGCTCCAAGACCGGAGCGATCTCTCTTAGGCCTCCAAGCGGTGCACTGGTACGCGTAACAGGTCACGTGTACCGGCGCGTCGGCAAAGATCAAAGCGGTCCTTAAGGGAAGGTAACTTCCCTGGACCGCTGGTACTTAAGGGGTTAAGGACCGGGAAAATCTGAGTTCGATTTGATTTAAGGACTGGAGCAATTTTGACTTTCTCTGTCGTCCAATACAGGTTACTGGTAAATCTGGGAGGCGATCCGCCCCTTTAAGTAGGCAGGAACATTTCTCTAAATATATGCAGGGGGTGGAGCCTCCCTTCCCTCCTAGGCTGCAGCTTAGCCAACTAGCTCCAGAATGATTTGTTCCTGGGTGCGACAACACCAGATAGAGAACATTCTTCTATAGTTTTAGTTTCTTTTTTTTATTTTCTGTCAGATATGGAATAGCGCCATTAGGCGGATTACCATGACTGACAAATGCCCTTCAATGTGGCTAGCTCAGTTTCCAGGTGCTTTTTGGTGGACCTTAAGCCCTGAGGGGGAAAATCTTGGGTACAAGTGCTTCCCCAGGGATTACCCACTGAGGTAATTCTTGCTGCATGGCAATCTGAAGACAGAAGATCTGCAGGAAAGGTGAGCTACCCTTTGAGTGCTGCAGGTCCACTTGTCCCACAGTGCCCCTTTGCTGGGCTTGTATTTGGGAATTCTCATTCTGCACTCATTGGGTATATTTGTATGTCTGTTTGGGGTATTTGGAGCAGGTGTATGTGGTAACTTAACCCTTTGTCCGCTGCTTTGGCATGTTTTTGGGGGGTTCTCTGGCACTTTCCCTACTGGGTTAGTGTTTTCTAAGTATACACACGTTTTTATGTATGTTTTACATGTTTTTGACTTTTATTTTAACTTTTCTTAAAATTAAGTACTGCGCCTTTAAGACGCGCTTTACCGCATAGACGCCATTGCTCCATTTACTTTCTATGGGACAACACTGTTTGGGACGTATCTCTGCAACCGCTTCACACAGCAACTTCAGAGTGGGCTCATTTTATTTGTCTACCCTTGCTCTATCATCCAGTTTATAGTTCAAGTGTGTTGGGCGGCTTCGAGCACTGTTTTGGGATACTTTTTGGGAAAAACTACATTTCCCATGAGCGCTTGGTTCACGCCTATTTTCTGATTGGCTCCCGTCACGGCAGCCATCTTGTGAGCTTTTCTCAGTGAGTATCCTACGCAGGACTTGGACTCTCCTTCTCTCCTCTGCAGATTAACCCTTCGCCTGCCAGATAAGTCTATATTTACCGTTTCTGGGGTGAAATATTAATCTTTCATACTGTAATTGGGTGATTTACTGTACAGTTGGTTATTTTGACACTGTGAGAATGTCTATACCGCTGGAGCTAGGGGCTAGACCTAAGACTAAGGAGGCTGGGATTTCAGTATTCCCCATTGCGCATTGCTCTTCCTGTCACACAGGCCTACCTAGAGAGTTCTCTGGTCATTTATGCCCAGCATTTTCTGAGGTTCCTGACAGCAACCCAGGGACTTCCAGCCATGCTATTGAGCCAGCTTGGGTGTAAGAGTTTAAGGCTGCGACTAGGGACCTTAGGTCCACTTTACAGCTCTTTACAGCCCAGATACAGGGGGCACTTCAAATGTGGCAGACCCCCTCTACTATCAGGTCTTCACTGCCTAAACCGCAGGGGGCATCTGCTGTGTCAGATTCTTCTGAGGAAGAATTGTTGCTAGATCCGGATGTTGAGGATGGTACTGTTTTAGAGTCTTCTAGGTCCCTTGGGGATCCCTTTGAAGCTGATTCTGAACCCTCCTCTGAAGGTCTGATCAGGGCTGTGTTAACCACACTCAACATTCCCTTGGTTCAGGAGGTTCCTTCTGATTCCTCTGATGTTTTTTAGGAGCCTGCTATGCCCCTTACCTATTTTTCTCCTAACCCCACCCTTGACCGTTTGGTTTCTGATGCGTGGAAATCTCCGGACAAGTCTGCTTCTGTGTCCAGGAAATTTGCTAAGCTTTATCCCTTTTCTGAAGCTGAGCTAGCTAAATGAGTTCATCCCCCTAAAGTGGACGCTCCCATATCTAGACTATCTAAATCTACTGCTTTACCTGTCTCTGATGCTTCTGCGCTGCATGACTGGACTCACAAGAAACTTGAGGTTTCCCTCAAGTCCATTTTTGCTTCTATTGGTACAGCTATGCGTCCAGCATTTGCTGTTGCGTGGGTTAACCGGGCTATTGCTGTCTGGACTGAACAACTCACTATGGCTGTCCGTCAGGATGCGCCTACTTCAGAGAAAGTGCATCTTCTTGCCAATATCTCTGAAGTGCAACACTATGTATCTGCTGCTACGTTTGATGCCGTCCGCATGATGGCGAGGGTCTCTACTACTTCTGTGGTAGCCAGACGGGCTCTTTGGCTCAAGATCTGGTCTGCTGACACTGCTTCCAAGAAAGTCTTACTTTCTCTGCCATTTCAGGGTACCTCCTTGTTTGGGCCTGATCTTAAGGAATTGATTAGCGAGGCCATGGGGGGTAAGAGTACTCTTCTGCCCTTGGTCTTTAAGAAGAAGTTGCCATTTAAACGCAACCTGTCCTTTCAGACTGAGACATGTTCAACGAACCAGGCAGTTTCATCAGCTCCGCATTCCCCCTCCAAGCCCAAACAGCAATGGAAGCCTAAGCCCAAGGCTGCCAAGACTGCTATGGCATGACTCACTGAACCCAGGTCCGCATCCCGCTGTAGGTGGTCGCCTGCGACTTTTTCGCGGGATTTGGGAAGATTCTGTGTCGGACCCATGGGTCTTACAAGTTGTGACGGAGGGATACAAGAACCCTTTCTATTGTCTTCCTCCTTTTTGCTTTCATCTTTCTCGTACTCCACGAGATGCAGAGAAATGCCGTCTCTTCGACGGCGCTGTTCAGGCTCTTTTGGACAAGGATGTCCTGGAGCCAGTGCCTCCTTCAGAGAGGAATTTGGGGTTTTTCTTGAACCTCTTTGTAGTAGCCAAAAAGGGTGGTGGATGTCGCCCTATTCTGGATTTGAAGGGTCTAAACTTCTTTGTGAGCAAGACTCACTATCGTCAGGAGTCTCTGCGCACCGTGATCTCTGCCATGTCTCCGGGGGAGTTCCTTGCTTCTCTGGACCTTCAGGATGCGTATTTACACATCCCAATCCATCAGGAGAGCAGGCGGTACCTGCGCTTTGCCTGTGACAGAGGACATTTTCAGTTCTCGGCTCTTCCATTTGGTCTGACAACGGCTCCTCAGGTCTTCCAACGAGTTCTGGGAGCCTTGATATCCGTCCTCCATCGGGATGGCATCAGAGTGACCCCTTACATGGATGACTTGCTATTGAAAGCCACCTTGGTGGACCACCTTCATCAGCAGGTTCAAACCTGCATCCAAGTCCTCACCCATCATGGATGGATTGTCAACTTGGACAAGTCGGATCTTGTTCCATCCCATTTTTAGAAATGCATTGTTTAGTATTCAGCTCCTTCTTCTGAGTACGGCAATACCCCATATGCATAGGTTTCTCAAGGTTTGGGGGAGCTACGGGGCCCAAATTGGAACATGGGCGTTTCCAGTTTCACACTTCGAATTTTCACAGCTTGCGTCACATGGTACCATGTGCTCCACTCTAAGATTTCTCCCCAAAAGTGTATATTTTTGGAAAGTAGACACCCCCAGCTTTCATTTTAGGTGTGTTTCAAATTTTTTACACTGCCATTTTACAACCAATCCCTTGTAAAACTTGACGGAAGTAAAGAGTTCAACATTTTTTCACACTTAGATTTCAATGTTGATGTGAATTGCAAGCACAGGATTGGTGTAGATTATATATACTGCATTGATTAGTGTTTAGCTCCTTCTTCTGAGTAAGACAATACCCCATATGCATAGGTTTGTCAGGGTTTGGGGGAGTTACTGGGCCCAGTTGGAACATGTGCGTTTCCTTTTACAGACATGCCATTTTTACAGCTGGTGCCTTGTCTCATTTCGGGCTGTTTGGCAATACTGCAATGAATTTGGTTTAAAGGACAAATAATTGCTGCTGCTCCCATCTCTAGCAGTAGCAGCAGTATGGACTTAGTCCTTGGTACACAAGTCTGTGTACCCAATGTTCTTGCCCCCACCCCTTGCATGACCTGAAACTGAAGGGGTGGGGAGTATTTTCTTTCCTATTGGTTGATCAGGTAGGTGTGACAGCTCAGGTGGTGTGTATTTTGTTTCCTATGTGTGGGCGTGACAGCAGAGGTGGGGAGTATTTTCATTCCTATTGTCTTTGCAGGTGGATGGGATGACATAGCAGTCAATTAAAATCAGCTACAGGAAGGAGAAGACCAGGAGCCTGTAAAGAACAATGCTTCTACAGCCAAAGCTGCGAATAGCAACATTTAAAGGGAAAGTAATACTTCATTTTATCTTTATTTTATTTTGTAGGCATTAAAAAACCATGAAGAACGATATAAGTCTTATCTCTCAAACCTTTATGGTTTGAGAGATATTCACAAGCAACGTTCCCCCCCGCCCCTTTTACCTAATGTAAGCCATCTCTTCTCAGATGTGGAATGTAGTCCATAGACCGGATAACAGAATGGGACAATCTTCTTCCTATGATAACAATGAAAGCCCTGCCCCCTTGACAAGTTTTTCAGGTTTTTCCCTTATCTTAATTGAAGATTGTCCCTCTCTGCAGTCTACCTGGGCACCTCCCTTCTGATCTGGCTGAGCAGTGTTACATCAGTAAAAGGGGTGGGAGGGGGATACTTTGTCATTGAATTACTCTTGAACTACAACTCTGACAGTATTGAAATAACACTCTCCAAAGTCCAAATACTATGATGATTAATTAGAGCTGCTTTTATTATGAAACATTACTATCACTTTAACAGCTAAAAGTGACTACTATAGGAACACTAACACCTATAGGATTGCCATATCATCCCTTTAAAACAGGATAGATATGAAAAATTAACCACCGGAGCCCTGCAGCAGGCATTTTTCATATTAACCTTCTTTTAAAGGTATGATCTGGCAACCCTACTTTTAACCCCTTGACCAGAGGCGGTGGGCATATAAATGCATTGCACATCTACCTGGCCCTTAAGGGGTTAACTTGCATTATTAATGTGTATTTTTCAACCCTTTGATGCCAGAGGGGTACGGAATGCATTGCTTTGCAATGCATTCCGTACCCCTCTGGCACTCAAAATGTTAACAGACTCATGGGGGGGTACGTGTTGCTGTGGCAGGAAGTGGAAGTGACGACACAATGCAGCTAAGACTACATACAAAAATTAGAAAACGTGTAAAGTTAACCCTTTGAATACCAGAGGAGTATGAAAAGCATTGTGAAGCAATTCTTTGCATACCCCTCTGGCACTCAAAGGGTTAAGTGGGACGTCTTAACTCTGCAGCTTTTAGTCTCGTGAAATAGGTCTACTGTAGTATCCCTTTAGTGCCAGATTGGTATCAACACATTGCTTTGCAATGCATTGTATACCTCTCTGGTACTCAAAGGGTGAAATGGTTTGACGTTTGTTTTTTAAACTGGTCAGTATTTTTAACAATATTTGATTTAGTAGTTGGGGGAATATAATACCAGCAGAGCTTTGTTCTCTGACTTGCTAAGATGAATTATGCATGCTTTATTACTCACATAGCCAGAAAATCACCTCTCACCACCTCCTTAGGCTTCTATAACAGTTTCCACCAGGAGGCTGGAATAAATTAATGGATAGAAATAATCATTCAAATCCTTTCAAGGCAGAAGCTCCCAGTGGGGAGCGGATAGGGAAAGGTGATAAGTCCACTTTAATGTACATCCATTGTACTCTTTTGACAGTGCATTAAAGCATCAGCTTACTATATCCTCTCCAAACTGCAGTTGTCTGCATAGTGCGTATCAATGAATGCTCGGCTCAAATGATTCAATGTAATTTCATGCACTGAAAATGCCCGTGTGAACCAAGCCTAAAAGGGATAGTAAACAGTTGACTCTATATATTATGTACTATAAAGTCAAATTACCAAATACAAACAAAAAAAGAGCACTACTTATCACCAATGTGAAAATAAATCTAACATTTTTTAATAAAAATATCACCGAAAGAAAAATGCATATATCACATGTAAAAAAAAAAAGCAAATTGGTATAATATATTGACCACATATTGTCTTAATGTCCCCAATAAGAGAATGGAAATAGATTATCTATCTCTTGGAATCTTTCAGAGTTCAGTGCCACTATGCCTCAAAATGGATGACAAAAAAAAAAAAAAAAAAAAAAAAAAAAAAAAAAGGGAAGCCGCGGTAGTGTAGTATTCCTTCTGTTCTTTTCACCTACACCAAACACCTCAAGTGGTATGAGTTTTTTCAGAGGCATTGAAAGTGGCCTTTGCATTATGAAATCAGGCATTAGAACACACCCAAATGCTGCTGTACCACAGGTACACTGGTTTCCACCTTTACCTTTTTTCCTCCAATTGGCTGGTCAGTCAGACATGCCACCAATGGATTCCTATTTTCTGTAGTCCACACACACACACACACACACACACACACACACACACACACACACACACACACACACACACACACACACACACACACACACACGCGTTTTGTACCCCCCTGGCACACAAAGGGTTAAATATAGATACATAGATATATATATATATATATATATATATATATATATATATATATTACAATGCTCGCACTCACGAGACAATATGCACTGCTATACTCTAGCTGTCCTGGGTGCAGATCCACATAATACGTAGAGAAGTATAAATGGATGCACTCACAGGGTGGATATCAATGAACTATAATATAACCAAAATCATTCTATATAATAATTCGCTAAAACGTGTGTAACGCCACGTCATGTGCAGTAGACACTGCTGAGCGCGCTGCAGTCATGCGCAGTAGAGACCTCCCGCTCCACTGCTGATACAGAGCTGACGCTCCTTCGGAGCGTCCAGCTCTCTATCAGCAGCGGCGTAGGCAGTCTCTACTGTGCATGACTGCAGCACGACCGGCTGGCAGTGGCACTGTGGCCCGTGTAACGGGCTCTTCAACTAGTATATATATAATCATTCCTGATATGTTTGTATCTATATGATTTTGGTTATATTTTAGTTCTTTCATACCCACCCTGTTTGTGTGTTTTATTGAAATATAAAACAACTAGTGTAAAAGCCCGTGTACACGGGCCAAGGTCTGGGTAATGTTAACCCTTTGAGTGCCAGAGGGGTACACATTGCATTGCTTTTTTTGGTTAGTGACCATCAAAGCAGGGCAGGGATAATGTAAAGCAATCCCTGCAGCACTGAGCACTCTATATGCTGTCTTCTTTTACACTGTCCCTGCTTACACATTAAAGTGGAACTTCCACCTTAATTCAAGTTCGCATACATGAAAGCTACATTAAAAACCGCCAATGTGTCATGTTAGCCAACAGACCAACAAATGTACAGCTAAGCAGATATTCACACTTGTTACCATATGCTAACTGTGGTACCTGTGATGTTTCATATGCTAATCATGCCTTTTCAGTGACATTTTATATTCTAATGAAGCTCCGTGCTGTACCAGGAAACTTTCACTTTCTCCAGAAATAAGTATGTGTCTATTTCCTAAACTATACATAGGCAGTTTTGAAAGACATTTTCAGATATGCAAAGAAAATTCAAGGTGATAGGTTGACTGTAAACTGTGTTGATAAGTTTCCATTAACCTATTAGGAGACATACGGGAGATTCACTAAGCAGTGATAAAGAGGTGATAAACTGGAGATGACTTCTCTAGTTTATCACTTCTCCAATTCCTGTATTATTCTGTGGAGCCTATTCACTAAGATCTCCAAAGTTGAAGAAATCTTAGTGAATAGGCTTCATAGAATAACATAGGAATTGGAGAAGTGATAAATTGGAGAAGTCATCTCCATTTTATCACCTCTTTATCACCACTTAGTGACTATCTCCCATAATGTATTAAGATCTCTAAATATTTCCCAAACATCCCTTTACTCTCAACTCTGCCTTGCAGTTTCAATATTACACCAGCACAGCCCCCATCACACTCTCCCGTCTTTCACTTCTTCAGTCTATTCAAAGAACCTTATGCCTCTAACATTCCCAAAACTGTTACTATAGCAGCGTTACAGCACCCTGACAACCAATATAGGGGAGCAATTCTGTAGCTGTCACAAACTTTCCCCTTCTCATTAACTAAAACAGCATCGGGCAACCTGAGTCCCTCCAGCTAGTGAGGACTACAACTCCCATCATCCCTAGCCAGCCAACGGCTGGCTAGGGATGATGGGATTTGTGGTCCTCAACAGCAGGTTGCCCGTAACAGAATTAATCAACCCATCAATGTACCTTGTATTACCAGTTTCCCTTCTCCCACTAGATTTTAAGCTCATGCGAGCAAGGTCCTCCTCACCATTTGTATCCGTTGATTACGCAGGTCATGTGTTTGTAACAAGTTCTCTAATCATACAGAACTGTAGAATATGCTGGCATTTTATAAATTAATGTTAATAAAGTGCAAAGAAAGTTGTTTCACACAGACTGAGTTGCACATTATCTGATTGTACAGCAAGCACTTCCCATCTGCACTCATGCATATGTGTGCTATTTATGTACATACCTGTAGCTGTAAATTGGTCTCCTGTGTGTACAATAGCTGTAAACATCAACTAGACATGTGAATACTCAGTATCTGATACTTGTAAATAGCTCATTACGGTTCTCATTTCGGTTTTATTGCACAAGGGATGTCTGTCTTTTTGATGGGGGAAGGGCATATATTAATCATCTTACAAGATATCATGCCACCAGGACTCATCATTCCCCTTAAAGGAGCAGTAAACGTTTTTATGAAAACCTATATGTTAAAGAGCTTTTCTTGCAGAGTAAAACAAGGTCACTCTCACTGCTGTCAGTTATTTTATTCAAAATTTATAACAGTTCAAATAATCAGGAAGTGAATTTACTGTCCGTTTACTTCCTGATTGTTCTGACAGGAAGTGACCTGGCAGTTTCTGTAACATTCTATGGGGAACTGTAAGTCACTGACTTTCCTCTCCATTAGAATATAACAGAATAACTAATTGGAATTTGACCTCTAGAGGGCACTGCTAATGTAAAAAAAAAAAAAACCAACAACATGAGTTTAAACTGTAATAACTCGGGTAATATGCATATTTGGGCAGTGGGAGTACTCTTATTTTACTCAACAGGAAAAGCCCTACAATTTACAATTTTTCATAAAAAACAGTTTACTGCTTCTTTAAATCTAAATTCTTAAAGGAGAACTAAGCATAGATTAACTGTAATACCTAATCCGTTCCTTTATTAACCCTTTGCGTTGCATTGTGATATGTTGGATACCTCTCTGGAACTCAAAGATTTAAGCACAACTTTAATATGAAAGGCGACCAGTGAAGCCAGACAAAACAAATATTGTCCAGTCATCAACAATGCTGCTAGAGGCTGAATCATCAACTGTTGTTCAAACTTCTTTAAAAATTATATTATATATACATATACACACACCCACACAGTTCTGGAGTAGACGAATGGCAGTCACAAGGTCCTTTTTGCAGATGGAACCTAGTGTCATCTACAGTTAGTGCATCGAATATACTCAGCCTGGAAGCTCCATGGACGAGACAGCACTCCAAGGGTTGATTCAACAAAAATAGGCGATTTTTATTTAGCAATTTCCATCATGAGCAGCTCCTGATGGAAATCCTTGAATAAAAATCACCTATTTTTGTTGAATCAACCCTTGGAGTGCTATTTTGTCCTTGGAACTTCCAGGTTGAGTATATTTGTGTATTCTATATGGGGTAAGTGTAAAAGCCCATTGCACTGGCACGGACTACTGCACTCAATGGCACTCAATGGCACTTCTCACTCCCACCCACTGACTGGCAGTTCATGTGGCAGGAGGCACTTAAACGCAGTAGCACTTACACCTTCTGTATCAAACCTACCTTCCTCTAGACTGTAAGCTCTCACGATCAGGGCCCTCTGATCCTCCTGTTCTACACATCTGATTGTACTATTTAATACCTCTGTATGTCTATTCCCCAATTGTACAGCGCTGCGGAATTAGTTGGCGCTATATAAATAAGGAATAATAATAATAATAATAATAAGGTAAAGATGCCTGTGCCGCCCTACTTGATGCAGTCATGTGCAGTAGAGACTGCCCGAATGCACAGAATGCTCCCTGCACAGAACTCCCAGCATTCAGTGCTCCCAGCATTCTGTGCGTTTGGGCAGTTTCTACTGTGCATGACTGCATCGGACAAACATTCTGGACTCTGAAACATTGCATATATATTATATAAATATCTTTAATTCCATTAAACACCATACTAATCTTGCTTTTCACATTCAAATATAGAAAGCATTAGCACTACAGAGGGAGCTAAATGTATTTTTCAAGTTTAATGTGGAAGCAAACCTATGGTGGTCAATCTACTGAATTTGGTAAATAATCATTCTATTCAGAATGGTTTCTCTCTTAATTGATAGTGCCATACTGTCTGCAACCCACTATTGAGACCCCCATCAAGCCTGTTTATGCTTTTGCAGACAGGAAGCCTATGTAACAAAGTCAACTGTTACAGAACTTCTTCCAAAGCATTAATGCTCAGCTTGTAGCCATATTCAGGGTACAGAAAGTTGATAGGAATATATTTCCCAAAAACACACAAAAGTTAGTCTTTATCAGACTTTCCTGATTTGCCTACTAATTATACAGTATAACCCTGTATCTTCCCTTTTGAAAGAAATGTATCTAATCTTCTCTTAAATGTATTCATTGAATCCGCCATAACCACCTCCTTGGGCAATGAAAAGATTAAAGGAGAACTAAAATGAAACAAAAAGAAAAACAGATTGTATGTTAAACCTTTAAGGACCAGGGGGTATGCAATGTATCGCTTTACAACTCTCTGCACACCTCTCTGGTCCTTAACTCTCTGAGTGGCACTCAAAGGGTTAAAAGTTAAAGGGATAGTAATACTTCATTTTAACTTTATTTTATTTTGTAGGCATTAAAAAAACATGAAGAATGATATAAGTCTTATCTCTCAAACCTTTATGGTTTAAGAGATATTCACAAACAAAGTATCCCTTCCCTGTTCAACCAGATCAGAAGGGAGGTGCCCAGGTAGACTGCAGAGAGGGACAATCTTCAATTAAGATAAGGGAAAAAGCTGAAAAACTTGTCAAGGGGGGAAGGGCTTTCATTGTTTTCATACAAAGAAGATTATCCCCTTCTGTTATCTGTACTGTCATACAACCAGATTCACATCTGAGAAGAGATGGCTTACACTAGGAAAAAGGGGCGGGAGGGGAACTTTGCTTGTGAATATCTAATAAACCATAAAGGTTTGAGAGATAAGACTTATATCATTCTTCATGTTTTTTTAATGCCTACAAAATAAAATAAAGTTAAAACGAAGTATTACTATCCCTTTAAGCTTACTACACTACTTGGTCACTGATATTACCACATCTGGAGGTAGCAGCATTATAAACATACAGCCATCTATGCACAAATGCTCCTCTGCTTCCCGTCTGAAGAGCAAGTCCTGGGAGTACGAGAAATGCAGCTGATGATTCCTACTGGCTGTTATGACATCACTCCCACAGCAATGCCAATAGGATTGAAGCTGCCACTGGCACATGTTGGGACAAGAAGTTTGAGATGTCCAATTATGGCTGTAAAATGTATAATGCTGATTCTCTGAGGTAGAACTAGTGGTGATTTACTACTAAATATTTTTTTCTTCATATGAAATGCCTATTAAAATCCCATTAGCTAGGTTCTTCTCCAGCCCATCCTAAAAACAACTTAGAGCCTCTCCAGTGAATCCCAGGCAGAACGTAGTTTTCAATAACAGACACAAACCCATTTATCATGTGCTTTTATAAGTGGTGATGGACAACATACAATAAGTCACCTCTGAAGGAGAGTTATACAACCAGACAATTCCCTCCTCCCTCCTGTACCCACAAATGCCCATCCCTCATGGTATTTCAGTCCTTATCCAGTGGTGGATCCCTCCATGGCAACCTGACCCCTTGAGTTTGCCTTCTTGCTGTAGTGCGGCTCATCCCTGAAGGTCATCAGTCTTAGCCTGAGTTTGGGTAGGCTTGTGCGGCCCACTGAAAGGCACTGCAGGAGGATGGCATGGATCGGATATTAACATTAACTCCTGCCACGTGCCAAAGGCACTGAACTCAGGGGAGGTTTGGTGCTGAATTCTTAATATAGGGAATTATCCCTCTGAGTGGCAGATGCATAAGAAATGAATTGCATTGCACACGCTTCTGCCACTCAAAGGGTTACATATGAATGCTTAAGGCGGCTTTGTAGATTGTAATAAAACATGTAAAAATCAGTTAACTGTTATATATTTATATATTAATGTGTATACAAAATCCCCCAAATACTGAACCTTTTAGCCAATATCTGGCAGCAGCTCCACACTAAAAGCGTCTCTATAGAAGGAGCGCAGAAGCGTATGTAGAGCAAGCTGGGATGAGATTGCTATTGGAGAAGAGAAGAAGTCATCCAGACCTCTTTGTTGCATGTGTCTGTGCCTCTCTGTACTGTACCCTGAGGATCAGACATCAAAAGCTCTTTAAGCCAACCGTCTTCTTTCTAGCAAAATCTCAGTTCGCTATTCCCTAGTTGCCTTGCAAAATGGCCACCATCACATTGTCACATGATTTCCACTGATAAACATGAGGTTTAAACTTTTGCAATTTTCACGAGCAACCACGTGATCAGACCATACAAACAAAGTTGAACAGAACAACTTTTCCATAGCTGGACGGCAATGTCTCACAGTCTGGTGTTTTTGTCCCATCTTGGGCTTGACAAGGTTGTCATTTATTCTTCTACTCCTCTTCTCGGTGGGTCAGACTGCCCCATTCTCCTGCCGTGGTTTGTGGACGGCTGACTGAGAAGCACTGAGGGACGGGGCCAAAGTGCAGAGGAATCCTGAGAGAAGGGTGAGTCCCAGCCCTCCCCAGGCACAAAACATTGACCAGCCATAACCATGGCTGATGTCCTCGGGTAAACCGTAGATTGAGCGTGGATATCTTGACAGCTCGAAGTTAATACCAGCCACACACGTGCAGAGGGATATGATACAGCACGTTCCTTAGGGGGGGAAAGAAAGGAGACCAGTGAGGCTGATATACAAAGAATATTGGTGGAATTCTGCGACAAACCAACTCTGCTGTAGGCAATATAAGACTTCTCACCGATTTAAATGGGGGATTTTAGTACTAGTGGTTAATAACACATTGCTTTACAATGCTTTGGAGACCTCTAGTATTTATGGGATTGATCATCCCAATTAAATCATTAGGGATTTGGGGAGAGATTTGGGGAAATTTTCCCTGTACTGCAGTTGGTTTGCACCAGACTTACACCACTTTTAGCCCCAAAATGCAGAGTCAAAGTGCTTTATGAAGAAAGGGAGGATAATTTTTGAACAACTGTTCCATAGAAGACCAATTTCATTTCCCACAGATTTAAAGTTATGGTAATGTTTCACAAAGAAAGCAGCTCCAATTATTCTTCACAGAATTTGAGCCATAGAGAGTGTTATTTCAATACTGTGAGAGTTGTAGTTCAGGAGTAATTAAATAATAAATTATCCCCCTCCCATCACTTTTATTGATGTAACACTGCTCACCTCAGAGCAGCAAGACTGTCCGGATGGATCACAGAGAGGGACAATCTTCAGTGATTATAAGGAAAAACCTGAAAAAACTGTCAAGGGGGCAGGGTTTTCCTTATGCTCACAGTAAGAAGATTGTCCCTTGCTGCGACCTGTCTGGTCAAGAGACCAGATTCCACATCTGAGGGGAGGCGGCTTAACTAGGTAAAAGGGGTGGGACGAGGATACTTTATCATTCAATTACTCTTGATCTGCAACTCTGACAGTATTGAAATAACACTCTATGAAGATTAATAGCACCTGCTTTTTTCCTGAACCATTACTATCACTTTAAAGAGGAACTATACCACTGAAATATATGAGTTGTTTAACAGGGTGCCTTGCTTAGGAATTTATCCTTCATACAACAGGTAGATATATCTATTTACTGACTTTTTTTTTCATTTGAACTCTGCTATATGGAAGTAACAACTGAATACAGACATAAACTGGTGCACAGCAAATACCTGACTGTTTTATGAAGGACACCTAACTAGGTAAGTGCTTTTGTTACACACATTTAGGCTATGGGAGATTTGGCTGTTCTCAGTTTTAGTGCAAGTCAAGCCACCCGACTTACCACTATTTTCCTCAGTCTCAGTAAAGTACATTCACACGGGGGAGATGAGATGACATGTCAAAAGTACCACCCACACGGGCAGCGGGCAATTATTAGTGACCAACGTACACAACACATTCAAGTTATAGCACACTGTGTTCCGCTCCATTGTGTGAGGTGGGTACCACCTGTCGATGAGCACCACTGAGGGCAAACTGCTGTATGTGAGTGCATTTACAGCACAGATAAAGGAATACGAGTGCTTAATACTGAAAGTATACAATATACTATATATATATTGGGGGATACTCCCTCCATTTCAAAAGTTGATGCAGCATTTTTTTGGGTGCAGTAGTCTCACGGCCTGAAATTTTACAGTGGTGCTGTTGCTACAGCAGTCTATGGACAGCTCTGATCAGTTGACCATAAACTTCTATTGACTGCTATAGCAACAGCACCCCTGTAAAATTTCAGGTCATAGATATACTGCACCCCAAAAAATGCAAGTTTTACCTGCAATGAAACATAGCTCAGCAGTAGGAGTACTATTTTACTCAAAAGAATAAACACTGCAAAATATATATTTTTCAATAACATGCCTCCTAATTCCTTTATTAACACTGTGCTAAAGTCACCCGCATGTGAACAGTACCACTGGGGAGGAAAGAAGTTTTACAGAGAGCTCTCTTGCACTTGAAGAGTTAATAAAGTTGTACTTGAGTCACCCATGTAAACATAGCCTAACAGCAATGCAGAAAGGAGACCAACATTTGGGGGGCTCGATGCCTGAGGATTCGAGGCACTGTACCCCACGAAACATTGCATGTATGGTGTTCACATAATAAAGATCAGAGTTAGCTGAATTAGAAGTCACACATTGCCTTAGTGTGTTCTCCTTTCGGCATTGCCATTTGTAACTGGGTCTGGGGGGAGACCTGTGGAGATTTAGCACTAGGCACAAGATATGTCCAGACTTACATAGCCACTGATCCTGAGTGTGCGTCCATCCATACCTTTTTCTGAACATAGCCTAAGAGCCACTGATTCCTATAGCTAGAGTTCCCATTTAAATGGGGCAGTTAAACCTATGAATGTCAGGAGATTCAATGCGAAGGAGTCCTTTCTAAACATCAAGTGGTTAATCCCTAAATGATAATGGATGTACATGTACGTCCAAAGTGGATATCCATAAAGGACAAAGGACGTACATGTACGTCCTGGAAATCCGGGTCCCCGCGCGGCTGCACGCCATCCGATGACTCTGGAATCTTTTGGTAAAAAAAAAGTTCCTCGGGTGTTGATGGCCACGTGCGTAGCAGCCGGTCACTAAGGGGTTAAAGGAGCTGTAAACTTTTTTTTTCTAACTATATATTGTAGGACATTTCCTGTTGAGTAAAATAATGGTACTCCCACCGCTGAGATATGCTTATTTCCAGAGTTATTACAGTTCAAACCAGTTTTTTTTTTTTCCATTAGCAGTGCCCTCTAGTGGTCAAATTTCCATTAGCTACATTCTGTTACATTCTAATGGAGAGCAAAGTCAGTGACCCACGGTTCTCCACAGAATGTGATAGAAACTGCCAAGTCACTTCCTGTCAGAACCATCAGGAAGTAAACACGCAGCAAATTCACTTCCTGATCATTTGAACCGTTATATAATTTGAATAAAACAACTGACAGCGGTAGGAGTGCCCTTCTTTTATTCATCAGGAAAAGCCCTGTAACATACAGGTTTTCATAAAAACAAATTTACTGCTCCTTTAAAAGCAAAATGTAAATCAACGAGAAGACTAATATGTTCACGTTTTTCAATATTTTGTTTGAAGAATGGCTCTTCTTCAGCTTCTTCAATCTATGGGCCAAAATATTTTAGATGGTCAAACTCCTGAGATATTAGAGACTTCTCCAGTGAAATGGACTGGTGAGAACTGTTTTCATAGTGTTTCATTAGAGACAAAAATAATGCAATGTAATGCTTTTCCTGTCAGCAAACACAATAGTACTTCTGCTGGGAGATGATCCATTCTTACATTATTACACCTTAACCCTCTGAACAACAGGGAGATATCCAACACATTACCTTGCAATGTGTTGAATACATTTCTGGCCAACAAAGGATTAAACTGATTTTTGTTTAATTAAATTGCAATTTTAATTTACCGCCACTGGGTGGTGCTGTTTCTGTCACTATAGAGAGCTGTAGTCGAATAGTTCTCAACCCATGCCTTTGGAGCACCATTAGCAAGCCAGTGTATTAGGAACTCCCTTCTTGAGTACAGGATGAGTGAATCTGATGCTCAGTCATGTAACTCTTTGAGTGCCAGAGCGGTAAGCAATGGCATTGCAAGGCAATGTGTTGTGTAGCCCTCTGGCACGTAAATGTTTAATCAATTCATTTGCACTCATTCAGGGGAATCCTAAATACATGGCCTTTAATTTTCTGCTGTAGTCTATAGAAAATACATGCAAAAAATAATGCAATGTAATGCTTTTCCTGTCAGCAAACACAATACTTCTGCTGGGAGATGATCCATTCTTACAGCTTAACCCTCTGAACAACAGGGAGATATCCAACACATTGCCTTGCAATGTGTTGAATACATTTCTGGCCCACAAAGGATTAAACTGATTTTTGTTTAATTAAATTGCAATTTTAATTTACCGCCACTGGGTGGTGCTGTTTCTGTCACTATAGAGAGCTGTAGTCGAATGGTTCTCAACCCATGCCTTTGGAGCACCATTAGCAAGCCAGTGTATTAGGAACTCCCTTCTTGAGTACAGGATGAGTGAATCTGATGCTCAGTCATGTAACTCTTTGAGTGCCAGAGCGGTAAGCAATGGCATTGCAAGGCAATGTGTTGTGTAGCCCTCTGGCACGTAAATGTTTAATCAATTCATTTGCACTCATTCAGGGGAATCCTAAATACATGGCCTTTAATTTTCTGCTGTAGTCTATAGAAAATACATGCAAAAAATAATGCAATGTAATGCTTTTCCTGTCAGCAAACACAATACTTCTGCTGGGAGATGATCCATTCTTACAGCTTAACCCTCTGAACAACAGGGAGATATCCAACACATTGCCTTGCAATGTGTTGAATACATTTCTGGCCCACAAAGGATTAAACTGATTTTTGTTTAATTAAATTGCAATTTTAATTTACCGCCACTGGGTGGTGCTGTTTCTGTCACTATAGAGAGCTGTAGTCGAATGGTTCTCAACCCATGCCTTTGGAGCACCATTAGCAAGCCAGTGTATTAGGAACTCCCTTCTTGAGTACAGGATGAGTGAATCTGATGCTCAGTCATGTAACTCTTTGAGTGCCAGAGCGGTAAGCAATGGCATTGCAAGGCAATGTGTTGTGTAGCCCTCTGGCACGTAAATGTTTAATCAATTCATTTGCACTCATTCAGGGGAATCCTAAATACATGGCCTTTAATTTTCTGCTGTAGTCTATAGAAAATACATGCAAAAAATAATGCAATGTAATGCTTTTCCTGTCAGCAAACACAATACTTCTGCTGGGAGATGATCCATTCTTACAGCTTAACCCTCTGAACAACAGGGAGATATCCAACACATTGCCTTGCAATGTGTTGAATACATTTCTGGCCCACAAAGGATTAAACTGATTTTTGTTTAATTAAATTGCAATTTTAATTTACCGCCACTGGGTGGTGCTGTTTCTGTCACTATAGAGAGCTGTAGTCGAATGGTTCTCAACCCATGCCTTTGGAGCACCATTAGCAAGCCAGTGTATTAGGAACTCCCTGCTTGAGTACAGGATGAGTGAATCTGATGCTCAGTCATGTAACTCTTTGAGTGCCAGAGCGGTAAGCAGCGGCATTGCAAGCAATGCTTTGTGTAGCCCTCTGGCACACAAAGGGTTAATCAATTCATCTGCACTCATTCAGGGGAATCCTAAATACATGGCCTTTTAATTTCTGCTGTAGTCTATAGAAAATATACGCAAATAGTCTGAATTAGGAATCTCAGAGTGAAAATCCACAGCCATGATTCTGCAGAGCTCATCTTTATCAGATTGTCAACTGAAAGTGGCCAGCTGTACATTACATTTCAATGCAAATGAACGTTTGATAGTAAAAGGATGTAGAAACAGATTAAAGCAATATGAACACTCAAAAAATAAACTTTGTTATACACTTAAATATCTTGTATTCCAAGCAATCATTTATAAAAATTATCATCTTTGAACAGAGACCTAAAGCCTAGTATTTCATATGCCCTGTGGGGGTATCCATTCATGTTTTGTGCAGTATCCTGGGATCCCAATAGCATAGTGATATTGAAAAGGGCTCTAGTATTCTCTGTGATGTGTCAGAGATAACAGAAAACCTATTCAATAAATTAACTACCTTAACTTGTCATTCCAGCTGCACAGAAAATATTAACCAAATGATGCCTGTAAAAAGAGTGTGTAAACATGCAATAGCAAAGCAAGTTTAGGATAAGAATTTAGGGATCTAGAATTAACCGTTTGAGTGCCAGGGTTAAACAGAAAGTAATGTTTCAAAATGAAAGCAGCTCCAATTAATCTTCATAGTATTTGCACCTCGGAGAGCGTTATTTCAATACTAACAAACAACAACAAACCGGCGCTTCTCTATGTATAAAATAAATATGTGCCCTGTGTTTAGCATATATAATAATATTTCTAAATAAATAAAATAAGTGAGATATTAGTTTTCACAAATTGGCCAAGTTGTGGGTAAGCTTGCCACCTCGCCAAGGTTTCTCACTGTACGGCAAGTCCTACTCTATACATCTGTGATGCCCTATCTAAAAATTAAAATAAAACTTAAAATTCCCTTAGGAGATGTTATTATAAACGCGTTGGAGAGCAAGGGACTTGCCATACAGTGAGAAACCTTGGCGAGGTGGCAAGCTTACCCACAACTTGGCCAATTTGTGAAAACTAATATCTCACTTATTTTATTTATTTAGAAATATTATTATATATGCTAAACACAGGGCACATATTTATTTTATACATAGAGAAGCGCCGGATTGTTGTTGTTTGTTTGTTTATACTTTGGGTTTTGGCCTGAAGTTTGGGGGTCTGGAGAGCCCTCTTATTCCTGGCTGCTATCTATGTATACACTTTATATTCACATTTAAAAATTAAAATTAATTTATTGTATGGATTGGTTATGGTGAGTTGGCGCTGGGAGTTTTCTTTTGTTTTTTGGTTATTTCAATACTGTCAGAGTTGTAGTTCAAGAGTAATTGAATGATAAAGTATCCCCCTCCCGTCCCTTTTACTGATGTAACACTGCTCAGCTTAGAGCAGCAGGGAGTGTCCAGATGGCTTGCAGAGAGGGACAGTCTTCAATTAACATAAGGGTAAAATCTGAAAAACCTGTCAAGGGGGGCAGGGTTTTCATTGTTCTCACAGTAAGAAGATTGTTCCTTGCTATGAGCGGTCTGGTCTATGGACCAGATCCCACATCTGAGAGAAGGCGGTTTACACTAGGTAAAAGGGACGGGAGGGGGATACTTTATCATTCAATTACTCTTGAACTACAACTCTGACAGTATTGAAATAATGCTCTCCATTGTGCAAATACTATGAAGAGTAATTGGAGCTGCTTTTATTTTGAAACATTACTATCCCTTTAAAAAATAAATACTAGCTTGGAGCTCATGATATTTAAAGGCGTTAAACCCCATTTCAATGGTTTGAAATCTTTAACCCCTGGGGAACCAGAGAAATGCATAAACACAATGCATTGCTCAGCTCTTGATAGTTTCCATTTCACAAATAGACCAATGGAGAAAAAAAAAAAAAAAAAAAAATCTTTCTATAGGGCCGAATTCAGGAAAAGAAAGGATACATTTTGGAACAAACCAACTGAACCATAAGAGTGAAATGAACATCCCCTATTATCTAAATGGGGTATTTATCCACTTAAAGGGATAGTAATACTTGCAAATTACTAATCCCCATATTGTAGCTTTGTTAAAAAGAATCTTATTGCCCCCAGTGTCATCTCTCAAACCCTTATGATTTGAGAGATGATAGCACTCAAAGTTCCCCCCTCCCTCCCCCTTCCCTGACTGAACGCTGACTGCAGGGATATCCAGTATTACTTGCATCAGGTGGCTCTGCAGCATTGCCGAGATCGCATTTATAAAAAAGAAATCTTTCACTATAACGGTCTTCTACATGTGCTTGCAAACCAAGCTAATGTAGAAGACCATTTCAGTGAAAGATTTCTTTTTTATAAACGCGATCTCGGCTCAGCTGCAGAGCCACCTGATGCAAGTAATACTGGATATCCCTGCAGTCAGCGTTCAGTAATGGAAGGGGGAGGGAGGGGGGAACTTTGAGTGCTATCATCTCTCAAATCATAAGGGTTTGAGAGATGACACTGGGGGCAATAAGATTCTTTTTAACAAAGCTACAATATGGGGATTAGTAATTTGCAAGTATTACTATCCCTTTAAATGAAAGAGATCTCCAACTCATTGCAAAGCAATACAATGGAGACCTCTAGAATTCAAGAGGTTAAAAATCCTATTTAAATTGGTTTGCTCCTGAATCAAAAACCTTTAGTGTTGCTGAATGTGACCTCATTTTATCATCATAATGAGTCAACGTAACAAAAAAAAATCTTTGATTCTGGTCCCAGTTCGGGACTGAAATATTGAATACGTTGCATTTCCTTCCCCCTCTACTCCCTGTCTCATCTGGAAATTCTGACCTCAATTTGTGATCTCTTTGTTAGAAACCAAGTCAAAGGCTGATAATTAGCCCATTCCATCTGACCCAAAGAAGAATGAATAGGTCTTCTCACCTCCCATGAGGAATAGCAGCCCAGCCACATACTGCATTAGATCATGTCGCTTACAACATCCCAGCACTCCTATCGTCCACCCGAAAAGGATGATTGAGACAGCCATCCCGATGAAGCCGGCAGTCATCCTACGCAGATCTGGGGGAGGGTTAAGGCAAAGAGTGAGGACCTTATACACAAAAGAAAACTGGACTCATACTAGGGCAACCTATCAAATACAACTTCACAATGATCTGCACGCCTGTCTGGTCTTTTAACCCTTTGAGTGCCAGAGAGGTAGCCAACATACTGCATTGCAAGGATACTCAAAGTTAACCCTTTAAGTGTCAGGAGGACATGCAACTCACAGTGAAGCCATGCACTGCATACCCTTCTTAACCCTTTGAGTACCAGAGGGGTGCACAATGTTTTGTGTACCCATCTGGCGCTCAAAGGGTTAAAGGTTAACCACAGTTCTTCATAGAAAGCAACAGCCTTTCTAAACTGAAAAAGTGTGAGCTGCAATGAACTGTCAATGAGGCATCTCCCAAAAGTGAAGCTGTGGCTTTTATGGAGCAGGGTGAGTACTACAATAGGTTTTTCTCTCTCATAATAAAACAATACTGTTCTTATAACCATTTGTGAGTGCCTGGGGGACACAGCACTATATATTCCATACCCCTCTTCTCCACTCAGAGGTTAAAGAGTGACTATCATCACAATAGTTCCTCCTCGGCAGATGAAGCTGAGGCTACAATATGAGTCTTGGTGGATGAACAAGGAATAGAATGGGGGTCTGAAGAGAGAGATCCCACAACCTCCCTTGTTGGTTTCACGAGAAGAGACTGACATGAAACACTGGAGTCTCGCAGTTCAGTGTCTTGTCCTATGCAATTGCCATAATGCATGTACTCTGGGTTTGAGAGCCCAGTACATTGTCAATGGAGGACGCACAAACAACCTGTGAAATTTGGGGCCGACATCCACATACTTCCAGGCTGCATCCTAGTTGGCGGGGGGGCAGTTTTCTGATCAAATCAGGCTTTGTACAAAGCCTGATCCCATAGGCATGGGCATCTGGACTGCGCTTGCTCCCCTACACTGCCTCCTCCATAGAAAAGGGTCAGGCCTGGGGACCATATTATTGCTTTGCCCCCCACACTTTATGTGACAGAGAGGTATGCTTAGACACCTTGAAATAAGAGGCCCCCAGCGAATGTCGGTTATGCCCATAAAATGCCCATAGCCCACGACCTTTGTATTCTTCTTGCTCAGACCAACTGCACCAAGGGAGAGTTAATAAAAATACACAGAAATCCAAATTAATTTAAATGCTGCTATTGACCCTTTGAGTGATGGAGGCGTGTGCAATGCAAAGAGCTACGCACCCCTCTGGCATTCAAAGGGTTTACCCATGAATATTAAAGAGGTCTCCAACAAATTACTTAGCAATTTAAATCAATGGGAATAAGTATTTCCCTCTGCAGAGTTGGTTCGCTCCAGAATTGCTCAAGTTTTGGTTTCTGCATAAAACCCAGAATTCTAGATCACTTTAGATCGTAGTCAAGAAACTAAGGAGCAGCAATTCTGGAGCAACCCATCTGCATTGATTTACATTTGGTTTTTAACCTCTTACATTCTAGAGACTGCTAGCATTCAAGGGGTTAAACGCCCCATTTAAATGGGAGCAAATTGGGGGAATTTTTATAGGCCTCCTATGGAGCAACTTGTTTGCGCCATAATGACTCTATAGTGTGTGCAGATCCAATGAGTCAATAACTATGTATAGAACCGAGCCAACTGTACTAGATCAGGAAGGTCAGTCATTGGTTAAAGGGATAGTAATACTTAAAATTGAAAACATATATGTTGTAGGGTTTATCTCCCTGAGTAAAACAAGGGTACTTCCACTGCTGAAAGGTGTTTTATTCAAAAGTTATTACAGCTGAAACTTGATTTTTCAGGCGTAGTATCACAGTGGGCTGAAATTGTACAGTGGCACTGTTGCTACATCATGCTATGGATATTTACGGTCAACTGACCAGAGCTGACCATAGGATGATGTAGCAACAGCGCCACTGTAAAATTTCAGCCCACTGTGATACTGCACCTACAATTTTCAAGTTTCTGCTCAGGGTGATAAAACCCACAACATATATTTTTTTATATTTTACGTATTACTATCCCTTTAAATGGTAAGACACGGGTTCCTAGTTGATTTGTTAGGTAACGTAAAATCTTGAGTATAATACACAAAATTTTGCCCGTCTTCACTTAATGTGAAGTGGGGGGGTGCCTATTATACATGAGAAAAAAAAATTCATTAAAAAATAAATAAATAAAAAATTGCCACTGTTAAACTTCTTCCTCCCTCCCCGCTTACCCATGGCCGCCTCTTCCCCTCAGTAGTCCAATTTCAGCATCCTGACAAGGTCCCAGAATGCGGCATGCTTGCCATCAGCAGCCCGCTTCCAGTATAGCCCTGTCAGGACCTCCTCTGCCCAGCCAATGGTAGTGTCTTGCGAGGGCGGTCCTCGTAGGGCAATACCATAGATCCAGTGAGCATAGCTATGTGCATTGGATCTATGGTATTTCCCTGCAAGGACCTTGCTGTCCTCACAAGACACTACCATTGGCTGGGCAGAGGAGGTCCTGACAGGGCCATGCTGGAAGCGGACGGCAGATGCAAGCATGCCGGCCCACTGGGACCTTGTCAGGATACTGAAGCCATGGGTAAGCGGGGAGGGAGGGAAGAAGTGAAAATTGGCATTTTTTGGTGTATGTGAGACAGGGGAAAACAAGGGTGAGTATTATACATAGGCACTCTTGTTCTCCCCTAAAATCTTGGGTATAATATACACCTGAGTATTATACAAAAGTGCATATTACATCTGAGATTTTACTGTAAGCGATTCTGACGTCTTCTTCTCGGTGGGAGGTAAAGGGAACAAGGAAGGAATGAGACTTACGCAGTGCGTGCCACTCGTCTTGGCGAATCGTCTTGGTGACATTGTTGGGGATGTTAGGAGGCAGAGAGGACGATGTGTAATGATATCGGACTGGGGTGCAGCGCTCAACAAGTCCTATTAGAAAAAAGAAACAAATCAAAAAATTGCAACAGTTCCAACTGGCTGTAGTGTTTAATCCTGTGTATGCTACATACATCTCAATTACACTGTGAGCAATGTGTTAGACCCATCTCTACTATACAAGTGGGTACCCCTTTGAAAGTCAGAGAGCTATCCAACGCAAATGCATTGGATACCTCTCTGGCTCTCAAAGGGTTAAAGAAAATTTAACACCTAAAAACAAATTGGAGATCATATAATTTCTATATTTTTGTAAAAACACTAAAAATTTATTTTTCATTGCTCTTGTAGAAAGTTATACCCTGATCTGCACAGCCAACAACTGGTTACTCTTGTTTGTTCAGCATGTAATGAGTGACCAGATCTAAGGTAGTTAATTTGACATTCGTACCCTCTGCACTTGTACTCATTATTACATCTGAGACACCCATCAAGCTGGTATAAAGTGGAACTAATCACGGATATACAAGCACCCCCAATTAATTTTTACTATAGCAGTAAGCATTGAAATCCTTTTATAATCCTTATTAAGTGCCGGCATTATTTAGAAATCTAAGTTCTTAGGAGACTCACACCCAGACGACAGCACAGGCAACCTACTGAAGACAGATCTGTGCTCCTGCACTGTACGTTCCTGTCTGTACTGTGTGGTACGATGCAGCTCCCCCTTAGGTTAATTGCCACTCAGTGAGGAGACAAGGACGGACAGCACAGGCGAACAGATCCCTCTTCCACAAGATGTCTGAGGTGAGTCTCCTAAAAACTTAGATTTCTAAATAATGCCTGCACTTAAAGGGATAGTAATGTTTCAAAATAAAAGCAGCTCCAAGTTTTCTTCATAGTATTTGGGCCATAGAGAGTGTTATTTCAATACTGTCAGAATTGTAGTTCAAGGGATAGTAATACTTCGTTTTATCTTTATTTTATTTTGTAGGCATTAAAAAAACATGAAGAACGATATAAGTCTTATCTCTCAAACATTTATGGTTTAAGAGATATTCACAAGCAAAGTATCCCCCCCCTGTTCAACCAGATCAGAAGGGAGGTGCCCAGGTAGACTGCAGAGAGGGACAATCTTCAATTAAGATAATGGATGGAAAAAGCTGAAAAACTTGCCAAGGGGGGAAGGGCTTTCATTGTTCTCATACAAAGAAGATTGTCCCCTTCTGTTATCTGTCTGGTCTATGGACTGCATTCCACATCTGAGAAGAGATGGCTTACACTAGGTAAAAGGGGCGGGAGGGGAAACTTTGCTTGTGAATATCTCTTAAACCATAAAGGTTTGAGACATAAGACTTATATCATTCCTCATGTTTTTTTAATGCCTACAAAATAAAATAAAGTTAAAACGAAGTATTACTATCCCTTTCAAGAGTAATTGAATGATAAAAGTATCCCCCTCCCTCTCCCTCTCCTTTTACTGATGTAACACTGCTCACCTCAGGACAGAAAGGTAATGTCCAAATGGCTTACAGAGAGGGACAATCTTCAATTAGCATAAGGGAATAACCTGATAAACCTGTCAAGAGGGGCAGGGTTTTCATTGTTCTCACAGTAAGAAGATTGTCCCGTGGTGTGATCTGTCTGGTCTATGGACTGGATTCCACATCTGAGGCGAGGTGGCTTACACTAGGTAAAAGGGGTGGGTGACTGGGATACTTTATCATTCGATTACTCTTGAACTACAACTCTGACAGTATTGAAACAGCGCACTTCATGGCCCAAATACTATGACGATTAATTGGAGCTGCGTGTATTTTAAAACATTAGTACTTCTTTAATAAGGATTATAAAAGGATTTCAGTGCTTACCACTATAATAAAAATTCATTGGGGGCACATATATCAGTGATAGTTCCGCTTTAAACCCTTGAGGACTGGAGGGAGTTTTCAATAGATTGCTTTGCAATGCACTGCACATCTCTCTGGTCTGGAGCCCTGTATATAGCATATTTACAAATATTAAACCTCCTGTACAAGAAAGACTTCCTTTGTGCCTACAAAGTTTACAGGATACAAATGTCCTGTTGAATTCTCATTGGAAGACAGAAAATGGAGTACGGTAAATAGGATTTGTATTTGTATGCGTTCTATTAATGTGGTAAGGGAGAGGTTAAAAACATTCATCCTTCCGTTGCGGGTATATGGTGTGCAAGTGATTGCGTTCTGTGTCTGGGGGTATGCGTTACTTTTCTTTGGCCAGCTGTAATTGGTGGCCTTCTGCTATACAAAAGCAGAGAGAGAGAGAGTGATTTCTGGGACTGTGTGAATCTTGTAGTAGTGGGTCTAAGAGCACGGAATTAGACAACAGGGAATTCAAACACAGACATTTAAAAAGGATAGCGAACACTCGTCCATAAACTTACCACCGTTAAAGAAAACTCAGGCAAAAATGTTTTAATGTAACGTGAAATAACTGGGGTAATAACTCATGAGCATAACTGCCAATCTAACTCTAAAGATAAGCTGCCATATGTTTGAACACCTGGAACAATCACTCCAGGGTTCTCAACATGGTGGCAAACGTGACCAAGTAGCCTTTTTGGAAGCTCAAGAAAGAGATCTGGATAGGCAGGTTGTAACAATGAGTGGGACTGGCAATCTTAAAACTGGTTTGATGCTCACTGAGCAGAAGGAAGCTAGGGGCGGATACTGTAGAAAATAGAGTAGGTATCTTGATAGGTTTCAGTTAGACAACAAGGAGGAAAGGAGAAATAGGGAGGCCACTCCTGTGTTTATTTCCCCGAACAGATTTGCTACATTATGTGATGACTAGTCAAAGAGCCCGTTACACGGGCCACAGTGCCACTGCCAGCCGGTCGCGGTGCAGTCATGCTCAGTAGAGACTGCTCACGCTGCGGCTGATACAGAGCGGGACGCTCCTTCAGAGAGCCCCGCTCTGTATCAGCCTCGTCACGGGCAGTCTCCACTGCGCATGACTGCGTCGTTACACACGTTTTAGCGAATTATTACATAGGATAAGACTGTCTATTGCAGATAACAATCCTGTATTCTTCTGTTTCCCGGTAACACACACACACACACACACACACACACACACACACACACACACACACACACACACACACACACACACACACACACACACACACACACACACACACACACACACACACACACACACACACACACACACACACACACACACACACACACACTATGTGCAGGAGACCCAGATTCTGTTTTCACCTCCACCAAGATCAGTTTTGCATCAGATTTTGTTTTACTCACATGTTCCAGAAGTTAAAGCAATAGTAATGTGTGAAAATAAATGCAGCTCCGATTAATCTTCATAGTATTTAGGTCATGTACAGTATTATTCCAAGGTGTAGTCCAAGAGTTATTGAATTATAACGTATCCTGCTCCCGGCCCTTTAACCTAGTGTAAAGCTGCACAGCAAGACTGTCCAGATGGATAGGACAATCTGCTGTGAGCATAAGGAAAAATCTATTCTCCTTCATCAAGTGGGTTAGGGTTTTCTTTAAGCTCACAGCCAGAAGATTGTCCCTCGCTGCAACCTGTATGACTGGATAACAAATCTGAGGTGGGGTGGTATACAATAGGTTAAAGGGGTGGGATACTTTATTATTCAATTACTCTTGAACTACACCTCAGAAAGTATTGAAATAATGCTCTACACGGCCTAAAAACTATGAAGATTAATCGGAGCTGCATTTATTTTGAAATGTTACTATCCCTTTAAAACAACCTCTTGACTGGTAAACTGGCTTATCAGGATAGCGACACCTCCAATAAATTGGAAACAATGGGATCTTCTTCTTCATTTCTTTTTTACTGCAGGGCCTATAATCACAACTTGTCTGCCTTCAGGTCAAGAGAGGATAAATGGCTGAATCCAGTTTGCCAGAATTTGGAGTATCATCAGCTGTATAAGTGTCCTGCCTTTTTAACTGATGGATGTTGGAAGGACTTTGCGCCATGGAACCATTACATGGTGCAGTTGCTTGTACTTCTAGATGCACCAGCTTAAAGAGTAGAGACCTTTCACAACTCCTCTATATCTGTTAAAAAGGCAGGCCATGTGGCTTGAAGGTGAACTTTCATGGCCAGTCTCTAACATAGTAACATAGTAAATTAAGTTGAATAAAGACACAAGTCCATCAAGTTCAACCTTCTCCTCATACCCCAATAACTGAGAATTTTATAGCTTTCCTACTACCAATTAAGTTAGTCTTTATCAGATCTTCCTGATCTGCCTACTAATAAACAGTATAAAACTCTGTATGTTCCCTTTTGAAAGAAATGTATCTAATCTTCTCTTAAATGTATCCATTGTATCTGCCATAACCACCTCCTTGGGCAATGAATTCCACAATTTAACAGACCTTACTGTAAAAAACCCCTTCCTCTGCTGAAGTCTAAACCTCCTTTCCTCTAATCTCAAGGGGTGTCCCCTGGTCACCCAGTCAGGTCTTGGAATAAATATCTCACCACAGAGATCCTTGTATTGACCTCTCATATACTTGTACAATGTGATAAGGTCTCCTCTTAGTCGTCTTTTCTCTAGAGTAAATAAACCAAGCTTGTCTAGTTGTTCCTCATATGTCAAGTCCTCCATTCCCTAAATTAATTTTGTTGCTCTCTCCTGCTGCCTCACAGAAAATATGTGTTGCAGATTGCCATACTGAGCCCACTGTCAAGAAATGCCTCAAAAGAAGAAAAACACAACAAAGTCGTAAGAGTCATGATGGCAGCTCGAACAATAGTTCTCCTGCCACAGGAGGATTCCATGAAGGCCTCCATTCACTGGAGCCCAGAAATGTAATCACAAAAGATGACATATGTGATGTCTAAAGCAGACATGGATAATTTTGTGTTTAGACTGTGCACTTTATTGAAGGATGATATCCGTGAATCACACAAAGATCTACATCACCTTGGCAGTCATGTTTATGCTCTAGAAGAAGTCTGGGATATGCTGTTTTTGAAGGTAAACTCTCTGATACAAGCCTTATCTTCCTAAAACAAATAAATGGAGAAGCATAAATTACAGTTTGATGAAAATAGGAGCTTCTTGTACACATATTATCAAAGGAAATACTGAATGCGGATCTGCAGAACGTTCGCCAGGCTCTGCTTGCAGGCTTACTACAAATGGATGACCCAGCTGATAGAAGTATAGACAAGCCATACTGCTCTGAGAGCAGAACTTTGAGTCAAATCTCTTTAGGGAAGTGATCTGTTGCCTCCATTAGTAGCAGCAGAAGAAAGATATTTTCTGGAACGTTCACCAAGTGGATAAAATTTTGTTTAAAAATATGGCGTTACAGATCTATCAAGATCTTTCACATTTACTTTACAACTTACTCAGGCATCTAAATGATTATATGCATCAACATAAGGTCCTATACCACTGGGGCTACCCTTTGTCCTCGGTTGACTCTCAACAAGTGTGATCCTTCACTCTGTCAAATGTTGCTGACTTTTGCCTTTCATAAGATTTCCTAACATCAAGGGGAAGCTACCTGGCCAGGGACCAGAGGCCCAAATCCTCATCTCTGGCCACCAGGCACACAAAGGTCACACAGGGTCTCCTATTCATTTTGTAGTTTCCTTGTAGATTGCATACAATATACAAATGTAGAAGAAGTCAGAGATGCTCAACTAGACTCATGAGCTTGCAAGGTTATTCAAAAGCTCACCGGGACTGTGTCCTTGCGCCCAGGGTGCAATCTCTTTTAGCTTACAAATGATATACATAGAGAAGAAATATTCTGAAGCATATCATACAGGTCCTGCCAAAATGACAGTCCAGCCACAAAATGCCAGACAATTCTTCTCTGAACAAGGGAAGCAGCTAACCCCAGACGTACATTTTGGCCTTCTTGGTCCTCGTTGGTGAGGTGCAGCTGATCCCTCTAGGCACTTGTGAGCAAGGGGTCCACGTCTGGATTCCCCCATTGCCCTTAGGGTGACTAACCCCACAAACAATTTGCATAGAAGTAGAAGAAGTCAGAGATGCTCAACTAGACTAATGACCTTGCAAGGGTATGCAAAAACTCACTGGGATTGCACCCTGGGCACGAGGACACAGTCCCTGACTTCTTCTACTTCTATGCACATTGCTCTTGGGGTTAGTCACCCTAAAGGTAATGAGGGAATCCAGACGTGGACCCCTTGCTCACAAGTGCCTAGAGGGATCAGCTACACCTCACCAACGAGGACCAAGAAGCTGCTTCCCTTGTTCAGAGAAGAATTGTATGGCATTTCGTGTATGATATGCTTCATATTATTTCTTCTCTGTGTATGGCATTTGTAAGCTAAAAGAGATTGCACCCTGGGTGCAAGGACACAGTCCCAGTGAGCTTTTGCATACCCTTGCAGGTTCATGATTCTAGCTGAGCATCTCTGACTTCTTCTATTTCTATACAATATACAAATACCTTATGTATAGAAGAGGACAAGACTCCAGTATTTTGTCCAGAAGAATGGGAAGAACCTGGAGCCGTGTGTGCCCTCTTCTACACACATGGGCACATGAGATCTTACTAACTGATAGAAATCCCACTCTGAGACCGGTGTCAGAAACATACTGCATTCTTAGCAATGGGTAGACCATAACAGCGTGATAAACAAGGTGGAATTTGATATACTGGGTTTCAGAAAAACAGAATGGAAAAGTGTAGAGAGGAGGTCCCAGATTGTTTTGGTGCAGATTTCGGCAGAGACAGGGGACTTTGTTATCTTCTTCCTTATTCTTCCCAGTCCCCCCACACATTCTTCTTTTTCTTTTCCCTTTTCCTGGCTTTGGTGGGAGTGGGAAACACATCCAAATGGGATATCATTCATGGCTGTTATGGGCTGCATTTTAATTGTTAATGCTTATGTATTAGACTTACCTGAATGATATGCCTCTGTCTAGACAACTGTTATACTACAGGAAATTCAATAAAAAGTTTGAATGGTAAAAAGGAAAGACTCTTCCATCGCAGAGGGTACTCCAAAGTTGAGGTCTTTACTCCTGGATCCCGACATTTAACTGTGTACAAAAACAGTGTGATTAGAGGTTCTTCAATAGAACCTTTGTTCCAGTTTATCTGGTGATAAACTAGCTTAAAAATTGAGAGGTCATTTTGGAACATGTGAGTAAAATCTGATGCAAATCTGATCATGGTCTAGGTAAAAAAACATGAAGTATCTGGATCTTTTGCACTCAGTGTGTGCAGTCTCCTTCCTTTTTGGTTTTCTGTATATCCCCAAAGGAAGCAGCAACAACGGGCTTTGGGAAAACAGGGAGAATCAAAGAAACATATAATCTGAGGGCAGAGCAGAACCATTGGCCCATCTAAGCTGACTATTTTTCCTATTGTAAAAACCTCAAACTTATTTGGTCCTTGGTCTTGTCTTATGTTCAGGACAGCCTTATGCCTATCCCATGCATGCTTAATTTCCTATATTATGTACATGGTTTACCAAGTACCCTTATTAAAAAAAAAGGGGGTGATTATAGATCCGAGAGTTTGACTTCCATAGTGCGTAAAATATTTGGATTACTAATCAATATTCAAGACTCTGTGATGACCAGCAAATGGGTTTATGAAAAATAGATAATTTGAAACTAGTTTATCAAATACTATGAAAGGATAAATGGACAGGCATATTGCTGTTGATAGTGACTACCTGAATTATGCAAAAGCCGCCTTTGATACCGTGCCTCACACCAGGTTACTGCATAAATTAAAAAGCTTTAGTTTGGGAGGGGAAATCTGTGCATGGAAAGAGAACTGGTTAACTGAAAGAGGCAGAGAGTTGTTGTAAATAGAACCTTTTCAAGTTGGTCTAAAGTTGTAAGTGAGGTGCCACAGGGTTCAGTCCTGGGCCCAATGCTTTTATTTATTTATTTATTTATTTATATGAAGCGGACATCAAAAGTAGTGTCATCAGCAAAGCTTGAGCACTGTTAAACTGTGTAAGGCAATACATACAGAAAAGGATGACTACCACAGGGTGATGCTGGATCATAAGGCTTTCTAAAATCAGGACCTTTGAACCGAACCTCAGGCTCATGTTCAGTGATGCAACGAGACATATTGAACATCTGCAGATGGTTATAATAGGGCTGGCTGAGAGCACCGAGATGGGAACATCCATTGGTTCCCTTTACACACCTGCACAGATACCAAAGCAAGGGCTGAAGGGAGCATGAATTTTAAAAACATGGCTTTTTTTGTGCCTAATCTGGTTTAAAAATGCTTTTCTGGTGGAATGTGATGGCAGCTCATAGCAATTAGCTTGGAGTCTCTGGTGTTTGCATTAAAATATATGAAGTGGGGGTTATTTCTGGCTCCAAGACTTGGCTGAAGTCACGTTAAGGAGAAAAAAAAAAAAAAAAAAAAAAAAAAAAGGAGTAAAAAAAAGAAAGAAGGATGTGCATCTACAAGTAATAGGACAGATGAATAGCTGAAGACCTTATTCAGTGATTCTTAACCAATGTGCCCTAGCACGCTGGCGTTCCTTGGGCATCCAATTAGGATGCCCTTTGTTTCCTATTGAAGGGATAGAAATGTTTCACAAAAACAGCAGCTCCAATTAATCTTAATAGTATTTAGGCCATGGAGAGTGTTATTTCAATACTGTCAGAGTTGTAGTTCAAGAGTTATTGAACGATAAAGTATCCCCCTCCCGCCCCATATACCTAGTGTAAGCCACCTCCCCTCAGATGTGGAATCTGGTCTCTTGACCAGACAGGTCACAGCAAGGGACAATCTTCTTACTGTGATCATAAGGAAAACCCTGCCCTCTTGACAGGTTTTTCAGGTTTTTCCTTATGCTCACTGAAGATTGTCCCTCTCTGCGATCCATCTGGACAGTCAAATAACACTCCCCATGGCACAAATATATGAAAATGAATTGGAGCTGTTTTTATTTTGAAACAGTACTATCCCTATAAAAACTCTTTGAGTGCCAGAAGAGTTTGCAAAGAATTGAGGAGCAATGCACTGCAAGTATACCAACTGGCACTCAATGGGTTAAAGTCTGAGTCAAACCAATTGCACTATAAGGGACAAGTAAACCTCCCCATTGACTTCAATGGGGCATTTAAGCCCTTGAATGCTAGAGAAGACTCCCACTCATTGTCAATCAATGCTTTGGAGACATCTCAATGGGACCCCCCCCCCCCCCGCCCTTCAAGTGCAGTTGGCTAATCAGAATTGCTCCACTTTGGTCTTTATACATTTGCCACACTTGACATTAACCATTTGAGTGCAAGAGGGGTGTGCAACGCATGGCGCACCACTCAAGCACTTAAAGGGTTAACCAGCTTAACCCCGTAGTGACAGCCGCGTACATACACGGCTGTCACCTTAACGCCCATGGTACTTTTTTTTTTTTTTTTTTTATGATTCCGGAGTCTCTGAACAGCATGCAGCCACATGGAGACCCAGACTTCCGGGACTTACCAGGTAAGTGACAGTTTTTGCGGGACGTACCTGGTAAGTCAATTGTATCTATGGGGTTAACGATCCATGACGTACATGTATATCACGGTTTGTATGTGCGTGCATGGACGGTCCTTAAGGGTTCAATGCCAGAAGGATCTCTTCAATGCACTCAGCACACTTCTGCTACTCAAAGGGTTAAGAGCAGAGCAAACACAGAGACTCACCCAGAGCTGGGAGATTTAACTGGGAACTTTCTGACTTCATCCTCTGAAAATCATTTAAATATTTAATCAGGCTCACTGAAGAATGCATTAGCTGATGTGTGCTCTTCACTGTTCATTGGCCATGTTCATGCTAGCTTATGTAATTATGTGCAAGGCATGTAATCATCTGCATTATCCTATGCTATTTCTTCCTGTAGAGGTGCTGAGTGTATCTCCTCAGGTTTATGCTAAATGACCCAGGAAAAAGCTGTGGTTTGTAAATCATGAAGTGGGAGATTGTAGCAGGTCTACAAATTATCTTTATTCTGGGACAGAGATAGGAGTTAGTGGATTATAATGGATTAAAAGATCTGCCCCGTTGTAGGAAATCAACGCTGGTACTGTATATTTGATTGCTTGTGTGGAACACAAAGAAGTATTTAGAAATGACATGAAACATTTTATTAAATGAATTGATGCCAGGATGAAGTCAGAAAATTGATTAACATTATATTAGTTCCCAGATACAATCACGAAGACAGTTAAAGTGAACCTATCACCTTGACTTTTCTTTACATATGAAAACCTCATTCAAAACTGACTGTGTGTTAGGCTAACCAAAATTCCAACAGATTGTGGGAAAAGTAAAAGTGAACATTTCCTGGTACTGCACATAGCTTCACTAGCATATGAAAGATCACTAAAAAGTCTTCATTAGCATATGAAAGTCACTTGTACCGCAACTAGTATACATTAGCATATGGTAACACATATGAATATCTCCTTAACTGTACATTTGCTGGTCTTTTGGCTAACACTTTAAATGAGAAGTAACGTTTGTAATGAAAAACACAATATACATATGTATGTTGTTCTACGACAATGGTTCTCAAAGTTTCTGCAGTTGTGAGACCCTGTTGCAGTGGTTCTCAACCTTTTTTGTTGCTCAAGGCACCCAAAGAACGCAATCTAGAACTTTCGGGGCACCCATAACATGTCTAATGTAATTTATCAAGGGCATAATAAAGAGTACAATTCATAAATATGCAGATATTATTAGGTCCCCGAATCATAATAATAAAAAGAAACATATGCAGAATGTTTTCCATATGTCTACACTAAAAAGACCCTATGGAAACATGGGGCACCCTAATTGGATGTTTGCAGTACACCAAAGTACCATGACACCCTGTTGTTTCAGATGAAATGCCTGCAAAACCCTAACATTAAACCAGAGCTTTCCAAACTTTTCATGTTGGTGACACACTTTTTAGACATGCATCATTTCGTGACCGGGCCCTAGTGCAAGAATTGCCATGCCCCCCCCCCCTCCGACCACATTGGCCTCCCTCAACTACATTGGCTACCTCCATATTGCCCCTTCCACAATGCCCCTCATTCTCCACAGTGCCCCTTCATCTCCACAATGCCCCTCATTCTCCATATTGCCCCTTCCACATTGCCCCTCATTCTCCACAGTGCCCCTTCATCTCCACAATGCCCCTTCAACAATGCCCCCCTTTCTCTATAATGCCCCCATCACAATGCCCCTCATTCTCCACAATGCCCCTTCCACAGTGCCCCTCATTCTCCAAAATGCCCCTACTAACCGCCCCCCTCCTCCTACCTTGAGTCCCTGGTGGTCTAGCGGTGTGTGAGATGACAGATCTGTGCCTCATTCGGCACAGACCTCCGCACAAGCTCCTGCGCGGTTCTTAGTAATGCAGAGCACTGGGAGATGATGTCATCTCCCAGCGCTCTGCATTACTAGGGTGAAGGCCGTCGGGAGAACAGCTGTGCTGCGGGCGCGTGGCGAGGGGGGTCGCAGGGGGCGGCCGGGCCTCTGAGAGTGATGGGTCCGGTCGCAGTTGCGACCCCTGCGACCCCTATTGTTACACCACTGGTTTTGCTAGCAAACCAGAGGTTAAACTAATAATCCCTTATAAGAGATATGGACACATACATAAATTGTAATAACAAGATGTATGGGGACACAACATATCTCATGAAAACCTTTCATTCATACTGAGGAGGCATTAAGCATGTTGTGTGGTTTTTAAAAGGGCAACATGAGAATGTTGCGTTACATATACACGCAAGATTCTCATGTCGCATTATTAAATAGATAGAGCATAACTGATTTTAGTACTGTCTGTCTTTCCTGTCTCATCGGCGCCACAAGCAGAAGCAGCAGCAGCCATGTGACAGGCAGCCTCGGCGCACAGGGACACCTCCAGCCTAGCAGCCCAAAGAGAGGGCAGAGGTATAGAGGAGGTGGCATCTCAACAGATTTTAACAGCTGAAGTGCCAAAAGATTTGCAACAGCTGGAGTGCCTCCGTGTGCTGCATACATATTATGTATGCAGCACCCAGAGGCACTCCACCTGTTACAAATCTTTTGTGACGCTCCAGCTGTATGCAGCACATGGAGGCAATCTCCCGCTGTGTAAATGCGACCATTAAGTAGTAGTGTTTTATCTCAGCTCCCAGTGTAGCTCGTGCTTGGGTTGAATGACAGTCTCACGCTGTGTAAACGGCACCTTTGCCTGTGACACAGCTAAACACTGCAGCCGACAAACCAACGTGTCGTGACACACAGTTTGGAAAGCACTGCATTAAACACTTTAAATTGGACCTGCTACCCACACAGGTTTTAGTCTCATTAAATACATCTATTTAAACTTGTGCTTTTTGTTTTTCAAACAGGTTAATAGTTTTTTAGCGTTTTAATTTAGCAGTTTGGGGAATGTAATATCAGCAGAGCTTTGTTCTCACTTGGTCAGATAAAGCTGCTTAATTACTCATATCTCCAGAAAATGACATCTCCAGTCTTCTTAGGCTGCTAGAGGGGTTTAATAAATCGATAAGGAGGTGCAAATCCTTCCAAGATAGACGCTCTCACTGCGGTGAGAACGAGAATATGTGATGTCTTATTAAAAATAAATAAAAGAAAAACTATGCATCTTAGAAAATAAATAAAAATATAAACTGACAAAATGGCACTGTCTGCTTCTATTCCACTACCACCTAAAACAAAAAGCTAAATATAAAGGTCCAAGGAAATAGGCGTACGTATGACAATAGATAGATCAAGTTTAGCGTTAGATGTGTTCCCCGCATTATTAAAATCTGACATAGAGTGCCCCCTTCGATATATTAACCCCCCCCTTTGAAATTTGACTTCTAGTGCTTTCTTACACCATTTTAATTCGACAAATGTTCACATTAAACATTTTAACCCTCCCCTTTGAAATTTGACTTATAGTGCTCCCATGACTTTTTTCTCCATTTAAATTCAACATTGTTTCTTCTCCAATTTTTTTGTCTGACCTGGGTGACTGATTCATTGATGAATGAACCTGGTGACAGGGTTTACTTCAAGAGCTTGTACTGGAACCGGCTTATACAGCTGCTCCAGTAGTAAGGAAGGCAGAAAATGCCTTCCTTGTCGCCCTATGGATCACCTACCTTTCTGGATAGGTGATCCATGCTAGGAGGGATGTCAGGAGGGGTCCTGATTCCCCCTCAAGGTCTGAAAGCAATGGTTTGAGAGATACGAATAAGTGAAAGTACTCTCTTTTAATTGTATATACCATATAGTTAATACTTTTTTCTGACATTACTATCCCTTTAAGCCGGTGATGTCAGTTCTTTGCCAGCTCCTTCAATGATGGAGGATTCCCACATGTGGGCTGGAGCAATCTCATTGGCAAGAGAGCACTCCGACCCACGCGCTGGATTCCTCCTTCAGAAGAGGAGGTGGTAACGGGGGAACAACTGGGGAGGGGAAGAGATGAAGATTGACAGGCTGTGGTACAAAGCTGTGCCGTAACCTGTCCTAAACTGACTTCACAAGCTTATTTTTAAAAGCTTAGAACTCAGGCTATACTGCACGAGATAATAATAACAATAATTAAAAAAAAATATTGAATATTCAGATTGAACATTAAAATAATAAGGACTTTCACAGAGTGTTCCCCTTTAAAGGCATAGTAATGGCTTAAAAGAATAAAAAGTAATATATTGTAGATTATGCAAAAAGAAAATCGATCTGTGCAAGTCCTAAAAAAGAACTTTTTAAAGCTCCCTTCTCCCTGATGACCGCTGTAAAGCTTACAGCAGCAGATTACAGTCGGACGACTCGAAGCAGCTCTTCAGCAGAGCAGAGATACCAAATCAAAAAAGAAAAACTTCATTGGAACGGTCTATAAAATGTGCCTGGTTTGCAAGCACACTTTGCAGACCGTTCCAGTTAAGTAGTTCCTTTTAGATTTCGGTATCTCTGCTCTGCTGAAGAGTCACCTGACGATCCCTGGACCAGGATCTCCTGCTGTTAGCTAGACAGTGACATCAAGGAAAGGGGAGGGAGGGGGGAACTTTAAAACGTTCTATCTCTCAAACCATAAAGGTTTGAGAGACAGGACTTGCACCGATTGATTTCTTTTTGCATTATCTACAATATTACTTTTTATTCTTTTAAGCCATTCCTAACCCTTTAAGTTCTATTTTGTATTGAAAACATCCTATAATATAAAAGACCAGATGTATGTTTGTCCGATGCAGTCACGTGCATTAGAGACTGCCTGAAAGCACAGAATGCTGGCCTGTATACATGGGCTTTTACACTAGTGTAAATAAAGACATACTGAAACAAGGATCCTTTCCCACATGCAATGACATATACTATGAAAAAGAATAGATACATTATATATGTATATATACAGATGTATATTGCCTTGATTGATTTTTCATCAGGTCATGTCAGGTCAATGACCCTTTACCTTTTGTATCTGGAATTACATGACAACAATCAGAGCAATTACATACCACCAGAAATACATGACTAAGGAATTAGGCAACTTTGTGAAAAAATAAATTCACCATGGGGGGGGTGGACTAATGAAAACTCACCAAACCCCCATTTATTTCAATTGTCATTTTAAACCCTTAAATGCAAAAGATGTATCTAATGCATTGCAAAGGGATGGGCTGAGACCATTCTAGCATTTAAGGTGTTAAAACTCCTATTTTAATCAATGGGAATGTTTATTTGTCCCATGTATTGCAAAAAAAGTTAGCTCCAGAATTGCACTTTAACTTGCTGAATCTTAGTAATTTTTCTTTAACAACAACAACAAAAAATAATAATAATAAATAATAAAAAGTGTGGACGTACTACCACCAACACCACCAGCACCACTGCATGACGGAGTCCTATCCCAGTAAGTCCTATTAACCTTTTGAGTGCCAGGGGGTATGCAACACATTGCATTCTCCTTCTGGCATTCAAAGGCTTATAGGTGAACTAACACCTCCTAATATCTTGTTTTACATATGCTCTGAAGGAGCAGCCCTTGCTGCCTATTCCAAGGCTCCCATTGATTGTCCAGAATGATCTGTAAATGGGTTGAGATAAGATAACACCCTTTCATTAAAGGGATAGTAATGTCTGAATTGTATAAAAAGTAATATTGTAGACCATAAAATAAGAAATCCATTGATGGAATTCCTATCTCTCAAACCTTTATGTTTTGAGAGATAGAGCATTCTAAAGTTCCCCCCTCCCTGATGTCAGCTGTAAAGCTAACAGAAGGAGATCCGTGTCTGTCTATACGAGGAGGCTCTTCAGCAGAGCCGCAATAGCGTGATTTAAAAAGAAATACTTCTTTGGAACGGTCTAAAAAGTGTGCTTGCAAACCAAGCACGCTTTGTAGACCGTTCCAGTGAAGTATTTCTTTTTAAATGGAGCTATTGTGGCTCTGCTAAAAAGCCACCTGTTGGTCCCTGGACCAGGAACTCCTGCTGTCAGCTTACAGCTGTCGTCAGGAGAAGGGGAGGAAGGGGAGGACTTTAGAACGTGCTATCTCTCAAACCATAAAGGTTTGAGAGATAAGAATTGCATCGATGGATTTCTTATTTTTTAGTCGACAATATTATTTTTTATATAATTAAGACATTACTATCCCTTTAAAGAGATAGTTATACCGGCAAACAAAATCAGCTCCGATTGATCCTCCTATAAAGAGGATCATGTAACGCTTTATTTCAATATGTTCCATGTTGTAGTTCAAAAGTAATTCATTGCTGAAGGATCCCCCTCCCGCCCCTTTTACATCTTGTAAGCTGCCTCCCCTTAGATGTGGAATCCGGTCATGAGACCGGACAGTGCGCAGCGAGGGACAATCTTCATTCACAGACAGGGCCTGGGGCGCACATCTACAGGGACGCAGCCTTGTAGAGGAGAGAGGGGAGAGAGGAGAGAGAGACATCGCTCTGAAAAGAGCGAGCGCCTAGAAAGCCTGCTCCTTCCACCATCAAGGAGCATTTCAGGCATGCAGTGCACATGCCATGGACCATCCTATTTTAGTGACTGAATGCCTATTGCCCAGGTAGGCAGAAGCGAGGGGCTGCTCTAATCAGTATACCCTGTAGGACTTGTACTGCTGCAGAGCCGGCACCCTGGCTGAGGTGAGGCCGCCATTGGCGTTGTCAAGGGCAGGTGGAGACTGGAGAGGCTTCTCAGGTGGGGTTCCAATTCTGGAACCTAATGCGGTGCATCAGGGGTGGGACACTAGGGGAGGGACTAGCCAAAGGGGGCGGCAAAAGGAGGTTTTGCCTAGGGTGGCAAAAATTCTTGCACTAGCCCTGTTCACAGAGTATAAGGAAAACCCTCCCCCTTTGATGAAGGATGGCAGGAATTTCTTTATGCTCAGTGAAGATTGTCCCTCACTGCACTCATCCAGCCGGCTGAAAGAGGCAGCGTGATGTAAGTAAAAGAGGAGGGAGGGGATCCTTTAGCATTGAATTACCTTTGACCTACAACACGGAGCATACGGAGATAAAGCATTCCATGATCCTCTTTATAGGAGGCTCAATCGGAGCTGCAATTGTTTCCAGGTATTACTATCCCTTTAAAGAGATATTATTGTGTTAATATTAATGCAACGTTGATTATTCATTATACTTTTTTATAATAAGATGTACCTTTCTAACTGTCCATAACGCTGTAGTCTTCATTTTATTTTATAATAAACTGTCTATCGTCCCCTCCCACCCCTTTTCCATACATAAAGCTGCCTCCCCACAGATCTGAAAGCAGGTCCGGATGGATGGCGAAGAGGGACAATCTTGTCTCAGTAGAAGGAAAAATCTGTCCTTCATAATGGGGGGGCGGAGTAGCCTTCTACTGAGAGACACAAGATTGTCCCTCGTTTTGATCCATCCAGTGTTCAGATCTGAAGGGAAGGCAGTGTGAAATATGAAAAATGGGCAGGAGAGGGACACTTTAATATAAAATAAAAATAAGACCACAACGTAAGGTATGTTTCATTATAAAAAAGTATATTGAATAATCATCGTTGCCTTAATATCGACACATTATCATCCCTTTACATAAAAGCTTTCTGAACAGAACAATTTACACATGTATTAAAAAGCAAGTTTAGGATTATATTTTAAAGATGTAACATGAATAATTCATTTTTACATATAATTGCTGTATGTATGCGTTATTAAATTGTATTCGCCCATTTCATATTTGGTGTTCGTGTTCTTTTACATCAATAGGAATGCTCATTTTCCCCATACGGAGCCCTTGATTTGTACCAGGACTGGTCCTGTTCCCCTTAGTACACGAGTCTCATTCAGTCACATAGGCCCAGATTTACATCCCAGGTGCACCTAGACAAGGCACTCTAGTTGTCCTTAGCTCTGCCCGCGGTCACACCCCTACTCCTCACATGACCCCCAGTCCCAGCCACTGTTACCTGGCACAGAAAATACCCTCAGCCTAAAACAAGCAAGAGCTAAAAAAGTTAACCATTTGGTTGCTAGAGAGATCACCAACACATTGCAAAGCAATGCACTGGCAATCTCTCTAGCATCCAAGGGGTTAAATAATAGCTTGATGCAGGGACATTGAGATTGCTTTGGCACCACCCACAATTCAGAATGTAGGTGTGGCCACAGCAGCTGATGTGTACCTCAAAATCTGGCGCTCTATGCAGTTGCCTACTCTGCCTATTGGGAAATCCGTCCTTTTTGTCAGAGAAACTCCCATCTGTTTCCAGACTTGCTCATATTGGGGAGATGGGAGTGTAGGGAACATGTGATTCTCCAACAGGGAGCCAAAGTGGGAGCCAAATCCTCTCTGAGTACTAGACAACAGAGTCGCACACAAGCTCATTTTAATGGCAATAGCCCATATCTATCAGCAGTGATAAGACACAGCCTTTTAAAGGGACTATCAGTTTCCCTTCACCGTGTGTTTAACACGGTCCATAAATTAATAAGGATCAAGCTGCTGCACTACAAGCATACCTACCAAATGTCCCAGATTTCCAGGACAGTATTTGGCTTGGCCTCCCTGACCGTGGATCCTGGCTTTATCCCAGAGTTTTAAAATACAATTCCAAATTCATTGTGCATAAAGGAGGTGTAGGGGGGAGATTTATAAAAAAGTGTAGCATAGTGAATTAAAAGTGCTCTAAAAATATGTCCACTTAATAAAAAGGTGGTATGCTCATCTCCCGGGGAGGGAGGGAGGGTGGGTGGGTGGGATAAATTCCTTTAGAGTTTTGGTTTGGGGTGGAGATAGGGTAGGGTAGTTTTGTTTTCGATTTAGCTTAGTTTCTTTAACTTAAAAAAATTGTAATGGGACAGCTGTGTCTCTCTGTCAAGATATCTATTTGACTGTCTGTACTGTTTCTATACTTTGACTGCTCTGTGCAATATCATTGTATTTGTAATGTTTTATTACTGTCCTCTCAATGAAAATGTTTTAAAAAAAAGTGCTCTAAAAATGAATTTTGCTATAAAGAATGGTATGACAGGTCTTGAGGGCCTAAGGCGACCCAGTAGACCAGTGGTTCTCAATCTTTTTTCACTCAAGGTACCCCCCCCCAACATGCATTCCGGAATTTTCAGACTTGATAAATGGCATAATACATAATTATTTGGTCTCATAGTTAAAATAACAACAAAGAACACATTGTGCATAATCATTTTAAGAAATACACAGTACAAGACTTCACTTTCACATTTTTGCCATCTCCTTCATAGAAAGAGTGAGGCACCCTAAGATGATGTCCAAGGCCCACAAGATTGGAATGGTACACTGATTGATAAACACTGCAGTAGACTTCCTGGAGAAATATCTTTAAAGGGATAGTAATGTTTCATAATAAAAACAGCTCTAATTAATCATCATAGTATTTGGACTTTGGAGAGTGTTATTTCAATACTGTCAGAGTTGTAGTTCCAGAGTAATTCAATGACAAAGTGCCCCCCTCCCGCCCCTTTTACTGATGTAACACTGCTCAGCCAGAGCAGAAGGGAGGTGCCCAGGTAGATTGCAGAGAGGGACAATCTTCAATTAAGATAAGGGAAAAACCTGAAAAGCTTGTCAAAGGGGGCAGGGATTTCATTGTTCTCATAGGAAGAAGATTGTCCCCTTCTGTTATCTGTCTGGTCTATGGACTGGATTCCACATCTGAGAAGAGATTGTTTATACCAGGTAAAAGGGGGCAGGAGGGGGAAACTTTGCTTGTGAATATCTCATAAACCATAAAGGTTTGAGAGATAAGACTTATATCGTTCTTCATGTTTTTTTAATGCCTACAAAATAAAATAAAGTTAAAAAAAGTATTACTATCCCTTTAATCCCTTTGTATATTATAGGACAGCATATGTATTTAAACCTCTGAGTGCCAGAGGGGTACGCAACTCATTGCAAAGCAATGCGTTGCGTACCCCTCTGGCACTCAAAGGGTTAAAAAAAATGCAAATTGCAACAATTTTGCTACAAAATTTTCACCAGGATTTTAAGGCCAGGTATAATCAGTTCTTAACTCACTTTACATACATTCGTGATATTTTAACGAACAACATGCAGAAAAGTTTAACCCTCTGAGTGAAGGGGGTATTCAACTCTGTCACGCAAAGGGTTAAGAATACTTTTTATAAAACTCCTCCATAGGCTCTTGTGCAGTTGAGTATTTCTAGGACAAATAAAACATTACAATGTGTTGGACACCTCTCTAATGTTTGAGAGGTTAAAAGCTACATTTATTTTCTCCCCTATGTTGCAGTTAGTCTCTCTTTTAAACATAAGACTTAGGTCCATATTTATAAAAGCAAATGGAAATGATTCTGGATCAAACCAACTGCAACGTAGGGAAAATTAAAATTTCTAAATTCCCATGCATTCCGTATCCCCTCTGGCACTCAAAGGGCCAATAAAGAATTTTAACCCCTTGAATGCTGTAGAGGTTGCCAAAACATTGCGAAGCAATGCATTAGAGAAGACCTGTCCAGCATACAAGGGGTTAAAATCCCAACCTATTTTGATCTGAATTTGTATTTGTCCCCTATGGTGCAGTTGGTTTACTCCAGAATAATTCCAGTTTGCTTTTGTAAATATGGGTCTTATGTATAAAGGACAAGTGGTGCTATATTGGGACAGACCAACTGTAGTGCAGGGGAATAATAAACATCATTTATTTAGAAGGGATTTAAAGGGATAGTAAAGTCTGCTTTCATTAAAATCTAATATTGTAGCTATTACAACAATAAACTAAGTGATGTAAGTCCTACCTCTCAAACCTTTATGGTTTGAGAGATATACGAAGATAAAGTTCCCCCCTCCCTCCCCTTTCCCTGACGTGAGCTGTAAAGCTGTCAGAAGCAGATTCTGGTTGCAAGGCCAGCTGGAGGCTCTTCAGCAGAGCTGAAATAGCGTGATCTAAAAATAAAAACTTAATTGGAACGGTCTACAAAGTTTGCTGTAGACCGTTCCAGTGAAGTATTTGTTTCTAGACTGCACTGTTTCGGCTCTTCTGAAGAGCCGCCGGCTGGTCCGGGGAACAGGATATCCTGCTGTCAGCTTTACCGCTCACGTCAAGGAAAGTGGAAGGAGGGGGGAACTTTATCTTGGTATATCTCTCAAACCATAAAGGTTTGAGAGATGGGACTTACATCGGTTAGTTTATTGTTGTAACTAGTGTAAAAGCCCATGTACAAGGGCCAAGGACCAGGTAATACGTTGCATACCCCTCTTGCACTCAAAGGGTTAAGAGGACGATTCATGCGCAGTAGAGATTTGCCCGAACACGCACAGTCTCTACTGCTCATGACCGGCTTCTGACAAACATCCTAGCAAATTACTATATAAGATAGCTACAATTTTAGATTTTAATCAAAACAGGACTTTACTATTCTTGTAACACTTTGAATGCTAGTGACCTCTCTAGCATTCAAGGGAATTTGGAGAATTTGTGTCCACCCCTACAATGTAGATGGTTTGCCCAAAAATCACTCCTCTTTGCTTTTATACACAAGACCGTATAGGTATTATGTGCTTGTCACTTAAAAGGATGTATGGGTTATTAGCTTCCTAACATGTATTAAAGGGGAAGCAACACCTAATAACCACCTTACTATGGCCACAAAATGAGAATGACCCCTGATTTAACCTCCTGTGTCTTTGTTCAAGAGAGAACATCTTCGATCAGTCCTAGATGTCATGTCCATGAAGGCGGACATGATGGTTGCAGACAGTTTTTTTCTCCCCCAACTGAAGCAGACAGTGTGTTTGAACACAGTTAAACCTTTAAGAACCAAATGGAGAAACAATATATTGCACAGTGTTCTGCTTCTTAACCCCTTAACGTCCAGTGACGTGCCAGAACCTTCACTGCTATTTTTACGTTAAGGAGCAGTGACAGTCCTGGTACGTCACATACTTTTTACTCACAGTGCTCCTGTAGGAGCACTGTGAGTAACAGCTGGGACTGAAGTTGATCACTCCAAGACAGGAGTGATCTCTATCAGTCCCCCGTTCACCGTGCCAGCACACATGATCAGTCACATGGGCCGGAATGTCAACGTTTTCTATCTGGTCCTTAAAGGACCACACACCCCGGGACCGCTGGTCCTTAAGGGGTTAAAGGATTAAGATTACTGTGTGCATTAACCAGGGCCAGATTTCCCAATAGGTAGAGTAGGCAGCTGCTTAAAGCTCCAACTGTTGGAGCACTGGGTGCACTGTAATGGTTACACCTAGAATTCAGAATGTGAGTGTGGCCAGAGCAATCTCAACGGCCCTGCACCAGTTTTATACCACTGCAAAGGTTAATATTTAACCCCTTGGATGTTACAGATCTCTCCAACGCATTGTTGAGCAATGCATTGGAGATCTCACTAGCAACAAGGGGTTAAAAGCCCTTTTTTTTGGGGGGGGGGCTTTGCATGTTACAGGACAAAGGGATTTTGTGTGGCAGGAAATAGTAGATGGGGCTGAGGGAGTGGCCATGTGACAAATAAGGATGTGGCCATCTGTGGAGATAAGTGCACCTAGAGTACCTTGCCTTGTGGTGCCTGGGATGTAAATACGGCCCTGGCAGTGGCTGAATTTTGTGTCCTGTGGTCCTGCTAGTAACTGTCACGTCTGCCTCCATGGAAATAATATCCAGTAACGATTGAAGACGTTATCTCTTATCAAGGAAAGAAAAAAATTCACAGGGGTCATTAGGATTTTCTTGGCGATACTAAAGGTAAGGGTGGGTTGTAATTACTAGGTGTTACATGCAACATTAACATTGTCTATGCCTTCATGTAGTATACTGGACTGGATAATGTATATCCTATATAATAATTCGCTAAAGCGTGTGTAACGACAAAGTAACACGCAGTAGAGACTGCCTGCTCCTTCGGAGCGTCCAGCTCTGTATCAGCTGCGGCGCGGGCAGTCTCTACTGCGCATGACTGCCCCGCGACCGGCTGGCAGTGGCACTGTGGCCCGTGTAACAGACTCTTCAACTAGTTCTGCTATAAAAGTGCAGCTGAAAGTTAGATGAATAAGGCTTTCAATTGTCATTGCACTAGACTACAGACATTAGTGACACCGTCATGTGACTCTCGGGGGGAAAGTGTTCCCAGAAAGATTTCTACAATTCTGGCAAGTATGCTATAACTCTCATCATCCTCAGCCAACCATTAATTACCTGAGATTGAAGGGAGTTGTAGTCCAACAACAGCAAGAGGACCATAATTGCTTCGCTCTGCGCTAACCCCCTTAAAAGCAAAGACGGAATTAAATTGTTCCAATAACATCTGGGGGTAATATGTTGCCCATGCCCGATAATAAAAACAGCGTTTTAAAGGAGAACTAACACCAAAGATTACAACACAGCCACTTACCTTCCTATGCCCAGAAAATACTAATGATCGCTAAGAAGTTTTGGAAAAGAAGAAACAGAAGGCACTCATAGGGTGACTAAGTTCAGCAGAAACGGTGTTAAAAAAAATGAAGCCAAAAACTTAGTCACATTCAGTGAATACACTGGCTAGACAGGCTTGTGGGGGATCACACACTGCCCACCACACAGATTCTTCACAGCTGCTCCCCACGTATACACTCGTCAAAAAGAGAAGAAAACAATGAAAAATCCAAACAAGAAATGGGCGCTCTAATAAAAAGGAATAATGGATTTAAAGGGATAGTAATACTTAAATGTAACTATAATGCATATTGTAGTCCTTAAAAAAACAAATTAAATGACCCCAGTGGAATCTCTCAAACCTTTATGGTTTGAGAGATATCCGTTTTCAAAGTTCACCCTCCCCTAACGTCAGCGTTCTAGCTGACTGCAGGGAATCCTGTCCCTGAACAAGCAGCGGCTCTGCAGCAGAGCTGAGATTGCGTTAATGAAAAATAAATCTTTCACTGAAACGGTCTTCTACGTGTGCTTGCAAACCAAGCACACATAGAAGACTGTTCCAGTGAAGGATTTCTTTTTCCATAATGCAATCTCGGCTCTGCTGAAGAGCCTCTGCCGGTCCTGGGACTGGATTCCCCTACAGTCAGCTAGCGCACTGACGTTAGGGGAGGGTGAACTTTGAAAGCAGATATCTCTCAAATCATAAAGGTTTGAGAGATGCCGCTGGGGTCATTTCATTTGTTTTTTTAAAGGCTACAAGATGAAGATGATGATGAATACTTATGCAGGTGGCGACTTGCTTTGTAATCATTATTTTACCTCTCAAAAGTGCCCACAAATAAAGTTATCATTAAGCCTACAAGACAGAAGCCAGGCAGCACCGCTGACATCTTGAATGCGCGCCTGTGCTGTCAGACCACTTCACAGGCATAGCACTGGCCTGAACGGCTCCGAAAGAGACTGATGGCACATGCTGCAGTAACCTGGCCGTCTCGGAAACTTAAGGATAACTTTATTTGTGGGCACTTTTGAGAGGTAAAATAACGATTAGTAAGCTAGTCGCCACCTGCGTAAGTTTTGCAGGATGACTTTAGTGGAGGTTGTAGTTCCGCTTTAAGTATTACTATCCCTTTAATGTATCAAGTGGAAAAAAGATACTGACAGTACCACAGCTCCTGGCTGACAGCCGTACAACCAGTAAAAATGATCCACCCGTGATCAGAGATCTCCATGGCACACTGGTGACAACAGATGTACCAAAAGTTTTTCAAATTAAATTGTTTATTAATAAATTAATAACATGTGAACACAGCCCAATGTTAACACGTTTCAGGACCACACCTTTCCTCAGAACACATAAGCTATAAAAGCCTATATACTGGGAAAGGTGTTGTCCTGAAATACGTTAACATTGGGCTATGTTCACATCTTTTTAATTCATTAACCCCTTAATGACTACCCAATCCGGCGGTGGGTGGCCATTATGGACCACAGCACTTTTTTTTTTTTTTCTTCTTACTGAATTCTGGGATGGCAGAGCGGCGTGCAGCCATTCTGATATCCCAAAATTTCATGACGTGCCAGGGCCATCACTGGTCCTTAACGTCCGGAATGGAGTGACAGTCCTGGCACGTCAAACCATTTCATTTTAAATAATTGTGGCACCAATCAACTATTGTCACCAGTTTGCAGTGCAGATCCCTGATCAGGGGCAGGTAACCCTCCTGTCATTTTTACTGGTTATACGGCTCTCAACCGGCAAGTACCTTTTTCCATTTGATATATAATATCCATAATTCATTTTTATTTACAGCACCCCTTTCTGGTTTGGATTCCACTAAGAATTTTGCCCATTCTCCTTGGTTTAATCCTTTCAGTGTCAGAGGGGTATTTAACGCATTGCTTTGCAATGCGTTGCATACCCCTCTGGCACTCAAAGGGTTAACACATAATATATGCTCTCTCTACTGGATGTCATGCCCATGGAGGGAGACTTGAGGGCAATTCTTTCATATTGAAGTAGGGGGAAAGTATGAGCTGCATAAGATTCCCATGTTCACGGAGCAGATCTGGCAGTCATGTGGTCCTGCAAGCAAGTATCATGTCTGCTCCCAGAGACATGATATTCAGGACTGTTTGAAGTGGTTATATGTTGAAAAAAAGTGCAAGGACAAAATCTGTACTGTCCATTGTGATTTTCTGTTCATAACAACATGCACTAACATTCAAATGTTTGTGGTCACTTAGAAATGTCCTTGTTTTCCATCAAAAGAGTTGCAAAATGAATAGAAAATACAGTCAAAATAATTGTGTCCTTCAAACTTTGCTTTTGTCGAAGAGTCCTCCATTTGCAGCAATTACAGCCTTGCAGACCTTTGGCATTCTAGTTGTCAATTGGTTGAGGTAATGTGAAGAGAATCCACCTCATGCTTCCTGAAGCACCTCCCACAATTTGGATTGGCTTCGGCACTTCTTACGTACCATACCATCAAGCTGCTCCCACAACAGAAACAAGAAAATTTCTAAGTGACCCCAAACGTTTGAACGGTAGTGTAAGTACCATTGTGAAGAAGTCAAAGTGGAACTGTTGCTTACACAGCTTTCAGCCTAATTGTACAGGATTTAAAGGGTCAGTAATGTCCCCAAAAAAAACTTAGAGTTTTGTAGAGCTTCAAAAAAATAAACTCTATGGCACAAATCCTCTCTCTCAAACCACTATGGTTTGAGAGATATAGGCATTCAAAGTTCCCACTCTCCCTCCCCTTCTCCTGATAGCTGTAAAGCTGACAGCATGAGATTCAAGTCGTGCGACTCGAGGAGGCTCTTCAGCTGAGCCGAAGTCACATTATTTAAAAAGAATTACTTAATTGGAACGGTCTACACAGTGTGCTTGCAAACCAGGCACACTTTGTAGACCTTTCCAGTGAAGTAACTATTTTGCAGTAACGCGATGTTGGCTCTGCTGCAGAGCTGCAGCCTGGTCCCGGGACCGGGATCTCCTGCTGTGAGCACAGAGCTGACGTCAGCAGAAGGGGAGGGAGGGGGGAGCTTTCAATGCCTATATCTCTCAAACCATAGGAGTTTGAGAGATAGGATTTTTAACACAGAGTTTATTTTTTGAAGATCTACAAAACTCTATGAATTTTTTTGGGACATTACTGACTCTAACCCATTGGGTGCCAGAGATATTAACTGGTCTATAACTTGTGCTTTTTGTAATACAAGCTGGTTACAAGTTTTACAGATTTGTGGTTTAGTACTTGGGAAAACTAATACCAGCAGAACTTTGTTCTCTGATTTGGTCATATAAATTCAACATAGTTAATTAGTCACATGTCTAGAAAATCATCTCTCTTCACTATCTTAGGCTGCTAAAATTTCCACCAGACGGGTGTAATAAATTGATAAGGAGTAATATTCATGCAAATCCTTTCAACAAGGAAACTCCCACTGAAGCAAATATTTGGAAAGATTAATTGTTTTTAAAAACAAAACAATCTAAAGAAAAATAATATTTACTAGGTAAATATTTTTAAAGTGATAGGTCTGCTGCAGAAAAATGTGTTCATTTTCTCCCTGCTCTGAGCCATTTCTTACAGTGCACCAAATGCAGGTCAATTCTGGGGCAGTTCTATCGTCAACTGAAATGTATGTATAAAAAAATACATAAATAAGTAAAAATCTTAATGAAGCCAAAAGTGAGTTGTACATACTTGTACGACTGATTTGCTACAGAGTTGCAGTAATTGCTGCTCTGATACAAAAAAAGTCAATGAATGCACAGTGGGAGAGTGAAATTTCAGCACCATAGACAGCGACACAGACAAGCACTAGGCAGATTGCCTGTTTCAAACCAGACAGAGATTTAGAACTTTGGGACATATGTTAACCCTTCAATCTTTTGTATGCCAGAGGGATATCCAATGTATTGCAAATCCATGTGATGGATAACCCTCTGGCACTCCAAGGGTTAACCCCTTGAGGCCCAGTGGGACATGTAATGAATTGTAATATGTCTCTCGTTCAACTGGGCCTCAGTGGGTTAAAGGCTAGAGGTGTGCATCATATAGAACCCCTTTCTGGTTCTTAAAGGGTTAACCCCCCCCCAAAAAAAATAAAAAAATTGAAGAAGAAATGTGGGGCGAACCGCACTACACGGAACAAATAAATATTTCTATTGATTAAATGGGACTTTTAATCCCTTGGATGTGAAAGAGATTTTAGTAATCCTTGCTGATATGCTAAACAGAACTGGAGTCATTTTGAGGCAAACCAACTGAAACAAAGGGGAGAAATTACAATTCCCATTGATGCAAATGGAGCTTTGGAATCACTGAATGCTACAGAATGGCTAATGTAAACATAGGTCTAGGAGGTTCCTAGTTAGTGCCACTTTAAATGTTTTCCATACAATCACATTCTGTCATGGGATTAACAGGTACAATAATAATTGCATTTGCTGGTTATTAACCCTATGAGTGCCATAGAGGTATCCAATGCACTTTCTGGCACTCAAAGGGTTAAAGTAGAAATGTAGACTATAAGTAACGAGAATTGAGCAATCCTAGGGTAAGTCTACAGCACCCCATGGGATAAAAGAAATATTCCCCAATTGTCCATTAATTTAAATAGCAATTTTAACACCTTGAATGTTAGAGGCCTACAATGCAAGCCTCATTTAAATCAGTTGGAATGTTTGTTTCATAGAACACAGTTATTTCACCACAATGACTGCAGTTCAGTTTAGTACAACAGTGTCACTGTGTGGGACCTGATAACAGGGGAGGGCTGGCCTGGGGGGCAATTGCCCCCTGGGCTGGTCATATGTCTGGGCTGGTGGGCCACTTCCGCTTTCTGCTGTAAATGTAGCTACACTAGTGATACCACTGTAATGGAGCTACAATCCAAATGGAGCAACACTAGTAGCACAACCCATTTCTCTTGTACGTTCTATGGTATCACTAGTAAATATTTACTTACATTGTAAGCTCTGTAGTAGCATCAGTGTAGCCCCATTTCAACTGTAAGCTTTGTGGTATCACTTGCCTTACTTCACAACATTAACCCTTTGAGTGCCATAGGGGTACATAGTAATGAGTGGTGTACCCCTCTGGCACTCAAAGGGTTAATGGCAATTTTAAATTTAACAAAAGAGAGAGGGCTGAAGCGATAGTAGAATTGGGCCACTTGATTGTAGTTGCCCTCCAGGCCACAAGTTGTCAGCCCTCCCCTGCCTGATAACCTATAGAGGGGGTCCATCAGCAATACTGGTGCCAAGACTGGCTGAGGATGAGGGGAGCTGTAGTTCAACAATGGTTGGATGCTGAATATTATAACTTGGATACTGTGTTAACCCACTGAATGTCAGAGGGGTGTTTCCAATCTATTTTAACCCTTTGAGTGCCAGAGGGGTATGGAACACATTGCACTAATCATTTGAATGCCAGTGGGGTGAATACTGAATAGTAAAATGTCCCACTGTCTGTATATACTATATTGTACTACATTAAGTAAGTGTGCAAGAGGGATGGGCAACACATTGCTAACCTTTCTGACAATCAAAGGGTTACATACCTGGTATTATTTTTTTGTCATAGGACAGCCCTGGAGTGTTTATTAGGGACTAATTATATGGGTTAGGTGACGATTTACACGGGTAATGGCATTTTCTTTGGATGTTGTTGATGGACTACAAATTTCAACATCTGGCTGAGAGCTGTAGTCCAACATCAGCTGGACAGCCATGGGTTGTCTCTGCCACAGTCCATCAGACTAGCAGGCAGGAGACAATGGGCATTATAGACCAACAGCTGGGTAGTTACAGAGCTGGCTTCATGATTATCTTATTTTCTATGGAGCATGAATGAGCATTGCACAGTATGTGGGTGAGAGTGTGAAACCCAGTGATGCACAAATGCCAATGTCATTTTCTGCAAATAATCCAGTAAATTCACATACATCAGGTTTTCTGTCCTGTACGCACACAATCCCAGGAGACCCCCTGACCCATATACATTACCAGCCCCCCTCTCGGGGAGACAATAACAGATCAGCCCAAGTACAGTGAATGGAGAGTGTGTGAGAAAGAGAGAGAGAGAGAGAGAGAGAGAGAGAAATAAAGACTTAACCCTTTGCAGTCTAAAGGGATGTAAAACTGAATTCAAACTGATAAAGGCTACCAAGATCCTAACACCAAATCAACCCCCTCCCCAAACCTTTATTTACATATTCCCCATAACATCCCCTCCCCTATGTAATTAGACCACCCCTCCATTATTGATTAATTACACTAATGCCTTGCATAATGATTAATCCTAGATCTGAGCAATTAGCCGTATAGCAGCAAGTCTCTTCTGCAAAGAGGATGCAATTACCCATGAAAATCATCACCTAACCCGTATAATCAGCTCCTAATACATCAGGACTGTCATGTAACTAATGGTCCAGGATATTTTACAGTGTGCAGATTTAAGATAGCGAGAGTGGGAAACATGTGGCTCTCCAGCTGCTGCAGCACTAAAACTCCCAGCATTCTCATCCAGTCACAGTACTACTGACACCCCTATATATTATAAGCCCACTCACAGTACCAGTAATTCTATTATCTCTCTATATCAGGGTTAGCCAGATGTTGGATCTCCAGCTGCTGAGTATGGGGATGATAGGAGCTGGAGTCCCATAACAGCCAATCACTGCTTGGGAATGATAGGAGTTGTAGTTATACCTGACAGGTTGGGGGTCCAACACTTGATTGTTATCACCCCCCTTCAGTTAGAGTACAACACCTCTACTTTATCACTTCGCACAGTATTAGTTCTACTGATGTACCCCTCTACATTATCACCCCACACAGTACAAATATACACCTCTACATTATCACCCCACACAGTACGAATATACACCTCTACATTATCACCCCACACAGTATTAGTACTATTGACATACCCTCTACATTATTACCTCACACAGTATTAGTACTGCTGATGTACCCCTCTACATTATCACCCCACACAGTATTAGTACTATTGACATACCCTCTACATTATTACCTCACACAGTATTAGTACTATTGACATACCCTTATCACCCCACACAGTATTAGTACTATTGACATACCCTCTACATTATTACCTCACACAGTATACCCCTGTATATTAGCACATCCCAAGACTGCCAGAACTACTGATATACCCATCTGTATTATCATCCCACAGAGCACCATTCCGACTCTCTCTCTCTTATCCTATATAATAATTCACTAAATAGTTTGTAACGATGCAGTCATGCGCAGTAGAGACTAATGGGTGTGCTGCAGTCATGAGCAGTAGAGACTGCCCCTGACAAGGCTGATACAGAGCGGGGCACTCCAAAGTCAGACCAGTCCAGCTCTGTATCAGCCGCGGTGTGGGCAGTCTCTACTGGGCACATGGGCGTCTTCAGAAATGTTTCCAGGGGGAGGTAAAGCTATAATATGCCCCCATGCCACCCCACCCAACTCCTATGTTTATGCAGGGAGAGGGAAAGTGTAGGGGGCTCTTGCCCCCTCTGTGGACGCCCATGACTGGGCATGACTGCACCGCAACCGGCCGGCACTGTGGCCCGTGTACACTGGCTCTTCTACTAATATATATATATATATATATATATATATATATATATATATATATACACACACATACATATACACATACATACATACCATCCACAGTACCATTCCTACTGACACACCCATCTTTATCACCCTACAGTCTATTAGTACTACCTCTTTGTATTGCCACCGCACATATCAGTACTACTGATATACCCCCTATATTATCTCCCACACAGTACCAGAACTACTGATATAACCCTCTATATTAGTATATCCACAGAGTACAATAACCACTGGTGTACCCTTACATATTATCGTCCCATGCAGTGTTCCTGCTGCTGATACACCCTTTTGTATTATTACCCCACAGTGCTGATATTACTGCAGATATACTACACTATATTATCACCCACCCAGTATTAGTAGTACTATGATACCCCTCCTTATCAACACACACACAGTAGAAGTATTACTGGTATACCCCTCTCTATTACAACCCAGACAGTATTACTGATGTACTGCTCTTCATAACCCCACACAGTATTAATACTAACTGATATATCCTCTGTATAATCACCCCACACAGTTACAGTCTGATTTATATACTTGTGTACATCATTACCCCTACACAGTATTAGTACTATGGATGTACCCCTCTCTGCCGCCCCCCACCCCCCACAGTATTAGTACTCAGATATTATCACGACACAATAGCAGGATTGATATATCCCCCATCATCAAAATCATTACAGACCTAATTATATAACCTTCTATATAAATACCCCCATTATAATAATCTAGTATTAACCTTTCTTATGCACCGTACAATATCCTCAGATACAGTGGCCCTTCCATTTAAGCACACAACAAATATAATCATGCCTATTGGTTCAACACCCATATCCAATACATACAGATAATAGCTCCCCAATCAACATTCCCAATGTAAATGTACCAAGAATATAGATAAGACCCCATTAATTCTCTTCATGGTATTTAAATGTTTAATCAGCCCCTCTCAGTCATTACATTTTTAATGCCAGGCTTCCATTATCTACCCATAGCCTCATTAATGGATACAAAGAGTACACGGTGAAGGTGGTGATAAGGTTAACCCTTTGCGTGCATAAGGGACAACATCTCACCGGGACCCTCCTATGGTCAATTAGCCCTTCATAACCTTGCCCTAACCCGTTAACTGCTGTGTACAGAAAGAAGTAACCCTTTGAGTGCAGAGTGGTACACAGAATAATTTAGACCCCCATCCATTCCATACTCAGACCCATTCTACCTTGCAGAATCAGATCCTCCGTGTCCTTGTCGAAGCCCTCCCGGTGACACCTCCTCCACAGGCCGGACACGGTGGAGTTAAAGCGGCGGGTGCAGTGAGAATCCATGACCAGGTAGCGGTGGGAATAGGACGCATCTTCTATCACCTTGGGGCGCCGGACCCGGCCCTCTCTACCTGCCATCACAGGCTCATTCTCCCTGGAGATAAGCTGGTCCTCTCCGTAGTTCAGCTTCCCTTTCTTGGTGGCCCAGATCCGGGCTTTCCCCTCTCTCAGGGGCAGTGGTGGGTGCTGACCCGGGGTGTACATGTATCCGGGGTCGTTCCGTTTACCCCCCGGTTTCCTACACCGATCCCGATGTCTCCGGGCGTCCGTCTCGTACCAGTGATCGGTGCATAGTGCCACGGCCAGGAGGGCAAGGGCGGCCAGGGCCAGGCACAGACCGGCACCGGCCAGCAGCCTCATAGCGGTGCAGCACCGGGAACACCGGGGATCACACCCCGGACACCGGTCTCAGCATCCGCACCGATCCGCTGCTGTCTGTGGATGGAGAATGGGAGGCCGGGGGAGGAGCCTGAGAGCAGAGCCCTGACAGCTGGATATACTATACCAGTGTTGGGCAACAGGCGGCCCTAAGGGTATGGTACTTCGGTGCGGTCCCTAGTTTCTTTGAAATTGAAAATGACCAAACCACAAATCCTATTTTTCTACCAAAAAGTAGCACACGACTTATTTCTTCTAACTCACAGCATATCTCCCTTTCACGCTTACAGTGATCCGCCTTAACTCCTTGAGTGCCAGAGAGGTTTGCAATATGTTGGACACCTCTCTAACATTCAAGAGGGTTAGTATACGTTTTTAAACCCCTATTTAGAATAAATGTGTGGCTCTTCGGTGAACGTCTCCATCATCCAGAGGGGTTAATATACTTTTTCTAACTCTGATTAGAAAAACATGCAGACCTGAAGTGGACTTGAGGGCTACATATGAGGTCCTAGGGTTGAATTTGGCTGCCTGGCATTGCGGTATACACTGAATGATAGTTACCAATAGATGGATGGTTCATGTCTATATTTACTCTGACATCTACCTGTATACAGTGGGACCAGAGCCCTGACACATGGATATACCATATACAGATAGAGCTATAATCTAGTGGTATGTATATATGTATCTATCTATCTATCTACACTGGAAAGCAGTCTGGGTATCCATTTATCTGTATACACTGGGAGTGGAGTCCTGACAGCTGGATATTCTATATATACCCTGATAGATGGATAGACCTAGTTGTCCCTATCTATATACACTGGCAGAGGGACTGTGTATCCATCTATCTGTATATATTGTGAGCAAAGCTTAGACACCTACACACACTTCACTGTATACTAACAGGTGGCTGGACCAAGTGGGTTCTATCTATATGCAAAATGTGATCAGATCTTCATTTTAATGCAGAATGCTTATGAAAAATACACAATGCAATAAAGCACTTGTTCCTGTCCTGCAGAATAACATTTTTATAGCAATCCTGCATTAAATTGGCATCTTCTCATCTTATATATACACAATGGATAAGGAACACTGGGTCCCTCTTCCATCTGCCTTTATACTCTGTGAGCAGAACCCTGACAGCTGGATAGATTATATAGTGATAGCTATGGACCATTAGATCTATCAGTCTATCTGTATACACTGGAATAGTGACTGGACATACTATATATGTCCCTTCTGTCCCCAGAGTGCTGCTCACCTCAGATTTTTAACCAAAAATTATTTTAACTTATTAGCTCTCACACGAATTAGCAGCCAGAAAGGCTTAACCCCCAGCAGCCTGCTGCTGCAGACTAGGAGCAGTTGCCTATTAACCCTTTGAGTGCCAGAGGGGTACGCAACGCATTGCTTTGCAATGCGTTGCGTACCCCTCCGGCACTCAAAGGGCTAATTATAAGTATTTTCATTGAACAGCACTACTAGGCCCATATAACTGCCAATCTGCATAATTAAAGTCAGTTTAACACTTCTTGTACTGCTTTTGTATTATGTAAACAATCCATATTTTTGAATTGCTAAGACTATATATAATTCACAATTGTTCTTAATAAACAATGAATGTGACCCTTGCTCATGGATCATGTCACCCAACACTGAAAAACCTTGGATTATCTTGATCATTGGATTTTCTAGCCATTACAAACTGTGTAAATACAATTTATAGGGTCCTAAGACCTCTGTTACCTCCATGGATGTCAGGCCCTGTTACAACTGCTCCCACCTTTTAACAAAAATAAAATGGTATTTTGGGTCCTATCCTCTCCATCATGATCTGATCAGGGTGGACAAATTGGGGGATAAGGTTAAACTCACTCTCAAAATTAATTTTACGGCCATCTTAGCCTTATATTTAGAGGGATAGTAATGTCAAAACAAAGTATTGACTATATGGTAGATGCAATTAAAAGAGAATACTTGCACTTATTAGTATCTCTCAAACCATTATAGATTGAGAGATATAGGAAAATAAAGTTCTCTGGTCCCTCCCCTTTCTGCTTGACGAGATGTAAAGCTGTCAGAAGCAGATTCTGGTCGCTTGACCAGATGTGGCTCTTCAGCAGCGCCAATATAACAATGTCTAAAGATAAATAATTAATTTGGAACGGTCTACAAAGTGTGTCTGGTTTGCAAGCACACTTTGTAGACAGTTCCAATGAAGTATTTATTTTTAAATAGTGTGATTTCAGCTCTGCTGAAGAGTCTCTGTCTGGTCAAATGACTGGAATCTGCAGCTGTCAGCTAGATGGCACTCTTGAGTAAAACAGCCAGGAAAAGGTAACTTTAGCAAGTTATATCTCTCAAACCATAAAGGTTTGAGAGATAAGACTTACGTTGATGTTAAGCTTTTTTTAATGTCTACAATATTAAATCAACATAAAATTAACCATTACTATCCCTTTAATGAATGAATGATTTATTTTTTGAAAGCCAGCTGGAATGCATTGATTGCAATGCATTCCCAACCAGTTAAGCAATAGACAAGTTAAACAGATAGTAACAGTTACTATGTAAAAAAATATAAAATAAATACATATATAGTAGGGCTTATCCTTCTGAACAAAACATGGGTACTCCCACTGCTGAGACATGTTTTACTCAAAAGTTATTGCAGCTTGAACGTGTAATTTTTTTAGGTGTAATTTGTCAGTGGTCAGAAATTGTACAGTGGTGCTATCACTACACCATCCTATGGCGATTTATGGCTCACTGACTAGAGCTGTCCATAGGATGGTTTAGCAATTGAGATATTGTACTGAAAAAAATCAAGTTTGAGATGCAATAACTTTTGACTAAAACACCTCTCAGCAGTGGGAGTACCATTATTTTACTCAGGGATAAACTCTACAATATATATTATATATTAAAGGGATAGTAATACTTCGTTTTATTTTTATTTTATTTTGTAGGCATTAAAAAAAACATGAAGAACGATATGTCTTATCTCTCAAACCTTTATGGTTTGAGAGATATTCACAAACAAAGTTTCCCCTCCCGCCCCTTTTACCTAGTGTAAGCCATCTCTTCTCAGATGTGGAATCCAGTCCATGGACCAGACAGATAACAGCAGGGGACAATCTTCTTCCTATGAGAACAATGAAAACCCTGCCCCCCTTGACAAGTTTTTCAGGTTTTTCCCTTATCTTAATTGAAGATTGTCCTTCTCTGCAGTCTACCTGGGCACCTCCCTTCTGATCTGGCTGAGCAGTGTTTCATCAGTAAAAGGGGCGGGAGGGGGATACTTTGTCATTGAATTACTCTTGAACTACAACTCTGACAGAATTGAAATAACACTCTCCAAAGTCCAAATACTATGATGATTAATTAGAGCTGCTTTTATTATGAAACATTACTATCCCTTTAAAGAAAACTTTTCCAACTCTTTCGCCATCAGAACATCTATCCAGTTGGAATGGAATTCATGCCTTCAATTGACACACAAGGGTTCTAGAACCAGATAGGACTGGGAGCCGGTGGAACATACCTACATCATGTCATGAATGAAAAAAGGCAAGCTCACAGGTGGAACGTCCATAGATCTGCTAAAATTATGCATTCTCTGTGTATACTGATCTGTTAAAGGCCAGACACAACAAGCAGCAGCAGCTGTGTGCACAGAATGGTTCTAGACATAATAATGAGATTTTCTTTTTATGGCATTATATTTTTCTGCCTCTCAAATTATATCTGATTGAAGGTATTTACATTTATGGATTATACTAATTACAGGGCCGATATCCCCTAAAAACAATGGTGGTGATATTGAAAGAGCTCTCAAACTCGCCTATATATTTTAAACCATTTATCCTTGAGTTAGATTGATAGATTATGCAAATTAAGGCATGCCATGTCTTGTCCCTTCATTACCTCCAGCATTCATTAACACTTAAGCCTTTGAGTGCCAGAGATGCATTCAACATTTTGCAAAGCTCTGGATGCCTCTTGGGCACTCAAAGGGTTAACTGTTTCAGTGCTAGAGGGTGAGCAATGCATTGTTTTGCATTGTCAGTGTGTGGAAGGAAGTAATGTAAGGGTAAGACAGGAAGTGCGTACACAGCATGCCTTAATTAGCATTGTCTGTCAATCTAACTCAATAACTAGTTTTTGAAAGAAAAAATGGCTAAGACACATATAAAAAATGGCTAAGACACATATAGCTGATTTTGAAATTGGTTTTAGGTTATAGTGTCTCTTTAAGGCATGTGAGAATTAGCACTTCTTACATCACCTCACCACTCAATGATCCTGAAACTTTCAGTGACAGCAATGCTGGGTAATGTATTGCTGAACAGTGTGTTGGTGAGTTGGGGGACATAATTTAAGTGATAGTAATACTTACAGTGTAAAAAAATATATGTTGTAGGGTTTATCCCCCTGCATAAAACAAGGGAATTCCCACTGCTGAATGGTGTTTTATTTAAAAGTTATTACAGATCAAACTTGAATTTATCATAGGTGCAGTATCACAGTGGCCTTAAATTGTACAGTGGTGCTGTTGCTATATCATTCTATGTCAGTTGACCATAAATCTGCATAGGATGGTATAGCAACAGCACCACTGTACAATTTCAGGCCATTGTGATACTGCACCTAAAACATTTAAAGTTTGACCTGTAATAACTTTTGAATAAAATGCATAATAGCAATGGGAGTGCCCTTGTTTTACTCAGGGGATAAACTTGCATTACTGTGAACCAGAGAAGAACCATGGCTTGAACAAACAGAAGCAGGCTACACCACTACACCAGTTGCTAAATCCCCAGTGTCATCTATATTTGCATGCCTTGTCTCCCTGTTGTACAGTGTTGTGGAATATGTTGGGACTTCATAAATAAAGGATAACAGCAATACAGACACAACAGTCTGTGCTCATCTTTTGTATTACACACCAATGGCTCCCCACTCTTCCTGCATACAGAACTATAACTAATGTGATCAGATTGACATTTTAATGTGGGAAACTTACTAAAATATCATAATTCATGACTGCACGGGAACAATGCAGCCATGAATTGTGTATTTTTGTAGCACCACCCCCCCCAAATTAAATTAATGATCAGTTCACATTAAGACAGAACAACCACACTGGAGGCAGACATGACAGGTAATGACAGCACCACAGGGCCTCAAACTGACCATTGCACAGTGATGTAACTAGTCATTGGTGGGTCCCAGCAAACATTTTTTGGCTCCATAACACAAAAATATTGACCTGAGGAATCACTAGAACTTATTGGGCCCTGGAGCTACCTTGGATACCAGGCTCCATTACAACTACATCCACTGTAGTTACTGAACATGGCAATTCATTTTAACCCTTTAAAGGGATAGTAATGTTAGAAAAAAAGTATTAACTATATGGTAGATACAATTAAAAGATTGTATCTCTCAAACCATTATGGTTTGAGAGATATAGGAAAATCATCAAAAAATAAAGAAAAAAAGAAGAGATCACATTACAGGCACTCCCACTTCTTCAAATTTATTTAAAGGAGCAGTAAACTTTTTTTTATGAAAACACATATTTTTTAGAGCATTTCCTGCTGAATAAAACAAGGTCAATCCAATCGCTGTCAAATGTTTTAGTCAAAATTTATAGCAGTTTAAATAATCAGGAAGTGAATTTACTGTGTTTACTTCCTGATAGTTCTAACTGACAGGAAGTGACAGTCTGTTTCTATCACATTCTATGGAGAACTGCATGTCTCTGACTTTTCTGACTTTCCTCTCCATTAGAATCTAACAGGAAATCTAATTAGAATTTGACCACTAGAGGGCACTGCTAATGTAAAAGAACATGGGTTTAAACTGTAACAACTCTGGAAATATAAATCTCTTGGCAGTGGGAGTACCCTTATTTTACTCAATAGGAAAATCCCTACAATATATATATTTTCATAAAAATAGTTTACTGCTCCTTTAAAAATATCATCCTATATAATAATTTGCTAGGATGTTTGTCAGACGCCGTCATGTGCAGTAGAGACTGCATGAGTTCGAGCAGTCTCTACTGCGCATGATTGCATTGTGTGAGTGAGGCGACGCAAGACTGCATCACGTGGCGCAGTGAGGATAGCGTCCACTTAACCCTTTGGGTGCCATAGGGGTACACAACACATTGCAAAGCAATGCGTTGCGTACCCCTCTGGCACTCAAAGGGTTAACATTACCTAGACCTTGGCCCGTGTACACAGGCTTTTACGCTAGTATATAAATTATTCCTCAAATAGTATCAAGGTAGCATTATATAATACCGTGACATACCCAAATAAAAGACCCCACTACAGAAATGAATCTCCATAAATACATAATAAACTGCAAACATAGTACACCCTATTACCAAAAGATCCTAATATTATGCAAAGTAATAGCTGGGCCCAAGCTACAAAAAATAGTATGCATACACTGAAAAAGCTGATGGCATTCCTGCTCATTAATATGGTGTAAATATAAAAATCTTCAGCCACAAGGATCACAGTAGAGTGTATAACCAGTCAGCATAGAAATAGCAGCAATATAGCAATGCAGGCTTGTTAAGCAATCATTAGCGAAACCAGTAAGAAAGCAAGCTGAATTAGTGCAGGCATATAATGGGTTAATTCTCCACAGCTCTGTAAGCAGGTAGCTTTATAACAAGCTATGTTCATGCAGGCATATAAGAAGTTAATGCTCCAACACTGAATAGGCAGATAACTCCATAGCCCATATGGATGCATAAAACATTTAAAGTTCAAGATAGCAGATTAACCCCTTAAGGACCCATGACGTTCCTGGACCGTCATGGGATGTTATACCCTTAAAGGGGAACTACCACCCCGCAAAAACTTTACATTAATTAAGTCTTCATCTGGCGACTAGCTGCTTAGTAGCGCTAGTCGCCAGAAATATTACCTGGTTTCAAAGATTTTTCGAGTTTTTCGGAGGCGGACAGTAGCAGGAAGCACGGACATCTTGTCATAGTGACGTCTGTGCTTCCTGCTACTGTGAGCCTCCGAAAAACTCAAAAAATCTTTGAAACCAGGTAATATTTCTGGCGACTAGCGCTACTAAGCAGCTAGTCGCCAGATGAAGACTTAATTAATGTAAAGTTTTTGCAGGGTGGTAGTTCCCCTTTAAACACCCATGACGGTCCTGGACCATCATGGCTTAAATGATAGCAGCGTGTCTCCGTTTATAGAGCTTAAAAAAACAAATTATGCCCCACAAATCCTCTCTCTCAAACTGCTATGGTTTGAGAGATATTCACACTGAAAGTTCCCCCCTCCCTCCCCTTCTCCTGACGACAGCGTCTAGCTGACAGCAGGAGATCCCAGCCTAGGGACCAGCTGGCGGCTCTGCAGCAGAGCCAAAATCGTGTTTTTTAAAAAGAATTACTTCATTGGAAAGGTCTACAAAGTGTGCCTGGTTTGCAAGCTAACTTTGTAGTCCTTTCCAATGAAGTAAATCTTATTAAATAACGTGATTTCGGCTCTGCTGAAGAGCCTCCTCGAGTCGCACGACTCAAATCTCCTGCTGTCAGCTTTACAGCTGACATCAGGAAAAGGGGAGGAAGGGGGGAACTTTCAGTGTGAATATCTCTCAAATCATAGTGGTTTGAGAGATAGGGTATGTGGGACATAGTTTATTTTTTTTAAGATCTATAAAAGTAGATTTTTTACGGGATATTACTGTCCCTTTAAGGACCACGGCCGTTAGCGAAGTTAGGATCTCTCCATAGCTTTCAATGGATCTACAGCCATGATCACAGCCCCTCCCTCAACCCTTTTGAGTGCCAGTGGGGTAAGCAACAAATTGCAGAGCAATGTATTGCTCACCCCTAAAAAGGTTAAGGTACGTAATGCATGTTTTGAACCAAGCAGCCAAGTGGTTGCTTGCAAACACTACAAATCACACCTCTATCATTCAAAAGTTTATAAACTACATACACAGTGGGTCTCAGCTGAGATGTTCCTATCAACTGTTATAATACACAGAGAAGCGGCTGCTGAACAGCTGATCTATGTAAACAGACACTTACGCACTTCACAGTGCCAGAGGTGCTACTCTGTTTGACTTCTCTGGTTTAGTGAAGTGTGTGTTTACACAGATCATCTATGAGGCTGCCAACTTCTGTGTGTACTATAACAGCTGAAGGGAACATCTCAGCGGAGACTGTATCTTATAACCCTGCGGAGAGCAATGTGTTGCCCAGCCTTATGGCACTCATGACCCACTGTTTATCGTATTACCATGGGCCTTTGAATGCTAGAGGGGTGGGCAGAGCAATGAGTTGCACAGCCCTGTGGCACTTAAGTGGGTTAACCAATGGGATTTGCAGTGTTGGTGAGCAACCACTTTGCTGTTTAGTTCAAAGCACACAGGAAGCATCTTAACCTTTTGAGTGCCACAGTGGCAAGCAATGTATTGTTTACCCCGTGATCACCGAAAGGTTTGAATAAAACACAAAGAAAAGAGGCGCAGACCCCTTCTAAGAGTATATCTGTGTGGTACCGCTGGTATTAAAGACCCCCACTTTACTGTGCTCACCAGATAGCCATCTTCAAATTGCACATAAAAATCCTTGAGGACTTTCACTTCCAAATCTTACTTCAGAAGGCAACTCAGGAATCAGGAGTTTAGTACGTAAGATTATTTATTCAGGGAAATTATTTTAAAAAACAAACCCACTTGGAGAATAACAGATATCAACTGTGGAGTAATAATACATATATAAAGTTGCCCAACGCGTTTCATGCTATCTACGTGCACTTCTTCAGGGGCTCTTATACTGCTGCTGTTCTTGGTGCTGAAGTCTGAGAATGCATCCTCTCTGCTTCCCCCCCTGCCCTCCACAAAACATCGGAAATGCATTGTGTATCTCTCTGGCGCTGGAAGTGTTAATAATTAATCCTCGGTCTGTTACTATACAAACACTGAGGCTTATGTACTAGGAAGAACCAGAGCAATTCAGAGCAAACCAACTGCACCACAGAGGAGAAACTAAACTTTCTCATTTTACCAATGATTTACATTAGGCTATTAACCAATAGAATATTTTGCAATGATTTTGATTTGTACATTTTTATTTGTTCTTTATGGAACCACTGTTTGCCATGCAATTGCTCTACTTTTGTGTTTGTGCACATAGGCAATGGTGTGACACCCCTGGGTGGTTATATATAACGGTTTTTGTCTTTATATGTATGTCCCATGCAAAGCGGAGGAGGCTGACGGAACTAGTCATTAGACTTTTGGGCCTCTGACTATATCGGAGAACTTTCAAAATGATCTGACCTGAGATCTTTGAAATATTAACCCATAGGGCTCCCTTAATGTAGATTAAAGGTGATACATATCCCTCATTGTTGTAACCTAGAGAGGCTACAATTGGTCCTCCATTAATCTATATCCGAGCTGTACAAGTTCAGTCCTCAAGGGCCGCCAAGAGGCTAGGATTTAAGGATTTCCCTGATTAACCCTTTAAGGACCAGCGGTCCAGGGAAGTTACCTTCCCTTAAGGACCGCTTTGATCCTTGCCCACGCGCTGGTACACGTGACCTGTTACGCATACCGGTGCGCCGCTTTGAGGCCTAAGAGAGATCACTCCGGTCCTGGAGCGATCAATTTTAGGCCCCATTTTTACTTACAGCGCACCCAGGAGAGGGCTGTAAGTAAAAAGTACGTGACGTGCTATGACCGTCACTGGTCCTTAAGGGTATAAGGACCGTGACGGTCATAGCATGTCACGTAGTCCTTAAGGGGTTAAGCACAGTTGAGGTAATCAGTGGCTCATCCATTTTAATTATCTCACCTGTGCTTAATCAGGAAAATCCTTAAATCCTGGCCTGTTGGCAGCCCTTGAGGACTGGACTTGGACAGCTTGGATCTATATCATGCTATAATTTAGATATATCACTGGTCGAACACAAACAAGATAAGCAAGAATTCACCCTTTGCCTTTCTGGTAGAAATGGAACCAATTTAGAGACTAAAAAAAAGGGAAAAAAAAAAGAAAATGTTAATTAACATTTGCGTGCCAGAGGGGTATGCAATGCATTGCATACCCCTTTGACACTCAAAGGGTTAATACAGATCATGTAGTGGGCACCACTGGACTCTTCTAACCCTGCAAATTAGTCCTTTACCCTCAGACTCTAAGATTTGGGTCAGAACCCTGAGTGTCAGGGTCGAACCCGGAGATTTTTACAGTAAGGACAATAAAGGTATGGAATGCACTTCCAGAGGAGGTGGTGCTATCAAATACATTAGATGCCTTTAAAAGGGGCCTGGATACTTATTTAAAAGAGCATAATATAGAGGGCTATGCACGTTAGTATTGGGATTAATATTTAGTTAGGGCTTGTTGATCCAGGGAGGAATCTGATTGCCATTTGGAGTCAGATGCCTTCTTTTGGGTCAGCGATGGTAAACAGGAATAGGAAAAGGGTTGAACTGGATGGACGCAAGTCTTTTTTCAACCTAAATTACTATGTAACTATGTAACTATGATTTCCCAGATACGTCCAGCAGAGTAACTAAATAGTGTTGAGCGAGCACCACGATGCTCGGGTGCTCTGACCGAGCACCCCCTGAGGCTCGAGTGCTCGGCCGAGCACCCGAGCCCCATTGGAATGAATGGGGCAACACCAGGCACCCCCTGCTCTGATGAGGGGAGGGTGCCTGGTCAATGCCCCCTTCATCTCCGCTATGCCCCCTTCATCTCAGAATGCCCCCTTCAGCTCCGCAATGTCCCCCTTCAGCTCCGCTATGCCCGTCTTCCACAATGTGCCCCTTCATCTCCGCTATGCCCCTCTTCCACAATGTGCCCCTTCATCTCCGCTATGCCCCTCTTCCACAATGTCCCCCTTCATCTCCTCTATGCCCCTCTTCCACAATGTGCCCCTTCATCTCCGCTATGCCCCTCTTCCACAATGTCCCCCTTCATCTCCTCTATGCCATAGAGGAGATGAAGGGGGACATTGTGGAAGAGGGGCATAGCGGAGATGAAGGGGCACATTGTGGAAGAGGGGCATAGCGGAGATGAAGGGGCACATTGTGGAAGACGGGCATAGCGGAGATGAAGGGGGACATTGTGGAAGAGGGGCATAGAGTCTATGCCCCTCTTCCACAATGTCCCCCTTCATCTCCGCAATGCCCCCTTCATCTCCGCAATGCCCCCGTACCTCCAGTCCCTGGTGGTCCAGCGGAGCTTCTTCGGATCTGTGCCTCTTCCGGCACAGATCCCCGCCACCCGAACATGTCGGGCGAGCACATGGCGGTACTCGACGAGTACCGCCATGTGCCGAGCAGAGCGATGCTCGAGCCGATCCGAGCATCGGCCGAGCACGCTCGCTCATCACTATAACTAAACCCAGTTGTGCTCTGGGGATGATGTGCCCCCTCGGTGGCCTGACCCCAGCACAACTCCATCCTCTGTACCCCCTGTAGTTACACCTCTGGCTGGACACCTCTCCAACCATCAAGGGGCTAAACATCCCATTTAAATCAGTGGGGATTGTATTTGTTCGCTACTGTGCAGTTGCATACCTCCCAACATTTCAAATTGCCAAAGAGGGACACTTGTGTTTTAGGGGGTGTTGCTGGGGGTGTGGCTGATGGGTGGGGCATTACCGAGAATTTTTAGGCTATTTCATGACCTATTGACACCTCCTTGTGTAACCTAATACATGATTTATAACAAGACCAAAGTATTTTATTTACACACTCTAATTTATAAACACATATACTGATATTAAAACAAACAAAAATATGAGTTTTATTGCTGTAGAGCAATATGATAAACTTATATACAAACTACACAGTCTGATCTCCTAAAAAGAGGGACATCAGGGTGGGAAAGAGGGACAGGGGGATTTGGGTCTAAAAGAGGGACTGTCCCTCCTAAAGAGGGACACTTGGGAGGTATGCAGTTGCTGTACTCAGGAACCTTCTTGCCCCAAATCCCCAGAGAGACACTGCAGACCTGAGGGATGGGCATGTTCAAATAATGCATTTAGTGTTGTGGGTGGGGCTCTGACACTCAGGGCTAATTGTCATAGTCCCCCATTATTTGTTAAATAACTCAGTCCCTTTACTTTCTTTCTCTCTCACACACCTCTCCTCCCTCCACACTCATTTCTATCTCCTCCTCTCCAGTTCGTTGTTCACTGTGCGCTCCCCTCCCCCTCCCCTGCACATCCCAAAAGTTTGATTTATGATTACACAGGGGGGATTGTACATGTAAATCCACCCCCACCCAGTGAATTATTCCATTAGAAAGAGGAGGAGAAAAAGATCTGTGAAATGCCATCTGTCCCTATTAAGGAACCCAGGGGAGGACAGAGGAGGGGGTAACAGCAGTATGCCGGTTATATGACACTGACGTTCATGTACTAAGAAAGTAGTGTCATTTTGGATTCAACCAGCTATATCATAGGGGACAAATAAACATTGGCATTGATCTGAATGAGTGCTTTAACCTTCTGAGTGCCAGAGGGGTTCGCCAAGCATCAGAGTCAGTGTCAGTAACATATCTGGGAACTTTAAAAATGACCTGACCTGGAGATCTTAAATATATTGACCCTTAGCTCTCTCCATAACATAGATTATAAACAATATGTCCCTGCTTGCTGTAACCCAGAGGTGCTCCAATCAGCTATTAATGAACATATCCCATGTTATGACATAGAAATCTCACTACTTAAAGGGATAGTAATGTTTCACAAAAACAGCAGCTCCAATTAATCTGGGCCATAGAGAGGGTTATTTCAATACTGTCAGAGTTGTAGTTCAAGAGTAATTGAATGATAAAGTTTCCCCCTCCCGCCCCTTTTACCTAGTGTAAGCCCCTCCCCTCAGATGTGAAATCTGGTCCTGGGACCGGACAGGTCACAGCAAGGGACAATCTTCTTACTGTGAGCATAAGGAAAACCCTGCCTCCCATGACAGGTTTTTCAGGTTTGTCCTTATGCTCACTGAAGATTGTCCCTCTCTGTGATCCATCTGGACAGTCTTGCTGCTCTGAGGTGACCAGTGTTACATCAGTAAAAGGGGCAGGAGGGGGATATTTTATCATTCAATTACTCTTGTTCTACAAATCTGACAGCATTGAAATAATACTCTTAAAATGTAAGGGTTTAGACAATACAGGGTTACATGTGCTTTGCAAAGTGAAACAATGCAAGTAAGCTTCCTGCCCAAAAGCTAATGTTGAAGTGTTCAGCTGTTTGGGGGTATATCATCTGTCTGACAGTCACAGCTCCAGAGGGTTGGTCAGGCTGTTGTGCCCCTGGATTTTCATATCATGTCAGGTCTTGAAATATCTGCTATTTTCCCTACTGAACCTAGGGTGACCACATTTCCCTTCTGCCATTCCGGGACGTGGTCACCCTAGTTAAGTCCCTGGTGGTCTAGCGGCGTAGAATGTGCTCTGTGCCTCCTCCGGCACAGAGCTGAAGCTCCCGCGCGGTATGGCCAGTAATGCAGAGCGCTGGGAGTGATGTCATCTCCCAGCGCTCTGTATTACTAGAGCGCTTGCCTCCAGGTAAGCTGCATTGCCGCCCTGGATGTCAGCCTGCAAGCGGTGTGTCATATCATGGACGCCGCGAGCGGCGTTCATGATGTGACACACCGCTTGCAGGCTGACATCCAGGGCGGCTTGCCTTCATTCCGGGACACTTCATTGTCCCGGATGAAGGGGACCCGGGACGCGGGACCTAGCCCTGAAATAAGGGACAGTCCCGGACGTTCCGGGATCCGTGGTCACCCTACCTGAACCCTTCCAGGTGGGTTAGGAACACAAAGGTGTTCTATGGAGCCCATGCACTAAGATTTCTCCCAGTTTGGGGATCTTAATGCATAGGTTCTATAGAATAACATGGGAACTGGAGAAAGTGTTATCACTGGAGAAGTCATCTCCGTTTTAGCTTCTCTTTATCACGCCTTAGTGCATAACACCCAATGCGTTGGAGAACCTTCTAGCATTGAAGGGGTTAAAAGCCTCACTTAAGTCGATGGTAATTTGCAGAAGTTTTATTTGACCGCATACGGCGCAGTTGGCTTGTGCCCTGCAGTGTTAACCCCGTATCTTCTAGCGAAGTCTCCAATGTAAACATTAAAGGGATAGTAATGTTTCACAATAAAAACAGCTCCAATTAATCTTCATAGTATCTGGGCCATGGAGAGTGTTATTTCAGTACTGTCAGAGTTGTAGTTTAGGAGTAATTGAATGATAAAGTATCCCCCTCCTGCCCCTTTTACTGATGTAACACTGCTCACCTCAGAGCAGCAAGACTGTCCGGATGGATCACAGAGAGGGACAATCTTCAGTGAGCATAAGGGAAAAACCTGAAAAACATGTCACAGGGGCAGGGTTTTCCTTACTCACAGTAAGAAGATTGTCCATTGCTGTGACTTGTCCGTTCATGAGACCAGATTCCACATCTGAGGGGAGGTGGCTTACACAACACTACAATAGCATTTAAACTGATCTTGGATTATACACACACACCTACATACTCTGTACTCCATGCAGCATCTGTAAAACTCATAATTTTTTTTCTGTGGCATAAAATCTACTCTTAGATATGCTCTATGGTAGGCTAACCAGGCATCACTTTTAACCCTTTTAGTGTCAGATAGGTATCCAACGCATTGGGTTAAAGAAGGACACTTATGAAAAATCATACTGCAGGGTTGCTTTGACTTCAGTTCAGCCCTGAAATTTGCATATTTTCAATGTGTTCCAGTTAACCCTGTGAGTGCCAGAGGGGTATTGAACACATCTGCGTATGATACCCCTTTGGCGCTCAAAGGGTTAAAGGCTAAATGCGCTCAGCTTATCTGTGGGGGCTCCCATTTCTGCATTTTACAGGCTCTAGTGCCCCCATTACAACAGCATTATTGATAGGTATCTCAGAAGTGATAGTGTTTTATTGTCTGTAATTAGCCTGAGATAATGAACAGAAGGACAGTGGGTATTAATTCAACACATTAACAACATTAGCTGTGCATGAACAGTTAACCACACTGTGTCTAGACAGGACAGCATGCACATGCATTAACCCCTTGAGTGCCAGAGCGGCAATGCGTTACCTATCCTTCTGGCACCCAAAGGGTTAAAATGCAACTTTAGGACTGGATTTTAGGGATCTAACATAAAATAAATATATCTTACATGTTAGCTGAAAGTACATAAAAATTAAAATTATATAACCCGATTTCATTTTTGGTTTTAGTGTTCCTTTAACTCTTTGAGTTCCAGAGCGGGATGCAATGTGCTGGATATATCTCTCTGGCACGCAAAGGGTTAAAAGCCCCATTTCAAATCTCTGAGAATTATTTGTCCCTTGTGGTGCAGTTGGCTTGCCCCAGATTTGCACCATTTTTGTCCATATGGCCTTTTTATTTCAGTGTGGAGAGGATTTTCAAAGCTCCTTAACCCCTTGAGTGCCAGAGAAGCCTCCAGCTCATTGCTTTGCAATGCATAGCAGCACCTCCAGCATCAAAGGGGTTAAACTACAGGGAGCATAACCCCTTACGGACAAGAAGGGTGTGCCGCACAATGCTTTTGTTTTTATACTCCTATTAATATTAATCCTTAATTTTGACTTTACATAATTTACAAGGGCATAGTATGTAAACCAGATTGCCTGTACTTTTTGTTTATTTTCTTATCTTCACAATTTTTTTTACACTTTTTTGCACCTGACATTGATCTCCCTGGATGTGTTTACAGAGATCTTACTGTCAGAGAACAGGGAACATGGAAGTAGGGACAGAGATATACACACACACACCTGGGAACTCTCTGGATTTGCCCTGCAGACTCCGGTTTTGGGACAGCATTACTGGGTCTCCAGGGCAGAGGCTGATTCTCTGGAAGTGTGGAGTTTTCTTTAAAGGGATAATAATACTTAAGTATTACTACTCCCTATAGTAAAGCCCTAGTAAAAAAAAACATATTGCCCCCAGTGTCATCTCTCAAACCTTTATGGTTTGAGAGATGAACGCTTCTAAAGTTGCCCTCTCCCTCCCCCTTCCCCGAAGTCAGCTTTGTAGCTGACTGAAGGGAAATCCGGTCACAGATCATCAGGCGGCTCTGCAGCAGAGCCGTGATCCTGTTAACTAAAAAAAAAACTTTCACTAAAACAGTCTTCTACGTGTGCTTGCAAACCAAACACATAGAAGACCATTTCAGTGAAAGTTTTTTTTTTTAGTTAACGCGATCAGGCTGTGCTGGAGAGCCACCTGAAAGTCATACGACTCTCTTCCCTGCAGTCAGCTAGAATGCTGACTACGGGGAAGGGGGAGGGAGAGGGCAACTTTAGAAGCGTTCATCTCTCAAACCATAAAGGTTTGAGAGATGACACTGGGGGCAATATGTTTTTTTTTACTAGGGTTTTACTATAGGGATTACTAATACTTAAGTATTATTATCCCTTTAAAACCTTCCCACTTCTGCTCCTTCCCATCCAATTCCTCCCACTCTTCCTCCTTCCCCACCCAGTTCCTTCCACTTTCCGCCCAATTGTGTGATGCCCTGGAAAGCCACGCCCACAAGTGTGGGTAAACACCGCCCCCTTTTGCCACGATTTGCAGCAATTATATTCCCCAGTGGCAACAGAGGAGTCCCTCTGGGGACTTTACAAATGAAAGTTCACAAGTATGGATATACAATCTAAACAAGGTAGCACACAAAGCACTCAGTGTGCAGGGATAGTGATACATTGTAGCACTGTCCTGTACCCAAATGGGTCAGCCATTCATTGGAAGTTGCAATGAACATCGTGATCTCCAACACAGCTCCTGTAATAGGTCTGCTGGTGGTCCCACAGACCACGTTCATGCAAAGCAATAGTCACCCATGTTAAAGTTACCATAACTCATCATGGAACAAGCAACCTGCCGAGTTCCTTAAAAACTGTGTGCAAGTGGGCCTAGAAGAACTGATGCTATTTTGAAGGTAAAGGGTGGTCACACTAAATATTGATTTGATTTAGATTTTTCTTCTGTTCACTCACTATGCATTTTGTTAATTGATGAATATAAACTATTAACAAGTCTATTTTTGAAAGCATTTTTACTTTACAGCATTTTTTCACACCTGCCTAAAATGTTTGCACATTGCCGTTTGCTGTGCTCCATGTCTGAATGTGATAGTGAGGGACTATGGACTCATGTTAGTAAGGTAGGAGATCATGGGGGAGATGCAATAAGGGGGATAAAGAGGTGATAAAGTAGAGATAACTTCTCCAGTGATATCACTTTTCCAATTTCTATGTTAATCTTTGGATCCTATGCACTAAGAGTTCTCAAGCGGGAGAGATCTTAGTGTATAGGCTCTATAGAACAACATATACATTGGTGAACTTATTGATATCACTGGAGAAGTCATCTCAACTATATCAACTATTTAGCACATTTTAGTGCATCTCCCCCATGTGAGGATATAGGTAAATTAATACAGTGTTTGCCGTCGAAAAAAAGCAATAAAGTCATACCTTTATTGGCTAACTGAGTAGCTATAGAATGCAAGGTTTCAAGACAAATTAAAGGGATAGTAATGTTTCACAAAAAAACAGCTCTGCTTAATCTTCATAGTATTTGGGCCATGGAGAACATTATTTCAATACTGTCAGAGTTGTAGTTCAAGAGTAATTGAATGATAAAATATCCCCCTTTTACTGATGTAACACTGCTCCCCTCAGAGCAGGAAGACTGTCCAGATAGATCGCAGAGAGGGACAATTTTCAGTGAGCATAAGTAAAAACCTTAAAAACCTGTCAAGGAGGACAGAGTTTTCCTTATGATCACAGTAAGTAGATTGTCTCTTGCTGTGATCTGTCTGGTCAAGAGACCAGATTCCATATCTGAGGGGAGGTGGCTTGCACCTAGTGTAAGGGAGGGGGATATGTTATCATTCAATTACTCTTGAACTACAACTCTGACAGTATTGAAATAACACTTTCCATGGGTCAATTGGAGCTACTTTTTTTTGGCAAAATATTACTATCACTTTAAAGGGATAGTTATACTTGCAAATTACTAATCCTCATATTGTAGCTTTGTTAAAAAAGAAACTTATTGCCCCCAGTGTCATCTCTCAAACCCTTATGGTTTGAGAGATGATAGCGTTCAAAGTTCCCCCCTCCCTCCCCCTTCCCTGACTGAACGCTGAACGCTGACTGCAGGGGAAGCTGTCGTACGACACTCTTATGTGCATCAGGCGGCTCTGCAGCATTGCCGAGATCGCGTTTATAAAACAGAATTCTTTCACTGAAACAGTCTTCTACATGTGCTTGGTTTGCAAGCACATGTAGAAGACTGTTTTAGTGAAAGATTTCTTTTTTATAAATGCGATCTCGGCAATGCTGCAGAGCCGCCTGATACAAGTAATACCGGATATCCCTGCAGTCAGCGTTCAGTCAGGGAAGGGGGAGGGAGGGGTAGAACTTTGAGTGCTATCATCTCTCAAACCATAAGGGTTTGAGAGATGACACTGGGGGCAATAAGTTTCTTTTTAACAAAGCTACAATATGGGGATTAGTAATTTGCAAGTGTTACTATCCCTTTAAGTCTCTTTGTCAGGCATGTTCAGCCTTCTTTCTATTACATGTCTGATGAAGAGACCTAAGTTGTCTTGAACATTTGCATTCTAAAGCTACTCAGCCAATAAAGGGATCAATTTTACTCTACAATTCTCCATGTTAAAACACACTCACTAGGAAAAGCCCAACAGTATACTTTCTTTCAAGTACAAAACTATTGACCATTTAACCTTCTGAGTACCAGAGGGGTATGCAATCATTGCAAAGCACTCAAAGGATTAAGAAGAGGGGATAATAGGAACAGGGAATAATATCTTAATTTGCTAGTAAATTATATAAAATGAGCTAAGGATAATGGGAGATTTATTCCAAAAGCAAATGAAGATCCACAGATCTCCCACCTTGGCTATAGATGATTCATGCACAGACAAATACCCAGACAAATCTGTTGTGTGTGTTTTGATCTACATGAGAAACAGAAGGTTCATATTAATAGATTTTAACTTTTGCTGCTTTCTTTCTTTTTTGAGATATATATGGATTTGGTAGGCACATACACACTGAGGCATTTTCATTGCCAGGAACTGAGGGTGGATTTTTTTTTTGTTAAATGCTTTTCTTTGGTCGCTGTGGAAACTGATCCTGTAATAGTGAAATAGGTGTTGTGTAGAGGAGGAAACTGCAGCCTCGGTGGATGAAGGAATTTGGGACACGTCCATCTGGGTTTATAAAACTGCAGATAAATTAACACTACATCTATCTGGGTGATTATTAAAGGGATAGTAATACTTTATTATTACTCTCCCCCATATTGTCCATATTTGCAAAATAATTTAATAGGCCCCAGGTTCATCTCTCAAACCTTTATGGTTTGAGAGATAACCGAAGGCAAAGTTCCCCCTCCCTCCCCCTTCCCTGAAGTCAGAGACTGCAGGGATATCCAGTCTGACTTTCATCATGCGGCTCTGCAGCAGAACCGCAATCACGTTAGAGACAAAGAATTATTTCACTGAAACGGTCTTCTACATGTGCTTGCAAACCAAGCACAAACCAAGCACATGTAGAAAACCGTTTCAGTGAAATAATTCTTTTTTACTAACGGGGTCTCGGCTCAGCTGCAGAGCCACAAGCTGGTCGTACGACAGACTTCCCCTGCAGTCAGTACAACACTGACTTCAGGGAAGGGGGAGGGAGGGGGAACTTTGCCTTCGGTTATCTCTCAAACCATAAAGGTTTGAGAGATGACCCTTAGGGCTATTAAATTATTTTACAAATATCTACAGTATGGGGGATAGTAATAATAAAGTATTACTATCCCTTTAATAGTCTGCTGTCAACATAAAGTACTGAAATCACTAAATCCGTTTAACACTTCTATAATTTACATTAAAAGGAAACTATGCTTTTAAGAACAGTTGTCTGTTAAAGGGGCCCTATCAACTAAAAGAAGGGAGATTGACTCAGGTGTGATAAAGAGTAAATAAGGTGGAGATGACTTCTCTAATGATATAATTCCTCCAGTTCCTATGTTAATCTATGGAGTCAAAGCACTACGGTTTCTCCAAGAGATCTTCATACCTCCCAACATTTCAAATTATCAAAGAGGGACAAGGGGTGTTGCTGGTGGGCGGGGCTGGTGGACAGGGCATTAGCGAGAAGTTTTAGGCTATTTCATGACTTGTTGCCACCTCCTTGTGTAACCTAATACATGACTTATAACAAGATTAAAGTATTTTATTTAAACAGACTAATTTATAAACACACATACTGACATTTAAACGTACATCATTGTGAGTTGTATTGCTGTGGAGCAATGTGATACACTTATACACACACCACACAGTCTGATCTGCTAAGAAGAAGGACATCAGGGTGGGAAAGAGGGACAGAGGGATTTGGGTCTAAAAGAGGGACTGTCCCTCCTAAAGAGGGACACTTGGGAGGTATGGATCTTAGTGCATAAGTTCCATAAAATAATATAGGAACTGGAGAAGTGAGCTCCACTTTTTCACCTCTTTATCAAGCTTTAGTGCATAATCTCCTTTGTGTTTTTGAAAGAGCTTTCAAAACCACCTACATGTTGTATTAACATTTTTATTTATTAAACTATTTTGCGAGTTACAGTAAAATCACAGGTATAATATGCTCCTTTGTAGAATAAGCAGGTGTAAATTATACCCAAGATTTTAGGGGAAAACAAGAGTGCCTATGTATAATACACACCCTTGTTTTCCCCCCCGTCTAACCAAAAAAAAAATATATATATTCTTCCCTCTCTCCCTCCACCGAAATATGCTGTCATTTTTTATTTAGAAAATTATTTTGAGACTTACAGAAAAATCACAGGTATAATATGCTCCTTATATAATAAGCAGGTGTAAATTATACCCAAGATTTTAGGAGAAAACAAGAGTGACTATGTATAATATATATGACAAAACACCTTGGATTCTTTATCTATACATTGACGTGTATGTGAGCAACTAGCATTTATTATTATTTGTTTTATATTTTGTGCACTAATATATTGTGTATTTCACTGTTCAATATTGTATATCTTATTGTCACAATATCGTATAGACACTGATGTTTATTTAGCGCCTCCTGTTGCAATTTTTAGTTACTTTATGTATAATATACACCCTTGTTTTCCCTCCCTCTTTCCACAAAAAAATATATATGTTCTTCCCTCCCTCCCTTCACCTAATTATGCTGCCACCTTCCCCTCCCCCTGGTCACACCCTCCATAGGCCGCCGGGGCATTTGTGAAGTGGTCGGCATGATTATACTCGCCACCCACTTCCCGCACTGCCCTGTGAGGACCTGTTAATTAGAGATAATGGTAGTGCCCTTTGAGGGCCTGCACATTGAAATTAAAGTAGTGCTCTGCAAGGACCTTCATGTCCGCAAAGGGCACTACAATTATCTTTAATTAACAGGTCCTCACAGGGCAGTGGGGGAAACCGGGTGAGTGAAACGAGACACAGAGCAGGTAAGCCGAGAGGAGGAGGATGCAGGGGGAACAGAAGAGAATAGGAGGAGTACACAGTGAGAAGCTGTGGAACTCGAGTGAGGGCTTGGAGACAGGAGTTTAGCAACAGGAGAGGGAGGTGTGAATCCCATAGCTTCCAGCATTTCAAATTTCCAAAGAGGGACATTTGTGTTTTAGGGGGTATTGCTGCGGGTGTGGCTGGTGGGCTGGGCATTACTGAGACTTTTTAGGCTATTTCATGACCTATTGAGACCTCCTTGTGTAACCTAAAAAATTACTTATAACAAGATCAAATGATTCTATTTACACAGACTAATGTATAAACACATATATGGATGTTTAAACAAACAATAATGTGAGTTTTATTGTTATGGAGCAATGTGATACACTTATATACACATACCACACAGTCTGATCTCCTAAACACAGGGACACCAGGGTGATACACATATATACACACCACACAGTCTGATCTCCTAAACACAGGGACACCAGGGTGATACACTTATATACACACCACACAGTCTGATCTCCTAAACACAGGGACACCAGGGCAATACACTTACATACACACCACACAGTGTGATCTCCTAAACACAGGGACACCAGGGTAATACACTTACATACACACCACACAGTCTGATCTCCTAAACACAGGGACACCAGGGTGATACACTTCTATACACACCACACAGTCTCATCTCCTAAACACAGGGACACCAGGGTGATACACTTCTATACACACCACACAGTCTCATCTCCTAAACATAGGGACACCAGGGTGATACACTTCTATACACACCACACAGTCTCATCTCCTAAACACAGGGACACCAGGGTGATACACTTATTATACACACCACACAGTCTGATCTCCTAAACACAGGGACACCAGGGTGATACACTTATATACACAGCACACAGTTTGATTTCCTAAACACAGGGACACCAGGGTGATACACTTATATACACATACCACACAGTCTGATCTCCTAAACACAGGGACACCAGGGTGATACACATATATACACACCACACAGTCTGATCTCCTAAACACAGGGACACCAGGGTGATACACTTATATACACACCACACAGTCTGATCTCCTAAACACAGGGACACCAGGGTAATACACTTACATACACACCACACAGTCTGATCTCCTAAACACAGGGACACCAGGGTGATACACTTCTATACACACCACACAGTCTGATCTCCTAAACACAGGGACACCAGGGTGATACACTTCTATACACACCACACAGTCTCATCTCCTAAACACAGGGACACCAGGGTGATACACTTATTATACACACCACACAGTCTGATCTCCTAAACACAGGGACACCAGGGTGATACACTTATATACACAGCACACAGTTTGATTTCCTAAACACAGGGACACCAGGGTGATACACTTATATACACATACCACACAGTCTGATCTCCTAAACACAGGGACACCAGGGTGATACACATATATACACACCACACAGTCTGATCTCCTAAACACAGGGACACCAGGGTGATGCACTTATATACACACCACACAGTCTGATCTCCTAAACACAGGGACACCAGGGTAATACACTTACATACACACCACACAGTCTGATCTCCTAAACACAAGGACACCAGGGTGATACACTTCTATACACACCACACAGTCTGATCTCCTAAACACAGGGACACCAGGGTGATACACTTCTATACACACCACACAGTCTGATCTCCTAAACACAGGGACACCAGGGTGATACACTTCTATACACACCACACAGTCTCATCTCCTAAACACAGGGACACCAGGGTGATACACTTATTATACACACCACACAGTCTGATCTCCTAAACACAGGGACACCAGGGTGATACACTTATATACACATACCACACAGTCTGATCTCCTAAACACAGGGACACCAGGGTGATACACATATATACACACCACACAGTCTGATCTCCTAAACACAGGGACACCAGGGTGATACACTTATATACACACCACACAGTCTGATCTCCTAAACACAGGGACACCAGGGTAATACACTTACATACACACCACACAGTCTGATCTCCTAAACACAGGGACACCAGGGTGATACACTTCTATACACACCACACAGTCTGATCTCCTAAACACAGGGACACCAGGGTGATACACTTCTATACACACCACACAGTCTCATCTCCTAAACACAGGGACACCAGGGTGATACACTTATTATACACACCACACAGTCTGATCTCCTAAACACAGGGACACCAGGGTGATACACTTATATACACAAAACACAGTTTGATTTCCTAAACACAGGGACACCAGGGTGATACACTTATATACACATACCACACAGTCTGATCTCCTAAACACAGGGACACCAGGGTGATACACATATATACACACCACACAGTCTGATCTCCTAAACACATGGACACCAGGGTGATACACTTATATACACACCACACAGTCTGATCACCTAAACACAGTGACACCAGAGTGATACACTTATATACATACCACACAGTCTGATCTCCTAAACACAGGGACACCAGGGTGATACACTTATATACACACCACACAGTCTGATCTCCTAAACACAGGGACACCAGGGTGATACACTTATATACACACCACACAGTCTGATCTCCTAAACACAGGGACACCTGGGTGATACACTTCTACACACACCACACAGTCTGATCTCCTAAACACAGGGACACCAGGGTGATACACTTATATACACACCACCCAGTCTGATCTCCTAAACACAGGGACACCGGAGTGATACACTTATACACACCACACAGTCTGATCTCCTAAACACAGGGACACCAGGGTGATACACTTATATACACACCACACAGACTGATCTCCTAAACACAGGGGACACCGGAGTGATACACTTATATACACCACACAGCATGATCTCCTAAACACAGGGACACCAGGGTGATACACTTATATACACACCACACAGTCTGATCTCCTAAACACAGGGACACCGGAGTGATACACTTATACACACCACACAGTCTGATCTCCTAAACACAGGGACACCAGGGTGATACACTTATATACACACCACACAGTCTGATCTCCTAAACACAGGGACAACAGGGTGATACACTTATATACACACCACACAGCATGATCTCCTAAACACAGGGACACCAGGGTGATACACTTATATACACACCACACAGTCTGATCTCCTAAACACAGGGACACCAGGGTGATACACTTATATACACACCACCCAGTCTGATCTCCTAAACACAGGGACACCAGGGTGATACACTTATATACATACCACACAGTCTGATCACCTAAATAGAGGGGCATCAGGGTGGGAAAGAGGGACAGAGGGATTAGGGTCTAAAAGAAGGACACTTGGGAGGTGTGGAATCCTTGCCTTCGGCCCCCTGTCCGCTCCTGTCAAAATCACGCCCCACTGTATGTCGGGCTGAGGGTGAATGGAGGAGATAAGCATATCACCTCCTTGTGCCCTCCCTGTGGTGTACGTGTGGCATGTCCGAAGAATTTGGGGTCACGTGACCACATTCTCCTTTATAGTATAGATACCAATTACAACCTATCTTAGCTGCTACGCACTTGATATTGCTTAACAATGCATCACCCTCTTACCTGGGAACATTTGAAACGAGCTCACACTGAGATCTTTGAAATATTAACCTTTAATGCTCCCAAGAAAGTAGATCATAGGTGCTGTGTGTTTGCTCTAACCCAGAGATGATCCAATCAGGACGTCATCCTCTTTCTTTCTGGTAGACATTTCATTAATTTGGATGTTAAATAAGCAGTATTTTGGTGTAAATCATATAGTAGGGAACACTGGAGTCTGTCATCCTGAGAATGTGGCCATTTGTTATGAGATTTGGTTCAAAACCCTGAATCTAAGGGTTGAACGATGAGAGTTCCCAGGTGTGATTACCCACCTCCTCTAACACTGGAGTTTAAGTGCCCATGAGGGAGGGAGGTAATGTAGGGCTAAGAGAAGAAGTTCCTGTATGACATGCATCAATGAGCATAATTTAGCAACATAAATAACTCAAGAATTAGTTTTCTAAATAAAAAATAGCTTTTACATCACACAGAGGATTTAAAAAGCTCTTTAACCCCTTGTTGCGGTCACTAAAGGACCATGGAGCATATATATATATATATATATATATATATATTTTTTTAATTTGGATTCCAGGCTCCCTGAACGGCGTGCAGTCGCGAGGGGAGCCTGGAATTCCATAACGGTCATAGTACGTGATGGGTCGTTAACTCAGATCTACCCATGACGTACTATGACCGTCAAGGGTTGTTAAGGGGTTAAAAATCATCAGAATTGTTTTTAGATTTTGGAGACCACTTCACTACTTTTTAATGGTACACTATTGAAATATCACCATCTATTAGACGACCATCAAAATGCTGTGTTCAAAATGTTGCCCGAATCAAAAGAGTGACATTCTGATGTCGTACACTTTCAAGGTCACCAAACAGAGGGCGACATTTCAATAATAAATTACAAACACAGCTGTGTATATATCTCCATCTGTGCATTAACCTTTTGAGTGTCAGAGGTCCGCAATGCATTGCAAAGCAAAGCAATGTGTTATGGACCCCTCTGGCACTCAAAGGGTAAATGTAAATTTGTACCTCTTTAGTGGGGGCTGATCCTGCCAGAAGCTGTGATGTGTCCCGCTGCCGCTTTCCTCGGCTTTGAAATGAGGAAGTGAAGTTGCTGTCTCCTTCCGCACTGTGTGGGACTCAACATACAAACCCAAAAATACCAATTATTTAAAGGGTAAGTCATGCCAGCTTATAATTTGATGCTACATTGTAGATTTAAAACAAATAAATTATTTGTAGCAAGTCCCATTTCTCAAACCTTTATGGTTTGAGAGACATAACATTTTAAAGTTCCCCCCTCCCTCCCTTTCACTGATGTCCGCTGTAAAGCTGACAGAAGGAGATTCAAGTTGGCCGACTCGAGGCGGCTCTTCAGCAGAGCTGAAATACCGAAATCTAAAAAGAAATACTTCATTGGAACGGTCTACAAAGTGTGCCTACAAACCAGGCAGACCATTCCAATGAAGTGTTTCTTTTTAGATTGCAGTATTTCGGATCTGTTGAAGAGCCACTGGCTGGTCCTGGAACCTGGATCGCTTTCTGTCTGACGTCAGTGCAAGGTGAAGGAAGGGGGAACTTTAAAACGTTATGTCTCTCAAACCATAAAAGTTTGAGAGATGGGACTTGCTCCAGATAATTTTTTTTTATCTACAATATATAGTATCAAATTATAAGCGGACATTACCAACCCTTTAAAAGGAGTTTTACCTCCTTGAATGCGAGAGAGATCTCCAATGCAATGTGAAGCAATTCATTGGAGACCTCCTTAGCATTCAATAGGATACCCTTTTTAATATCACTGTATGGGTATCTATAACTTTGTCTTCTATACTTGTCTGTATAGCCACCCAGGTAGATGCATGGCTTTTTAAAGGTACTCAACTCACCCTGCTTTTGCATGAAACTTTTCGTGCTCCTATGTTCACCCCTGGTCACCATACCTGGGAATTCTCCGGTTTTGCCCCGGAGACTCCGGATTTCAGACTGAATTACTGGGTCTCCTGAGCAATGTGTGGATTAAACTCTGCCCACTTGTGCTCAGTCCCACCTGGTTCCTCCCACTCCCTGCCCTCTTAGATACATTTTGCAGGTTTTTTTTGTCCCGCCCCCCCTCCGCGACTAAGCCCCGCCCCTTTTATGACGCGAATCACGTCATTTTCCCCCAGGTCGGCACTGACAGGGTTACCCTCCAGGTAGCCCTGTCTCAAAAGTTCCCAGGTATGCTGGTCACACCCAAAGTCCTCCCATGACATGGCCTCACACCAATTTACTGTGATCTGGCACAGAAAATATACCGAAGGGATAGTAATGTTTAGGTATTATTGTAAGATCGATTCTTCTACATTTGTATAAAGATGAGTAGCTTTGTAACCATCCATGTCTGCTGTTTTTGTTTTATTCTATAATAAAGTGTCCCCCTCCTGTCCCTTTTCCATACGTCTCAAATCTTCCCATAAGAGAAGCAAGCTGACCCGGATGGATCATGACGAGGGGGGCAGAGTATCCTTGTACTGATAGAAAGAAGATTGTCCCTCGCTGCAATCTGTCCTGTCCACCAGGCCCGGACTGGGACAAAAAATAGGCCCGGGCATTCAAGGCTGAGCAGCCCATTTTTATTTTTTGAGCAGCCCATGGGGGGGGGGGGGGCGCGGGCGTTCATTATTTTTTATATATATATATATATATATATATATATATATATATATATATATATATATATATACATATTAAAAGCCCCATTTAACCCTTTGCAAGGCATTCAAAGGGTTAAATCATCTGGAAATTCTGATTTGTCCCCTATAAAGCAGGTGGTTTACTCTCTGGCTTTTTGAATTGCCCCTTATGTAGCTCTCTTACACAAAAAAGTATCTGACCACAATCCGCCCCTGGTCTTGTCCTCCCTTTATACTTTCTCCCCTTTTCGCTCAGTTTCCCCCCTTTTCACTCAGTCTTCTCCCCTTTATCACACAGTCTTCTCCCCTTTTCTTTCTTTCCCCTTTTCACTCAGTCTCTCCCTTTTCATTCAGTCTTCTCCCTTTTCACTCAGTCTTCTCCCCTTTTCACTCAGTTTCCCCCCTTTTCACTCAGTTTCCCCCCTTTTCACACAGGCTTCTCACCTTTTCACTCAGTCTTCCCCCTTTTCACTCAGTCTCTCCCCTTTTTCACTCAGTCTTCCCCCTTTTCACTCAGTCTTCCCCCTTTTCACTCAGTCTCTCCCCTTTTTCACTCAGTCTTCCCCCTTTTCACTCAGTCTTCCCCCTTTTCCACACAGTCTTCCCCCTTTTTCACTCAGTCTCTCCCCTTTTCACTCAGTCTCTCCCCTTTTTCACTCAGTCTCTCCCCTTTTTCACTCAGTCTTCTCCCCTTTTCCACTCAGCCTTCTCCCCTTTTCATACAGTCTTCTCCCCTTTTTCACTCAGTCTTCTCCCCTTTTTCACTCAGTCTTCTCCCCTTTTCACTCAGTCTTCTCCCCTTTTCACTCAGTCTTCTCCCCTTTTCACTCAGTTTCCCCCCTTTTCACTCAGTTTCTCCCCTTTTCACTCAGTCTTCTCCCCTTTTCACTCAGTCTCTCCCCTTTTCACTCAGTCTTCTCCCCTTTTCACTCAGTTTCCCCCCTTTTCACTCAGTTTCTCCCCTTTTCACTCAGTCTCTCCCCTTTTTCACTCAGTCTCTCCCCTTTTTCACTCAGTCTTCTCCCCTTTTCCACTCAGTCTTCTCCCCTTTTCACACAGTCTTCTCCCCTTTTTCCACTCAGTCTTCTCCCCTTTTCACACAGTCTTCTCCCCTTTTTCCACTCAGTCTTCTCCCTTTTCACTCAGTCTTCTCCCCTTTTCACTCAGTTTCCCCCCTTTTCACTCAGTTTCCCCCCTTTTCACTCAGTCTTCTCCCCTTTTCACTCAGTTTCCCCCCTTTTCACACAGGCTTCTCACCTTTTCACACAGTCTTCCCCCTTTTCACTCAGTCTCTCCCCTTTTTCACTCAGTCTTCCCCCTTTTCACTCAGTCTTCCCCCTTTTCACACAGTCTTCCCCCTTTTTCACTCAGTCTCTCCCCTTTTTCACTCAGTCTTCTCCCCTTTTCCACTCAGTCTTCTCCCCTTTTCACACAGTCTTCTCCCCTTTTTCACTCAGTCTTCTCCCCTTTTCACTCAGTCTTCCCCCTTTTCCACACAGTCTTCCCCCTTTTTCACTCAGTCTCTCCCCTTTTTCACTCAGTCTTCCCCCTTTTCACTCAGTCTTCCCCTTTTTCACTCAGTCTCTCCCCTTTTTCACTCAGTCTTCCCCCTTTTCACTCAGTCTTCCCCCTTTTCCACACAGTCTTCCCCCTTTTTCACTCAGTCTCTCCCCTTTTTCACTCAGTCTTCCCCCTTTTCACTCAGTCTTCCCCCTTTTCACTCAGTCTCTCCCCTTTTTCACTCAGTCTTCCCCCTTTTCACTCAGTCTTCCCCCTTTTCCACACAGTCTTCCCCCTTTTTCACTCAGTCTCTCCCCTTTTTCACTCAGTCTTCTCCCCTTTTCCACTCAGTCTTCTCCCCTTTTCACACAGTCTTCTCCCCCTTTTCACTCAGTCTCTCCCCTTTTTCACTCAGTCTTCCCCCTTTTCACTCAGTCTTCCCCCTTTTCACTCAGTCTCTCCCCTTTTTCACTCAGTCTTCCCCCTTTTCACACAGTCTTCTCCCCTTTTCACTCAGTCTCTCCCCTTTTTCACTCAGTCTCTCCCCTTTTTCACTCAGTCTTCTCCCCTTTTCCACTCAGTCTTCTCCCCTTTTCACACAGTCTTCTCCCCTTTTTCACTCAGTCTTCTCCCCTTTTTCACTCAGTCTTCTCCCCTTTTCACTCAGTCTCTCCCCTTTTCACTCAGTCTTCTCCCCTTTTCACTCAGTTTCCCCCCTTTTCACTCAGTTTCTCCCCTTTTCACTCAGTCTCTCCCCTTTTTCACTCAGTCTCTCCCCTTTTTCACTCAGTCTTCTCCCCTTTTCCACTCAGTCTTCTCCCCTTTTCACACAGTCTTCTCCCCTTTTTCCACTCAGTCTTCTCCCTTTTCACACAGTCTTCTCCCCTTTTTCCACTCAGTCTTCTCCCCTTTTCACACAGTCTTCTCCCCTTTTTCACACAGTCTTCTCCCCTTTTCACTCAGTCTTCTCCCCTTTTCACTCAGTCTTCTCCCCTTTTCACACAGTCTTCTCCCCTTTTCACACAGTCTTCTCCCCTTTTCACTCAGTCTTCCCCTTTTTCACTCAGTCTTCTCCCCTTTTCACTCAGTCTTCTCCCCTTTTCACTCAGTCTTCCCCTTTTTCACTCAGTCTTCTCCCCTTTTCACTCAGTCTTCTCCCCTTTTCACTCAGTCTTCTCCCCTTTTCACTCAGTTTCCCCCCTTTTCACTCAGTCTCTCCCCTTTTCACTCAGTCTTCTCCCCTTTTCACACAGTCTTCTCCCCTTTTCACACAGTCTTCTCCCCTTTTCACTCAGTCTTCCCCTTTTTCACTCAGTCTTCTCCCCTTTTCACTCAGTCTTCTCCCCTTTTCACTCAGTCTCTCCCCTTTTCACACAGTCTTCTCCCCTTTTCACTCAGTTTCCCCCCTTTTCACTCAGTCTCTCCCCTTTTCACACAGTCTTCTCCCCTTTTCACACAGTCATCTCCCCTTTTCACTCAGTCTTCCCCCTTTTTCACTCAGTCTTCTCCCCTTTTCACACAGTCTTCACCCCTTTTCACTCAGTCTTCTCCCCTTTTCACACAGTCTTCTCCCCTTTTCACACAGTCTTCTCCCCTTTCACCCAGTCTTCCCCTTTTCACTCAGTCTTCTCCCCTTTTCACTCAGTCTTCTCCCCTTTTCACTCAGTCTCTCCCCTTTTCACACAGTCTTCTCCCCTTTTCACTCAGTTTCCCCCCTTTTCACACAGTCTTCTCCCCTTTTCACACAGTCTTCTCCCCTTTTCACTCAGTCTTCCCCCTTTTTCACTCAGTCTTCTCCCCTTTTCACACAGTCTTCACCCCTTTTCACACAGTCTTCTCCCCCTTTTCACTCAGTTTCCCCCCTTTTCACTCAGTTTCTCCCCTTTTCACTCAGTCTCTCCCCTTTTTCACTCAGTCTTCTCCCCTTTTCACACAGTCTTTCTCCCCTTTTTCCACTCAGTCTTCTCCCCTTTTCACACAGTCTTCTCCCCTTTTTCCACTCAGTCTTCTCCCCTTTTCACTCAGTCTTCTCCCCTTTTCACACAGTCTTCACCCCTTTTCACACAGTCTTCTCCCCTTTTCACTCAGTTTCCCCCCTTTTCACTCAGTTTCTCCCCTTTTCACTCAGTCTCTCCCCTTTTCCACTCAGTCTTCTCCCCTTTTCACTCAGTCTTCTCCCCTTTTTCCACTCAGTCTTCTCCCCTTTTCACACAGTCTTCTCCCCTTTTCACACAGTCTTCTCCCCTTTTTCACTCAGTCTTCCCCCTTTTCACTCAGTCTCTCCCCTTTTTCACACAGTCTTCCCCCTTTTTCACTCAGTCTCTCCCCTTTTCACTCAGTCTTCTCCCCTTTTCACTCAGTCTTCTCCCCTTTTCACACAGTCTTCTCCCCTTTTCACACAGTCTTCTCCCCTTTTCACTCAGTCTTCCCCTTTTTCACTCAGTCTTCTCCCCTTTTCACTCAGTCTCTCCCCTTTTTCACACAGTCTTCCCCCTTTTTCACACAGTCTTCTCCCCTTTTCACTCAGTCTTCTCCCCTTTTCACACAGTCTTCTCCCCTTTTCACACAGTCTTCTCCCCTTTTCACTCAGTCTTCTCCCCTTTTCACTCAGTCTTCTCCCCTTTTCACACAGTCTTCTCCCCTTTTCACTCAGTCTTCTCCCCTTTTCACTCAGTCTTCTCCCCTTTTCACTCAGTCTTCTCCCCTTTTCACTCAGTCTCTCCCCTTTTCACACAGTCTTCTCCCCTTTTCACTCAGTTTCCCCCCTTTTCACTCAGTCTCTCCCCCTTTTCACATAGTCTTCTCCCCTTTTCACACAGTCTTCTCCCCTTTTCACTCAGTCTTCCCCCTTTTTCACTCAGTCTTCTCCCCTTTTCACACAGTCTTCACCCCTTTTCACACAGTCTTCTCCCCTTTTCACTCAGTCTTCCCCTTTTTCACTCAGTCTTCTCCCCTTTTCACTCAGTCTTCTCCCCTTTTCACTCAGTCTTCTCCCCTTTTCACTCAGTCTTCTCCCCTTTTCACTCAGTCTCTCCCCTTTTCACTCAGTCTTCTCCCCTTTTCACTCAGTTTCCCCCCTTTTCACTCAGTTTCTCCCCTTTTCACTCAGTCTCTCCCCTTTTTCACTCAGTCTCTCCCCTTTTTCACTCAGTCTTCCCCCTTTTCACTCAGTCTCTCCCCTTTTTCACACAGTCTTCCCCCTTTTTCACTCAGTCTCTCCCCTTTTCACTCAGTCTTCTCCCCTTTTCACTCAGTCTTCTCCCCTTTTCACACAGTCTTCTCCCCTTTTCACACAGTCTTCTCCCCTTTTCACTCAGTCTTCCCCTTTTTCACTCAGTCTTCTCCCCTTTTCACTCAGTCTCTCCCCTTTTTCACACAGTCTTCCCCCTTTTTCACACAGTCTTCTCCCCTTTTCACTCAGTCTTCTCCCCTTTTCACACAGTCTTCTCCCCTTTTCACACAGTCTTCTCCCCTTTTCACTCAGTCTTCTCCCCTTTTCACTCAGTCTTCTCCCCTTTTCACACAGTCTTCTCCCCTTTTCACTCAGTCTTCTCCCCTTTTCACTCAGTCTTCTCCCCTTTTCACTCAGTCTTCTCCCCTTTTCACTCAGTCTCTCCCCTTTTCACACAGTCTTCTCCCCTTTTCACTCAGTTTCCCCCCTTTTCACTCAGTCTCTCCCCTTTTCACATAGTCTTCTCCCCTTTTCACACAGTCTTCTCCCCTTTTCACTCAGTCTTCCCCCTTTTTCACTCAGTCTTCCCCCTTTTCACTCAGTCTTCTCCCCTTTTCACTCAGTCTTCCCCTTTTTCACTCAGTCTTCTCCCCTTTTCACTCAGTCTTCTCCCCTTTTCACTCAGTCTTCTCCCCTTTTCACTCAGTCTTCTCCCCTTTTCACTCAGTCTTCTCCCCTTTTCACTCAGTCTTCTCCCCTTTTCACTCAGTCTCTCCCCTTTTCACTCAGTCTTCTCCCCTTTTCACTCAGTTTCCCCCCTTTTCACTCAGTTTCTCCCCTTTTCACTCAGTCTCTCCCCTTTTTCACTCAGTCTCTCCCCTTTTTCACTCAGTCTTCTCCCCTTTTCCACTCAGTCTTCTCCCCTTTTCACACAGTCTTCTCCCCTTTTTCACACAGTCTTCTCCCCTTTTCACACAGTCTTCTCCCCATTTTCACTCAGTCTTCTCCCCTTTTTCACTCAGTCTTCTCCCCTTTTCACACAGTCTTCTCCCCTTTTTCACTGTCTTCTTCCCTTTTCCACTCAGTCTTCTCCCCATTTTCACTCAGTCTTCTCCCCATTTTCACTCAGTCTTCTCCCCTTTTCACTCAGTCTTCTCCCCTTTTCACTCAGTCTTCTCCCCTTTTCACTCAGTCTTCTCCCCTTTTTCACTGTCTTCTTCCCTTTTCCACTCAGTCTTCTCCCCTTTTCACTCAGTCTTCCCCTTTTTCACACAGTCTTCTCCCCTTTTCACTCAGTCTTCTCCCCTTTTCACACAGTCTTCTCCCCTTTTTCACTGTCTTCTTCCCTTTTCCACTCAGTCTTCTCCCCATTTTCACACAGTCTTCTCCCCATTTTCACTCAGTCTTCTCCCCTTTTCACTCAGTCTTCTCCCCTTTTCACTCAGTCTTCTTCCCTTTTCCACTCAGTCTTCTCCCCTTTTCACTCAGTCTCTCCCCTTTTCCACTCAGTCTTCTCCCCTTTTCACTCAGTCTTCTCCCCTTTTTCACACAGTCTTCTCCCCTTTTTCACACAGTCTTCTCCCCTTTTCACTCAGTCTTCTCCCCTTTTTCACTCAGTCTTCTCCCCTTTTTCACACAGTCTTCTCCCCTTTTCACACAGTCTTCTCCCCTTTTCACACAGTCTCTCCCCTTTTTCACTCAGTCTTCTCCCCTTTTTCACACAGTCTCTCCCCTTTTCTTTTTCTCCCCTTTTCACACAGTCTCTTCCCTTTTCCACTCAGTCTTCTCCCCTTTTCACTCAGTCTTCTCCCTTTTTCACACAGTCTTCTCCCCTTTTTCACACAGTCTTCTCCCCTTTTCACTCAGTCTTCTCCCCTTTTCACTCAGTCTCTCCCCTTTTTCACACAGTCTTCCCCCTTTTTCACACAGTCTTCTCCCCTTTTCACTCAGTCTTCTCCCCTTTTCACACAGTCTTCTCCCCTTTTCACACAGTCTTCTCCCCTTTTCACTCAGTCTTCTCCCTTTTCACTCAGTCTTCTCCCCTTTTCACACAGTCTTCTCCCCTTTTCACTCAGTCTTCTCCCCTTTTCACTCAGTCTTCTCCCCTTTTCACTCAGTCTTCTCCCCTTTTCACTCAGTCTCTCCCCTTTTCACACAGTCTTCTCCCCTTTTCACTCAGTTTCCCCCCTTTTCACTCAGTCTCTCCCCTTTTCACATAGTCTTCTCCCCTTTTCACACAGTCTTCTCCCCTTTTCACTCAGTCTTCCCCCTTTTTCACTCAGTCTTCTCCCCTTTTCACACAGTCTTCACCCCTTTTCACACAGTCTTCTCCCCTTTTCACTCAGTCTTCCCCTTTTTCACTCAGTCTTCTCCCCTTTTCACTCAGTCTTCTCCCCTTTTCACTCAGTCTTCTCCCCTTTTCACTCAGTCTTCTCCCCTTTTCACTCAGTCTTCTCCCCTTTTCACTCAGTCTCTCCCCTTTTCACTCAGTCTTCTCCCCTTTTCACTCAGTTTCCCCCCTTTTCACTCAGTTTCTCCCCTTTTCACTCAGTCTCTCCCCTTTTTCACTCAGTCTCTCCCCTTTTTCACTCAGTCTTCCCCCTTTTCACTCAGTCTCTCCCCTTTTTCACACAGTCTTCCCCCTTTTTCACTCAGTCTCTCCCCTTTTCACTCAGTCTTCTCCCCTTTTCACTCAGTCTTCTCCCCTTTTCACACAGTCTTCTCCCCTTTTCACACAGTCTTCTCCCCTTTTCACTCAGTCTTCCCCTTTTCACTCAGTCTTCTCCCCTTTTCACTCAGTCTCTCCCCTTTTTCACACAGTCTTCCCCCTTTTTCACACAGTCTTCTCCCCTTTTCACTCAGTCTTCTCCCCTTTTCACACAGTCTTCTCCCCTTTTCACACAGTCTTCTCCCCTTTTCACTCAGTCTTCTCCCCTTTTCACTCAGTCTTCTCCCCTTTTCACACAGTCTTCTCCCCTTTTCACTCAGTCTTCTCCCCTTTTCACTCAGTCTTCTCCCCTTTTCACTCAGTCTTCTCCCCTTTTCACTCAGTCTCTCCCCTTTTCACACAGTCTTCTCCCCTTTTCACTCAGTTTCCCCCCTTTTCACTCAGTCTCTCCCCTTTTCACATAGTCTTCTCCCCTTTTCACACAGTCTTCTCCCCTTTTCACTCAGTCTTCCCCCTTTTTCACTCAGTCTTCCCCCTTTTCACTCAGTCTTCTCCCCTTTTCACTCAGTCTTCCCCTTTTTCACTCAGTCTTCTCCCCTTTTCACTCAGTCTTCTCCCCTTTTCACTCAGTCTTCTCCCCTTTTCACTCAGTCTTCTCCCCTTTTCACTCAGTCTTCTCCCCTTTTCACTCAGTCTTCTCCCCTTTTCACTCAGTCTCTCCCCTTTTCACTCAGTCTTCTCCCCTTTTCACTCAGTTTCCCCCCTTTTCACTCAGTTTCTCCCCTTTTCACTCAGTCTCTCCCCTTTTTCACTCAGTCTCTCCCCTTTTTCACTCAGTCTTCTCCCCTTTTCCACTCAGTCTTCTCCCCTTTTCACACAGTCTTCTCCCCTTTTTCACACAGTCTTCTCCCCTTTTCACACAGTCTTCTCCCCATTTTCACTCAGTCTTCTCCCCTTTTTCACTCAGTCTTCTCCCCTTTTCACACAGTCTTCTCCCCTTTTTCACTGTCTTCTTCCCTTTTCCACTCAGTCTTCTCCCCATTTTCACTCAGTCTTCTCCCCATTTTCACTCAGTCTTCTCCCCTTTTCACTCAGTCTTCTCCCCTTTTCACTCAGTCTTCTCCCCTTTTCACTCAGTCTTCTCCCCTTTTTCACTGTCTTCTTCCCTTTTCCACTCAGTCTTCTCCCCTTTTCACTCAGTCTTCCCCTTTTTCACACAGTCTTCTCCCCTTTTCACTCAGTCTTCTCCCCTTTTCACACAGTCTTCTCCCCTTTTTCACTGTCTTCTTCCCTTTTCCACTCAGTCTTCTCCCCATTTTCACACAGTCTTCTCCCCATTTTCACTCAGTCTTCTCCCCTTTTCACTCAGTCTTCTCCCCTTTTCACTCAGTCTTCTTCCCTTTTCCACTCAGTCTTCTCCCCTTTTCACTCAGTCTTCTCCCCTTTTCACTCAGTCTCTCCCCTTTTTCACTCAGTCTTCTCCCCTTTTCACACAGTCTTCTCCCCTTTTTCACTGTCTTCTTCCCTTTTCCACTCAGTCTTCTCCCCATTTTCACTCAGTCTTCTCCCCATTTTCACTCAGTCTTCTCCCCTTTTCACTCAGTCTTCTCCCCTTTTCACTCAGTCTTCTCCCCTTTTCACTCAGTCTTCTCCCCTTTTTCACTGTCTTCTTCCCTTTTCCACTCAGTCTTCTCCCCTTTTCACTCAGTCTTCCCCTTTTTCACACAGTCTTCTCCCCTTTTCACTCAGTCTTCTCCCCTTTTCACACAGTCTTCTCCCCTTTTTCACTGTCTTCTTCCCTTTTCCACTCAGTCTTCTCCCCATTTTCACACAGTCTTCTCCCCATTTTCACTCAGTCTTCTCCCCTTTTCACTCAGTCTTCTCCCCTTTTCACTCAGTCTTCTTCCCTTTTCCACTCAGTCTTCTCCCCTTTTCACTCAGTCTCTCCCCTTTTCCACTCAGTCTTCTCCCCTTTTCACTCAGTCTTCTCCCCTTTTTCACACAGTCTTCTCCCCTTTTTCACACAGTCTTCTCCCCTTTTCACTCAGTCTTCTCCCCTTTTTCACTCAGTCTTCTCCCCTTTTTCACACAGTCTTCTCCCCTTTTCACACAGTCTTCTCCCCTTTTTCACACAGTCTCTCCCCTTTTTCACTCAGTCTTCTCCCCTTTTTCACACAGTCTCTCCCCTTTTCTTTTTCTCCCCTTTTCACACAGTCTCTTCCCTTTTCCACTCAGTCTTCTCCCCTTTTCACTCAGTCTTCTCCCTTTTTCACACAGTCTTCTCCCCTTTTTCACACAGTCTTCTCCCCTTTTCACTCAGTCTTCTCCCCTTTTCACTCAGTCTTCTCCCCTTTTTCACTGTCTTCTTCCCTTTTCCACTCAGTCTTCTCCCCATTTTCACTCAGTCTTCTCCCCATTTTCACTCAGTCTTCTCCCCTTTTCACTCAGTCTTCTCCCCTTTTCACTCAGTCTTCTCCCCTTTTTCACTGTCTTCTTCCCTTTTCCACTCAGTCTTCTCCCCTTTTCACTCAGTCTTCTCCCCTTTTTCACACAGTCTTCTCCCCTTTTTCACACAGTCTTCTCCCCTTTTCACTCAGTCTTCTCCCCTTTTTCACACAGTCTTCTCCCCTTTTCACAGTCTTCTCCCCTTTTTCACACAGTCTCTCCCCTTTTTCACTCAGTCTTCTCCCCTTTTTCATACAGTCTCTCCCCTTTTCTTTTTCTCCCCTTTTCACATAGTCTCTTCCCTTTATCACACAGTATCTCCCCTTTTCTTTCTCTCCCCTTTATCACATAGTCTCTACCCTTTATCACATAGTCTCTACCCTTTATCACACAGTATCTCCCCTTTTCTTTCTCTCCCCTTTATCACATAGTCTCTACCCTTTATCACATAGTCTATCCCCTTTATCATATAGTATCTCCCTTTTCTTTCTCTCCCCTTCTAGTCTTTACTCCTCTTTTGCCTCTTTCCCCCAGTGCCTCATTCCCCCTCCCCTTACCTCTTTATGTGAGGATGAAGGGAGCTGGTCACTTGTGAAGTCCTGTTGAGTCTGCATTGACAGCAGCCGGAACCATGTGACACACGCGACACAGACGTGGTGCATGCTTGGGGTTTCTTCATCTTTCTGGGCGCCACTTTTCAAACTTGTTCTGAGGACAGTGCAAGTTTAAAAGTGGCATCCAGATAGATGAAACAAAACCCCAGCATGCATCATGTCTGTGTAGCTGCGTGTCACATGACATAGTCCCGGCTGCTGTCAAAGTCTTGGGCTGCAGGGCTGGCCAGTATGTTTGTGTGCTCACTGCTCCCCCGCTATGCCACTGACGTGGGAAAAGTTTAAATTAATGCTGAGGGCATGTATGGGCCGGCACTGCCCGGACCGGCCCACCGGGAAAATGCCCGGTATGCCCGATGGCCAGTCCGGGCCTGCTGTCCACTGACTGGATTCCAGATCTGAGGGGATGATTCGTGATGTATGGAAAAGTGGCGGGAGGGGGACATTTTATTATAGAGTAAAACAAAAACAACAAAGTTATGGATGGTTACAAAGCTACTTATAGTTATAAAAATGTATGTAGAAGAATCGATCGTACAGTAATGCCTAAATATTATTATCCCTTTAACCTTTAACATACAGACAGGCACCTTAATGTTACATTTAAATGCATGGGTATACCCAGCATTTGCCAGGGGTCCTTCTGTCCAATCGTATGGTCAGATGTTAGGAAGGAGAGAGAGAGAGGCTGTTCTCAGTGCACAAAACATAAATGTGGCTATTTTCCTTATAAGTAGGGTAGAAGAAAATAAAAGCTACCGCCAAACCTAAGAGGTTTCAAAATGTTTACCTATTTTCACAATTCTGCCAGGGGCCCAGGGATTCTTAAAACTGCTATGCCACTTTAGTTTATAAACTGTACATCACAAGCTTATATAAACTGGAAGATAAAGCAGTCCACGGGCCCAGGGAAACTGGAACTGATTTGGCCATTCCCACTAAGCAGAGACAGAATGGCTGAGGAACACCTCAAAATTGGTTGACTGCCTACTCTGCATTTGTGTGTGCACAGGGCTGGTGCAAGGATTTTTGGCACCCTAGGCAAAACCTAATTTTGCCGTCCCTTTGCTCCACCCCTTGTGCCCTACCCATTTATGCCCCGCCTCTGCATGTGTTTAAGTGTCAGTGTGTTCTCTATATGTGTATGTGTGTGTCAGTATGTGTTCCCTGTATGTATTTAAGTGTGTGTTCCCTATATGTATATAAGTGTGTCAGTGTGTGTGAGTCTCTGTAAGGATATCAGTGTGTAAGTATGTGTGTGTGCTTCTCTATATGTGTATCAGTGTGACAGAGTGTATGTTCTCTATATGTGACTCTCCCCCCCTTTGACTCTCTTCCCCTCTTGACTGCTGATCCCCCCTTTGACTCTCTCTCTCCCCGTCTGACTCTTGATCCCCCTCTTGACTGCTGATCCCCCCTTTGACTCTCTCTCTCCCCGTCTATTTATCCCCTCTTGACCCCCCACTTACTCCTCCCAGTGCACATCTCTCCCCCAGTGAGTACGTTTCGGTGCTCTCCCTTGGCTGGCTATTTTATTAACCTTTTCAGTGCCAGAGGGGTATACAACGCATTGCAAAGCTATGCGTTGCATACCCCTCTGTCACTGAAAGGGTTAATGTAGCACAGAGATGCCCGTTTCTCTCTCATCCTCCGCTTCTTCAATCCTGGTCCAGGATTGAAAGAGCGGAGGGGGAGAGAGAGAAACCGGTATCGCTGTGCTACATTTAAAAAATAGCCAGCCAAGGGAGGGCACTGAAACTTACGTTTTTGTCTTACTTCGGCAGTATGTAGTGAGCGGCAGCGGCGGGGGCCAATGCGCCCTCAGTATGTCTAGATCTGTCTGGTGAAGAACTTTTAGTGTCTGTTTATTGGATTCTGATCTCCCCGCTCTATGAGGAGAGTTTATCTACATTTTTCCAGTGGAGAACCCTTACTTCTGGCAGAGAAGCAGAAACTAAGAGAGCTCACCACTAGATGGATGTAGTCATAGTCCCACATGGTGTAGGGATATTAGAGGCACAGTATCAGAAATGAAGAGATTTCTCCACCAGCTGAATCTAGATGTACTTCCCACATGAAGTGAGAAGATCATAGACTTTGCACGTGAGTAACCCTTTAAGGGTTAGAGATGAACAATGCATTGCTGAACAATCCATTATACGCCCCTTTACATGGACCTAGGAACCAGGGTTGGGGGGGGACAAATGGTACTAGGAAGTGTGGGGGTGGCCGACGTTACATGTGCAATTCTGTGCTTAGCAGTGGACAATGGAACAAAACCAGCATGTCAGACAGTGTATGTGTTGCTGTTAGTGGACTAAGGTTTGGTTGTCAGATGAGGTATGTGCGTTTTTGTAGCTATCAGTGAACAACGGAACAAAGCTGTTGTTTTAGACAGTGTTTGTGTGGTTCTGTGGCTACCAAAGTACAGTGGAACAAGGCTGGGGTTTCACAGGGTGTATGTGTGTGTGTTTCTATTGCTGCCAGTGGACAACTGAACAACTATGGGGTTTCACACAGTGTGAGTGTGGTTATATGGCCACCAGTGGACATTGGAACAAGGCTGTGGTTTTGCAAAGTGTATGTTCGATTCTATGCCTATCAGTGAACAGTAAAACAAGCCTGAGTTGTCAGTGTCAGACAGAGTATATGTGATTCGGTGACTACCAGTGGATAATAGAACAAGGCTGGAGTTTCCCACAGAATATGTGTGGTTTGTGAACAGCGGACCAAGGCTGGGGCATCAGACAGTTTATGAATAATTCTGTGGTTACCAGTGGGACAGTGGACCAAGGCTCGAGCATCAGTGTTTGAGTGGTTCTATAGCTACCGGTTGTGCAGTGGACAGAGGCTGAGGTGTCAGCTGGTATATGTGTGGTTCCATGGCTACCAGTGGGGCAATGTTGAGGTGTCAGACAGTGTATGTGTTCATTTTTAACTAGCAATGGCCAGTGGAATGAGGCTAGGATGTCAGAGTGTATGTGTTGTTTTAGGACTACCAGTAGGGCAGTGGAACAAGGTTGAGGTATTGGTCAATATATGTTTGATTATATGCCCACCAGTGGGACAAAGGTTGGGGTGGAAGAAAAGGGTGTCAGGCAGAGTATGTGCTACCAGTGGACAGTGGAACAAGGCCTGAGTGTCAGACAGTGTATTTGTGGCTCTGTGACTACCAGTGCACAGTTGATTATCTCTCCCTTTCCCTGCATCCTCTCACACATAAACCAGTCCACATGGACACTCAATATACATCACGTATTAACTACTGCATGTAATTATCTGCCTGGTATTAATGAGGAAGCCTTTATATGGATGCCTGAAATTTGACCAACACAATGGATACCTCTCTGGCACTTAGGGGAGGGCTGGAACCTTGTGGCTGGGGGGTGGGGTGGACAAATACAATCTGCTGGCCCATTTCTACTATCACTCCAGCCCACTGTCTGAACCAGTCTCATTATGTTAACTTTAAAAATTGGCATTAATGTTGTGAAGTAAGGCATGTGATACAATGTACCTTACAATTTAAATGGGGCTAGTGTTATTACAGAGCTCACACTAGTGTTATTACAGAGCTTACAATATAAGTAAAGCTACACAAGAGCTTACAAGGGAAACGAGTTATGCTACTAGTGTAGCTCTTCCATTTGGATTGTAGCTCTGTGGTATCACTAGTGAAACTCCATTTACACAGCAAGCGGGAGATTGAGTCAGACAGTGTCCCACTGACCCAAATATATGACAAGCCCAGGCAGCAATTACACCCCCCCCCCCCGACCCCAGGCCAGCCCTCCCCTGCTGGCACTCAAGATTAATGAAAGATTAGCACTTGAAACATCCACATTTTAGTTTTACATACAGTTTACAGTAACTACGTGTGGGGTCAGTCTGTACCAAAACAGTAGGGGTTTTTAAGATGAGCAACTTGTCATCGGTTTGAGTGACTGACCAATGCTGCAACTCGGTCTTCCTGACTATATCAAAACCAGGATTGTAATAACATGCCTGAAAACAAATCCCATAAAGGGTTTTATCAGTCTTAGAAATGCTTATATCCACATGGATTATTTCCTTCGCTTTTCTGGTACTTTCCAGAATAACCTCTTTTCCAGAATATTTCACCTGTTTTGAGCAGTTCTGAATCAGGGCTTCCTGCATTGTTAACACCATGCAATCTGCTGAGCATCTGCTAGTATGGATGGACTTTCTTCAAGTGAGGCAGATGACAAGTTGTGTAGTGTAACAACATGTTATAATCTGTGTGTTTGTGAAAGATGCCTGCACGCAATCAGCCTAACACATTATCTCTGTTCTGCAGGTCAATGTAATTAATTTATTGAGAAGAGTAGTTTTGTATGCAGTTAAACTTGTGAATTAAGTCTCGTCCCCTGTTCAGAAGAAAAGTAAACAGTCTATGTAGTGTGTATAACAGAACATATGTTCCTTGACAGTGATGTTCTGAAACAACAGCTCCTCATATTGATAAATGAAGATGTTGATATATGTCGGAGTCTTACAGACACCCATAGACGTAAAGTCAGCAGCAAAAAATGCCCTCAAAACAAAACTAATTTCCGTTGAGACAGAATTCTAATAGTTGTAGCAAAAATTTGATTGGAGGGCCAGATTTTACATTTATCCAAAAGGAGATGAAGCCTCATATTATATGACCATATAGAGAGATGTTATACCCATTCTAGCTAAATGGAGGTTCATTAAAAAGCACAGACTTTGATTCTCTATCAAGCGCTGTGAGTGCTGTTGTTACTTCATGATGATATATATGGTAGGGTCCAAAGGTCTGAGTCCACTACCACAATCTGACCTTATTTCAGCATTTCTGAAAAACTAAATTGACAAAATATACAGTATTTATAAGCAAATAGTGTGTGAGGAGGATATTCATATAAATAGCAATTTCACATAAAGATTTAACAACAAGATAAAACATTGATTTGTCTCAGTGTTAAATAATGTATTCCTGAATAATAAGTATCAACTGATTACAATATTTCACTACTTATTAACAAATGATAAAAAAAAAAAATAAAAAATCAGTTGGTGATGATGGACTCAGACTTGTTGACCCTGCTGGGGGAAGGGATCCCCAGTGGGTCTTATAAAGGCAAATAGTGTTTTATTGGGTCAAACAGTCTATGTTTCAGTCCTAGCTGGACCTTCCTCGATCATCTGATTGACCCAATAAAGCTCTATTTGCTTTTATAAGACCCACATGCTGGTGTTGCCTTTTGCTTTGTTTATACACCTGGACTGTACTCATGGGCATTTAAGCTGCCATAGGAGTTAGTGCTTCCAACCCTCCTGCTATATCTACTCTCTACATCTATTCATTTATACACACATATCCTATCCTATATAACAATTTGCTAAAAGTTTGTAACAACGCAGTCATGCACAGTAGAGACTACCCGTGACTCGGCTGATATGGAGGGGGCGCTCCAAATGCAGACCGCGGTCCTCGCGCAGAGAGGACCATAGACTGAATTCAGAGCTCCCCACTCCGTGTCACAGGCAGTCTCTACTGCGCATGACTACACCGCGACCGGCCGGCACTGTTGCCCGTGTACACGGGCTCTTCAACTAGTAAAATCATATATGGTGCGCAGAGAGGACCGCGGTCTGAATTCGGAGCGTCCCACTCCGCGTATCAGCCACTTCACAGGCAGTCTCTTCTGTGGATATCTGCACCACATCCGGCCTGCACTGTTGCCCGTGTACATGAGCTCTTCAATTAGTAAAATCATATATGATGTAGGTTAGCACTCCAAATAATATGCTGCCAGTGGTGACTAGACAAAAGATAATGTAGACCATCTGATTAATACTAGTTTACTTTGTGGGTGCAGTTTCCCTTTAAACCCCTGGACATATATTTTTCAACCAAGGGGTTAATGTCATGTTTATTTTTTTTATGTTATTTTATGTTTTTTTTTCTAGACTAACATAGGGAACTGGCCGTTTCAGCCCTAGATTAATCAGACTGAGAGCCATTGTTTATTATGTAAATTCAGCATCCTCTTTTCCTGGACAGATGGAAATGTATCTGGCAGCGAGTCTCTCTGAGAGCAGCTGGGATTCCCAGAGCCACATTACAAAGTAATCAAGCTGAATATGTCCCCAGAGACACAGATAGGGGGCAGCATACAAATTGAGAGGTCTTCTTTTATTGACTCCCCTAATTTTAAGTATAAAAATCAACAAATCAAATAGATTTGTAACTTTCATTGCCATCTGTGAATTGCTAAGTCCACATATGACAGTTAAGATGCTAATTGGTTTTCATGCAATCTCTAGTCTGAGCAAGAGGAAATTGCAGGGAATCGGATCCAGGTTTAGACAAGCGTGCCCAAACATAAATTTACATTTAAAGGAACATCAAGACTTAAAAACACTGCTTTCCAGTCCAGCTCCCTCTCCCTCCTGTTCCTCCTCCCTCTTATTTTAGTAAATAAGTTTAATTTTCACCCTTTGAGTGACAGATCATGGTGGAGTGGCAGTTGGGAGGGAGAGCAGTGTAGACTGTTAGAATGTACTGTCAATCAAACAAATAAAGTGAAACAGTTCATAAACCATCATCCTATAATATAAAAGTCCATATGTATGTTTGTCCGATGCAGTCATGCACAGTAGAGACTGACTTGCTCTCAGGCTCCCAATAGCGGTCGCTGCCAGTGCTGCATCTTCCACTACATGGGTAATGGTTTGGAAAAGTCCAGAACCAGCACCCGGAACGACAATTTGCTCATTTTGTGTCTACCACAGAGTCATCCGACCGACAAGAGGGGAAATCCTCCCAGGCTGTGCTTTCATGGAGGTCTCCGTGCTCCTTCTGTCGCCGTTTACGCACTTTGGCCAGTGATTAACTCACCTGTGCTTAATCAGGGAAATCCATAAATCCTGGCCTGTTGGTGGCCCTTGAGGACTGAACATGTGAAGCCCTGTCCTGAAGTGTTACTTCCACTTTAAAGGACCAGTAGTAAACTATTTTTTTAAGAAAACCTAAATGTTTATAGAGCTTTCCCTGTAAAACAGGGGTATTCCTGCTGTTAGTTGTTTTATTCAAAAGTCATAACAGATCAAATTGTCCGGGAGAGGATTACAGTGCAATTACTTCCTGAAAGTTCAGATTAACAGGAATGACTATCAGAGTCTATGGAGAAATATTTGTAAGTGACTCGCGTCTCCTAGAGAATGCAACACAAAAATTTTAATCTGATCACTAGAGGGCACTGTTAATGCAAAAAGAAACGGAAAAAAACAATAGTTGAACAGCAATAAATGTGAGTACCCTTGTTTTACTCAACATGATATATTATATGTATATTAGCAGATGTGTTTTATGGTTTTGCCTGTGCGGCAAAACTTTTTTTTTTTTGTTTTAAAGGGATACTATGTCCCTGATGAGTTTATGCTATATTGTAGATTTAAAAAAAAAAAAAAAAAAATTATATGGAGCAAGTCCCATTTCGCAATCCTTTATGGTTTGAGAGATATTTGCAGCTAAAGTCCCCCCTCCCACCTCTTAACCTGATGTCAGCGCTCTACTGACAGCAGGAGATCCCGGTCCTGGGACCAGCCAGCGGCTCTTCAGCAGAGCCGAAATAGCGATATTTAAAAAGAATTAGTTCATTGGAACTGTCTACAAAGTGTGCCTGGTTCGCAAGAATACTTTGTAGACCTTTCCAATGAAGTAGTTCTTTTTAAATAGCGTTATTTCGGCTCTGCTGAAAAGCCACCTCGAGTCAGCTGACACAGATCTCCTGTCAGCTTTACAGCTGACATCAGGGAAAGGGAAGGGAGAGGGAAGCTTTAGCTGCGAATATCTCTCAGACCATAAAGGTTTGAGATATGGGACTTGCTCCACATCATTTATTATTTTTAAATCTACAATATAGCATAACTTATGAGCAGATATTACTATCCCTTTAATTGTATTAAAAGTCAGACCTTGTGGTGGGGCATCAGGACCTCTCCTGATGCCTGCCAGCTAATGATCTCCCAGCCGATTCTGCTAGGAGATCTATACTGGCGATGCAGGGGAGCAAGAGAGCTGCTTCCATTCTACCCCAAATACCGGGTAGGAGTGGGCGGGATTAGAAAACACTTGCACATCAGTGAGGGATGCTTCCCCTCTTTCAGATCTCTTAGCTGGGACATCAGTAGCTGGGGGGCAGCAGGAGGAGTCCTAATGCCCCACCACGAGGTCTGAATTTTTGTTATTTTGCCATTTGAGCGCCATGGGGTACACAGCGCATTTTTTTTACCAGCTTACATTCTTTTAATTTAACTCCTTGGGTGCCGGAGATATCATCATTGCTTTGCCATGCACTGGATACATCTCTAGTAGCAATTGGGTTAATGCTGTGTAATGTTACCAGCTAAACTTCTAAAGGTCATAAGCACAATGAAAAAGTAACAAACCAGCTACACCAATGGAGAAAAAAAATCCCATTGGTTTAAAGGGATAGTATTACTTCAAAATTAGTATCCCTCATATTGTAGCCCTTAATAAACTGAGTTAAATGACATCAGCGGCATCTCTCAAACCTTTATGGTTTAAGAGATAGCCGCTTTCAAAATTTCCTCTCCCCTGCTGTCAGAGTTCTGCTGCCAGCAGCAGAATCCAGTCTCTGAATTAAGAGGAGGCTCTTCAGCAGAGCCGATATCTCGTTATGGAAGGAAAAATTATTAATTGAAACAGACTGTTTCAATGAATCATTTCTCCTTCCATAACGAGATATCGGCTCTGTTTAAGAGCCTCCTCCTGTCCCGGGACCGGATTCCCCTGCTGGCAGCAGAACGCTGACAGCAGGGGAGAGGAGACTTTGAAAGCGGCTATCTCTTAAACCATAAAGGTTTGAGAGATGCCGCTGATGTCATTTAACTCAGTTTATTAAGGGCTACAATATGAGGGATAGTAATTTTGAAGTAATACTATCCCTTTAAATGAGGCATTTAATCAGTTGAATGTTAGAGAGGGTTTAACTCGTTGAGTGCCAGCAGGGTATGCAACGCATTGCAAAGCAATTTTACATTAATGAGAATGTGGGGAAATTTGTCTGCTGTGATGCACTTGATCTGATACACAATTGCTCCACTTTTACTTCTGTGCATGTGAACCAAAATTTTAACTGGCAATTATGACCATACCTGGGAACTCTCCGGATTTGCCCCGGAGACTCCGGTTCTGACAGAGCTTTACCGGGTCTCCGGGGCAGAGGCTGATTCCTCCGGATGTGGAGAGTTTCTATTGAAACTCTGCCACATCTGCTTTTTCTCCCTTTGTGCCTCCGTCCCCAGCCTTCTGTGTGACACATTTAACCCTCTGAGTGCCAGAGTGGTACGGAATGCATTGCTTTGCAATGCATTCCGTACCACTCTGGCACTCAAAGGGTTAAATCCCCCCAACACTCGAGTTAAGCCCCGCCCCTTTTTGACGCGATTAGCGTCAATTTTGTTACCCCCTGCTGAAAAGAGGACTACCCTCCGGGTAGCCCTCAACTGAAAGTTCCCAGGTATGATTATGACCCATCAAGTAGTTTTAGCAAATATTTACTAGTGTCACCACAGTCAAGATTGAGATGGAGACAGGGCAAGAGAGAGAGTCCACCAAAGAAAGGTAAGAGGTTGGCACCATAGTACCACCCATGGGCATCTGCTTCGCAATGTGTTGGAGACCTCTCTAGCATTTAATGTGTTAAAAGTCTCATTTAAATCAATGGGAATGTACATTTGTTCCCCTAAGGTCCTGTGCACCATACTCTCTATGTGAGCCTATCACTGGGGAGCTGATTTTGTCAGACAAACTCAATTGGTTAACACCCCACTGGGCCAGCCAGTGATTGGATCATTGTGATAACTTTTGCAACAATCCAATCACTCATCTGAATGGCTGCACAGTGACCCATAAGCTGTTGTGTATATATTCATTAATGTAACTCCTAGACAATCACTAGGGAATTGCATGATGCAGTTGACTGAGGAACAGCATAATAAAGTGTAATGGGTCCTGTTTTTGAAAGTGACAGTACATGAAGACACTATCACTGCAGCACTGTTTCATATAAGACCAGTCATTGTAAAATATGTTAATTTAAGCTGGAATTAAAAACTGCCTACATGTTGCGCTAGCCGATTGTAATATAAATAATTTTTCAGAAGTTGATGGCACAGAGTGGCATTTTTTGTTAGCTAGTGCTGAACCTATATTACTGTGCACTAGAGGGGGCCAATTGTTCAGACAACAGCTGTTGTGCACTACAGCAAGACTTCAATGACTGGTTGGGAATAATGGGAGTTGTAGTCCACAACAGGTGGTGATCTGTCAATTGGTTTTCCCTGCCACACACTGCGCTATAACTAAATCTAGGCTAGATATCGATCTCTGCCAATGACAGCGTTCCAGCTTACAGGCAGAAAGCCTCCTTCATCACAGGAGGCTGGATAGAGGGAGGTGAGCAGAGGCAGGGTGACAGACTGTGGTTATAGAGCAGATAACCTCAGTCTATGCTAAAGTAGGTGCAGGGCAGAGTTTATCACTTCAATTTCTACCAACTTGAGCTTTAAAAAAAGAAATTAATAAACATTTACACATATTCGCTATATAAGGTAACTATTCAGGCTAACTTGTATAGGGGTGATACATCACCTTCAAGCTCAAAGCTCACAGCACAGAGCAGCTGGTTCTGGGGAGGGTGGCAATATGTCCAGTGACCCCACTGACATCAGCATCATATAAAATTCACACACATTTCTTAACTTATGTTAATCCCTTAGATCAGGGGCATCAAAGTTTTTTCAGTCAAGGGGCACATGATCACATGATGGTGAATTACAGTATGTCAGCTATTCAAAAAATATGGATTTATTTATTTACTGATCAAGTCAATGACAATATTTATATTCAAAAGACATCTATTTTTGAACTGTACAGAACCGGCAAGCGGGGGGTTAGGCCTTACTGGTCTATTAGTTTATGTGTGCTAATTAGGTAAAAAAAAGTTTTTCTTAACCCTTTGAGTGCCAGAGGCACTGGCACTCAAAGGGTTAAATCTCAGGCAGGTCATACCCTGGAGACAAGCGTGCTGCATTTGGCCCACGGCCCGCAAGTTGGACGCCCCAGCCTTAGATACTAAAGAGGTCTCCAATGCATTGGAGATGTCAGCAACATCCAAGTGGTTATAAAACCCTAATTCAAATCAATGGGACGTTTGATTAGTTCCATACCTGGTTTGTCCCAGAATTGATCCACTTTTATCTCTGTGCATGCAACCCGTGTTTTTTGGGGGGCAGAATGCACTTTTACCAATGTTATTGTACCGAGACTAGGGATGAGCAAAGTGGGACACACCAGCACAACTCCCATCATCCTAAACCGGCCGGAGATTACAGGAGTTGTAGTTTGACAAACCTGAAGGGTCTTACGTTACTCGTCCATGTAAAATATGCTATATTATTTTTAGAGGAACAGTAAAGATTTTGAATGAAAACATGATCGGGCTTTTCCGGTGGAGTATAACAAACGTACTCCTACTGTTGGGAAATTCTTCATTCAAAGGTTATTACAGGTCAAATCACTAGCAACAGCTCTAGCTGGTGGACAAAATGCTTTTTTTATAATGCATGCAGAGAGGAAAAATTGGGGTTATGCACTAAGGTGTGATAAAGAGGTGATAAAGCAGAGATCACTTCTCCAGTGATATCACCTCTCCAAGTCCTATGTTGTTCTATGGAGACAATGCACTAAGATTTCTGCAACTTTGGACATCTTAGTGCATCTGTACAATAACATAGGAACTGGAGAAGTGATATTACTGGAGAAGTCATCTCCACTTTATCACATCTTAGTGCACAACCCTCCTTGAGTCATTAACTACAACTCTCCATAGTAAGTGCTAGGAACAGAAACAAGACTGAGCAGCAACATCCTTTGAATGAAACTTGTTTTAACCTTTTGTGTGCCCGAAGGGTACTAAATGCATTGCAAAGCAATGCATTGCATACCCTTCTGGCACTCAAGGGATTTATGAACAGGAATAATCTTATTACAGTGGTTCTCAAACATTTTGTTGTGAAAGAAAGTTTTCGTTTCACATGAAATCCCCATGGTACGGCAATAATAAAAAAATGTAACCACTTGGATACTAAAGAGTTCACCAACGTAATGCCTTAGAGACCTCTCTAGCACCCAGTGAGTCAAAAGGAGTAGTAAGCTTTTTTTCTTTTTATGAAAAAATATATATTGTAAGGCTTTTCCTGATGAGTAAAATAAGGGTACTCCCACTGCTAACAGATTTGTATATCCAGAGTAATTACAGTTTAAACGTGTTTTTGTTTTAAATTAGGAATGCCCACTAGTGGTAAAATTCCAATTAGGTTTTCTGTTGCATTCCATTTGAGAGGAAAGACAGTGACAAACAGTGCTCCATAGAATGTGATAGAAATTGCAGAGTCACTTCCTGTCAGAACTTTCAGGAAATAAACACACAGTAAATTCACTTCCTGATTATTTGAACTATTATTAATGTTGAATAATATAAGGGACAGCAGTGTGGATGACCTTGTTTTACTCAGCAGAGAAAGCTCTATAAAATATAGGTTTTCAATATGTTCACTGCTCCTTTAAGATAGTGTCAGTCTCCAGCATTCTTCCTCTGTCCGCCATTACATTTAATACACTGAACTTCTTCAGGGTACTCTGGGGATCCATGGGACCCAGTCTGAGAAGCACTGACCTATGCATTTTATTCATCATTAAAAAAAGTTTAGTCCTACTTTAAAGGAACACATACCTTATGACCGGAACATCCTAATGACCTCCATGAATTATGCCTTTTCCTCTTAGTTCAAGAGATAACCTCTTCAGTCCTTCATGGATGTCATGTCTGGGGAGGTGAACATGACAGATACTAGCAGCACCACAGATCCTCAAACTCGCCCACTGCAATTTACTGTTTTTTTTTCTTCTTCCAAACTGAAGCCGCAGCCGTTTACTGTGTTCAGTGTGGGGAGTTTGATGTCCTGCAGTCCTATTAGCAAGACATCCAGGATGTACTGTAGATGTCATCTTTTGAACAAAGGCATAAGGACAACAGTCATGGCCCCATTATGGGTTTTCTAGCCTAGCAAGTGAAGTAGGAGGTTATTATTTGGAGGTATTGATGTTCCTTTGATTCATTTATTTCTCCATAATAATTCTTATAATTATTTAGAATGTAATAAGAAGAGCAGAGACATTTTGTATATCTGGAATAAATAGAAATATTTCTTTATTTAGACAACATGCAAAAGATAAAGTTATAATAAAACTCTCATCTTAGTGTTCATAAAGAGGTATGCAAAATAAGATCTATGCTGGCCCTTATAAAAACACATCTCTGTAACTATTCTATATAAAATACTATTTAACCAGTGGCACGGGTGCATTCGCCTTCCCTGCCCAAACTCTCCAAGGCTGATGTACGAAAAGCAGGAGCAATTTTGGGGCAAACAAACGCACCATAGGGGACACACAATGATTTAACCCCTTAAGGACTGGCCTTGCACACGAGTGGCCGGAATTTAAGGACCACTGGGCTGAGGATCCGATTCAGGGCTCCCCGAACGGCGCGCAGCTGCGCGGGGAACCCTGAAATTTATGATATACATTATATATATATATATATATATCACACACACACACACACACACACACACACACACACATGGGGACATTCACCCCATGACGTACATGTACATCCTTGATCCTTAAGGGGTTAAATGGGGTTTTCAACCCCTTGAATACTAGAAAGATCCCCAATGCATGAAACCATGCAAGCGTTCAAATGGCTTAACTCTTTGAGTGCCAGAGGGGTACGCAATGCAATGCATTGCATACCCCTCTGGCACTCAAAGGGTTAAAGGGAGAGTAACAGTTAACCCACAGAGTACCAGAGAGGTACCCAATTCATATATAACTGCAGGGTTTCTCTTCCATTGCTGATAACTCTTTTATTCCAAAGTTATTGCAGAGCAAACTTACATTTTTTTTGAGCGCAGTACCTCCATGGCCTGAAATTTTACAGGTGGCACTGTTGCGAAAGTATCCTATAGAGGTTTATGGTCAACTGATCAGACCTGTTCATAGATTACTGTAGCAACAGGTCCATCACGCAGTTTCAGGCTACAGAAGTACTGCAGCCAAAAAATGCAAATTGAAGCTGCAATATATTTGAATAAAACATATCTCAGAAGGATATACCCTTTAATAAATATATTTTCAATTTTATTATCTCTTTGAATTGGACTTGTCACTTTAATTCAGGTTTTTGTATTTGAAAACGTAATTAAAAACTGCCTATTTGTCATGTTAGCAGCAAATGTACAGTTAAGGAGATATTAAGACTTGTTACCATATGGTAATGTATCTTAATGGAGGTACCAGTGCAGTACTAGTGACGTTACATATGATAATGAATGTTTTTCAGCAATGTTTCATTTGATAATTAAGATTTGTGCTGCACCAGAAGATTTTCACTTTTTCCTAGAAACAAAAGTGTGAATATTAACTAAACTGTCTATCTGCTGGGCTTTTGGTTAACATGACACGTAGGCACTTTTGCATGAAGTGTCCAAATATGTGATAAAAAAAAAATCAAGGTGACAGGCCCACTTTAAACGCCCCAGTAAGTCAGTGAGCATTTGTCCCCAATAGCACAGCTGGTTTGCTCCAGAACTGCTCCCATTCTTCTTTGTCCACCAGCCTTACTGTGACCAAAATGGAATGACAGGTCCCACCATGACCCCTATTTACTAAGTTGTAAAATCCCCAAATGAGGCTAACTTTGTAGCTCTGTAAGTCAAAACAGCAACATCAAATGTTCTTATTTACAGATGTGAAGGAGACATTGTGTGTGACACTTGGCATTGGATGAACACAATGCTCCAGGTACAGTTATCATACTGAAGGCCATATGCACAGTGCAAGAGACGCATCTCTAAAGCAAACCATCTGTACCACAGAGGAAACTAAAGAAAATCACCACATTTCCATTGATTTAAATGGAGTTTTTAAACCGATGAAGGCTAGAGAGAACTCCAATGCAAGACCTCTCTAGCATGAATAAAAGCCCCATTTAAATAAGATGGATTGTTTATCTGACCCCTATGGTGCAGTTGATTTGCTACAAAATTGCACCTCTTTAATTCTGTGGATAAGGCCCTAACTGAGTGTAAAGGTGAAACACTCAGCGTCGCCTTGAGACGAGCTGGAATTGTCACTAGCGTGAATCGCGCTATACGACACAGTGCTACTTTTTCTAATACAGCGTTTTCACATGGTGACAACATAGATAACATTTCATAATGAACAAGATAAAATACATGGTTCATTTTCCTTTTATTACATAGGAGCCTATATGTGGGTGTTAAAGGAAAATTTACCCTAGGAAAAAGCAGTCCTTAAAGGAAAACTAACACCTTGTAATAATAACCCCACCAAATACTTTACTATGCCCATAAAATGCTCATGGCCCTTAAAATCTTTGTCCTTGTGTATTTGTTAATGCGAGAACATCTTCAATAACTTTTGGATGCAACATGGAGGCAGACGTGACAGCTGCTAGCAATTTTTTCAAACTGATGCAAGGAGAGTGCATGACCTACCTATGCCTTTAACCCTTTGACTGCCAGAGGGGTAACCAACGCATTGCTAAGCAATGCACTGGCTACCCTTCTGACACTCACAGAGTTAAGGACCAGAGGGGTGTGCAACGCATTGCAAAGACCTCAACCCTTTGAGTGCCAGAGGGGTACGCAATGCATTGCATTGCGTACTCCCTCTGGCACTCAAAGGGTTAATAATGCCAGATGTAGTGTAGAAAGTTTATGTCTTGTCAATAACTGTCATGTCTGTCTCCATGGACATGACTCCAAAGACTGAACCAAGAAGCATAGGGGTCATTAGGATTTTCTAGTCACAGTAAATAGGGATGATGACTATGAGGTTTTACTTATATTTTAACCCCTTAAGGACCAGGCAGACTGGGGTACTACAGGATCCACAGGATCGCATAGACTACATTCTGTGAACCAGCACATGTGAGCGATCACATATACTGGCTTGAGGAATGAGAGGCTGAAACGGACTGTTCTGGTCTTGGAGCATTCATGATCACAGCTCACTTACAGGAGCACACTGATCACAAAAATCATGATGTGCCAGGATGGTCGTGGCTCCTCACTGGTCCTTCAAAGGCTGATGTGTTTATCAGGTGGACTTACCTAGGCAGGTGTCCTTTATACATCAACCAGCTATAACTATAGGTCTGTTTTTTTGGACTGGAACTCTGTACTTTATAGCTGAATAACAGAATTCTACAATCGGAAACCATTTACATTGTTCTAAAGAGCCATCAGTAGGACTTTTTTTCTATGGGTTATCTCACCCTAAAAAGTGAATGTCTTATCTCATTAGAACTACATATAGGGTTGAAAAAGAGTTCAGTAACTGCCTTGAACTACAAATACATACAATGCGTAAAAACAAGAATATATTATATACAGTATATATAAACATATCACCAGAGTGTATGAAGGACACTGGCCTAGGAAAGTCATTCAGCTAACCCTTTGAATGCCAGAGGGGTATGCAAGCACTCAAAAGGTTAAACACAATTGGAGCGACTTTTTCCATTGGGTAAAACTTCTCATACTACCAGTTTCGCTGTACTGACTACACTGTAAAAACCATCTAAAAATTTGAGAGCTTAGATCAGGGAAAGCCAACCTTTGACTCTTCAGCTGTTGGAAACTACAACTACAGTTATCCTCAACCAGCCAGCAGATGATTGGGGACTAAGGGAGTTGCAGTGATCACCAGCTGGAGAGTCAAAGTTGTGACCTTTGGCTTAGATGCATGAAGAAGACCCATCCAAGGTGTAAATAACATGGTAGCACGTGACGTGGCGATTTAAAAGATCAGTAAAATTTGTTTTAGGAAAAATAAATAAAAACATATTATAGAGTTTTTCATGCAAAGTTACACAAGGGTACACCCACTGCTGGCACTTGCTTTATTCCGAAAAAGTAGTGAGGCTGTTATTATAACATACTATGGAACTGTAGCCTGTAGCTTACCTCGCTCATAGCATGCAATAAAATAGCTGGACACCAGGTGGCTCTGTTGATAACCGTTTAATTTTAACCGTCTGAGTGCCAAAGGGTTAAAAAAAAAGAACAAAAACCACACACATCAATTTTACCTGTAATAATAATAATCATCTCCCAGTAGTGCGAGTACCCCTGTTTTCATCAGCAGGAAAAATCCTACAACCTGTTTGGTTTCCCCAAAAAATAAAAATGTACTGCGTTAAACATTCCCTGCCTTACGTTAAAGTTTGTATTAATTGTAAGTGCCTCCTAGGTCTCTCTATCCTGATGTCCCTCAATATAGGAGTGTGTCAGAGGCCTGTTAACAAAATGTTTTGGGACAACTCAGGAATTCTAGTTGCAAAACCCCGCGCACCCCTGACCCACCCAATGTGCAAACAGCACCTTGTTCATATTGCTTTAAAGGAACAAACCAGATTAACCCACAGAGCACCAGATGGTTGTGCAGCACATTGCAAAGCAGTGCACTGCATACACCCTCTGGTCCCCAAGGGGTTAAACAGACATTATGTTTTTAAACCAGCAGTGGTTTTGAAATGTCAGGGTATAAAATATGTAACAGTAATACTTTATGGGAATCTAACACCTAATGTTCATATTCCTTTAAATATTCTTTACTGACAGCCAGAAAAAGTAGGGTTTTTTTTTGCAGGTGCCCTAAAATCTGATCATATGAGCAGCCAAATTCCTAGGTCAAAAGCAGCATTATAGTGTCATATAAGTCAGTGGGTTTTTAACATGCTACCTTCCAGCTCTTGGACTACAACTCCCTTCTTGAGCACTGTAGCCTTACAGCACATGGACAGCAGAATGTTGAACACATCTGTTATTGCCACTTTGGGGAAAATAAATGTTTCTTCCCTCTGTGAGGCCATATTGGAAATGTCTACAATTGAGGACAGAAAGGAGTGTACTGGTTACAGTTTCCCAGCCTCATCAATTATCTAACAAATAAGTTAGCAAAAAGAAAAAATGGCCTTGGTCTCAGTTTATAGGAAACAAGATTGACATGAGATTTTGGGGCACCATAGTATGTATTTGCCACAGTCCAAATTCTACATGAAGTTGACATTAGTGGATTAATGTCCAAATATGCCTCCTAAAGAGAGTAGAAGAGCTGGTTCCTACAGGTGACTGTGTATTTGAGAAGCTGTCACCTTACATAGTCTCCTAAACTATGGGGTCTATTCACATAGGTGACTGTGTTAAGAGGACCACTGCTGGATGCAGCACGCTTCAGATTCACTGTGCCAAGTGATGGTCACCATGAAGTTGTAGCAGTGAAGGTCTGCACAGGGGTCTATGTTGCTCTTATAGAGGCCATTCATGTGAGTCAGTGAATTGTTGAGATGCTCATTACAATAATCCAAACACTGGATGGCTCAAATGCACGCTAGTCAGTCCTCTACAGCAGTTGTCCACATGGACCAGCAGCCTACTTTCAAGTGCAGACCTCCGCTGATAGGCTTTCAAGGAGATACAGCTCATAGGATAAGGGCGATACCTACACAGCAGTAATGTTACTGCATTAGTAATGCCAGTGTGAATGAGCCCTAACAGCGTTTCTTACCTGCAGCTGTTTGGTTTTATTTGTCGCAGTGGCAGGAATTGGGCTCTGGAGGTGATCAACTGGTTTCTTGGTAGAGATGGGCTGGATATTTGCCATCCAGCTATGTACTGCAATTGCAAATGGAAAGTAGTAGCCAGATAACTAGAGCCAATGCCAGTGTTTGTGATAGCATTAGGGTTCATTGTTAGGATTAAGATAAACCCTTTAAGTTTCAGACAGCTGTGCAAAGAGTTTACGGATCAAATTTAGTGTTAAAGCCAGGGCTGGTAAAAATCCAGAGGTCTGGGAGCCCAGGTACCTCCATTTTCTATACATCTGTATAAATGAATCCCTACAATTCCTTTTAAAGAGGAAGTGTCACTCATATGATGCTTTCACAGCAGGAATGCTTGTCTAGGGCTTCAAAGTGTGCCCCAGCAGACCAATAGGGAAGCAGAATGGGAGTCTGAAAGAAATCCCTGGGCTCCCTCATTGGTCCAGTGAGAGAGACTGAATGGCAAGACTGAAGTCTATTGGTACAGTCCTGCATGATGCAGTCATCAGGGAGTAGAGAAGTAGACATCTTTGGTCCTCTAGGGCTAGCATTGCATATTTTCAGGATATCCCTGAATCAGGACAGGCGGACCAATTAAAGGAATGGAGCCACAAAATAGTGCACCTAAGATCCAGCTGGGATATCCTGAAATCATGCACTGTGGGTAGCTCTTGTGGACCAGGGTTTACTACCCCTGTCATAGACCCTCTGCTTCAGACCTAAATGCATAACATAGAGGATTTATGGAGGTTGCACTTGAGCTCATAAAATTTGTGGCTGTGAACAACATACTTCTGGGTTGTGTTCCAAATGAGGGCGGTCAGATTTCTGACACCCCGTATCCCAAAATGACTGATAGGCCCCTTTTTTGGGGGCTGCACCATGATACCCTAAGCATTTTACTAAATCTGCTACCATAGCTCCCTTTAACATTATGGAGATACAGAAAGAACGTGTTTTTCCTTCTTTTATCCAGACACTGGGCTAATGTCCACAGTAGCCAGCATCGTGATTTTTATGTACTGTATTTTTTTTTTATATACAGTTCCTGGCTGAGAGTAAAGTATATTTAAAGATACATGGTCCCTTTTGTTTTTTCAGTTTTAGTTCCGCTTTCAGTTTGTGCGATTAAAATCCTAGCAGTTATAATTTAATTTTTAAAAAATAACATCAGCTGACAAAATAACAATTGTCTTTTTGTTCTTCGGGTTTACACAGAACCCTCTATATTCGTTAAAGTACCTAATATTATGTGTCTGTTCTCAAATACGCTAAAGGGATAGTAATACTTAAAAAAAAAATAAAAAAGAATAAAAATGTTGTAGTGTTTATCCCCTAAGTAAAACAAGGGCACCCCCACAGCTTAGAGATACTTTATTCAAAAGTTATTGAAGCTCAAACTTGCATTTTTTTAGGTGCAATATCTCAATGGCCTGAGATTGTACAGTGGTGCTGTTGCTACACCATCCTATTGATATTTAATGTCAACTGACCAGAGCTGTACATAGGATGGTGTAACAACAGTGACACTGTAAAATTTCAGGCCACAGAGATACTGCACCAAGTTTGAGCTGCAATAATTTTTGAATAAAACACCTCCCAGCCATGGAAGTTCCCTTGGTTTGCTTAGGGTGATAAACCTGAGAACATATTTTTCTTTACATTTTAAGTATTACTGTCCCTTAACTGCTCACATAGACATAGGGACCTGGTGCTCAGGTGAATTCTGGAGCAACCCAACTGCAGAATAGGAGACAAAAAGAATACTCACAAAATCCCCATTTATTTAACCCTTTGAGTGCCAGAGGGGTACCCCTCTGGCATTCAAAGGGTTAAATACTTTTTTAAGCCTCTTGAATGCTAGATATCTCACTAGCATTCACAGGGATAAAAGCCCCACTTAAACCAGTGGCAATTTTTTTGTCCCCTGTGGTGTCATTGGTTTGACATTGCCCCAGTTTTCTTCTGAACCCGAGGCCCAACATAGACATAACACACAGAGGACATGAGAAAAAAATATACACAAAGTGGAAGGAGAGAACACAAAACACAGAAAAGTGAGGTAGGCGCAGACACACAACCAAAAATAATAAAAGAAAAAAGAACAATTTATAAAAAGAGACAATAGCACATGCAGCTCAGTGAGTGAAGCAAAAGTACATACAGAAACTAGAGCCTGGGTGTGAGATGCACTAAGGCGAGTTAAAGTGATAGTCAACCTCCTTTCTGATTTTACATATTCTGCAGTTGAGTAGTATGTAAAGTCAAATTGCCTATACATTCATTCATTTTTTTTTTCTTCGTCCTTTTTCATATTTGATTATTCTTTCTCCCTTAATTTCTGTTGGCAGAGAGCTTTCTAACAGCAGTTATAAAACAAGGATAGTGATATAATGTAACATTATGCCTGCAGAACTGAGTGTTATCTTTCCTGCTGCAGGGATGGCGTTATATTGTATCACTTTCACAGTCCGTGACAGAACGCTCTCTGGAAAGAGAGAGCCAGGGAGATCACTGTCATGGACGTGTCATGGACATCAGATTAAAAAAAAAAACATGCACTGGCACTCTACAGTATGTACAAGCACCTACGATCAGTTTAAGTGTGGCACACACACAGAAAGGCCCTGAATGCCACTATTTTAGCATGCCCAGGAAAAAGGAGACATGTTGCACTCATTTCCTTGCCATCTTTTTAGTACATAAGGTGAAACAAGGTGCACAGGAATGGATCATCCTAAAATGCCCTCCTCTTAGCGCAAGTGGCATAAAGAGAAGCATTTTCTAGGTAGACAGCTCAGTAAATAGTGTTAGACAGAGACAGTACTGATACATTGATTTTGGTACCTCTTTTAGTGTGGAATCATATTGGCACATCAGACCTCTGAGTGTCCAAAGTGGAGCCTATGCAATAAGGGGTGAGATTCACTAAGCAGTGATAAAGGGGAGATAACTTCTCCAGTGATATCACTTCTCCAGTTCCTAAGTTATTCTATGGAGCCAATGCACTAAGATTTCTTCATCTTTGGAGATCTTAGTGAATAGGGTCTGTAAAATAACATAGGAAATGAAGAAGTCATAAGCTGAAGTCATTTCCACTTTATCACCGCTTAGTGAATCTCCCCCAAAATCTTTCCAAGCTGAAAAAGAGGGTTCACAGAATAACACATGGACTGGAGATTCTCTCACTGGCGAACTTATCTCACCTTAGTGTATAATCTCCCTAGGAACAGGAAATCTGTGGCTCTCCAGCTGTTGTTAAAATACAAATCTCGTTATCCACAGCCAGCCAATGTTATAACAATGACCAGATCAAGATAATCTGTGTCTGATAGTCTAACTATTAAAGGGACAGGATCGCTTTATAATGAAAAGCTTTTTTTTTTAAATACGCATCATATACTTCTAGCTGGTATTCCTAATTAATTTGTGCATGAGGCCTATAATCTGCGATCAGCACGTTTTCACATGACCATTTGTCTCATTTTATTTTTAATCTGAAGTTGATTACTTTTGGGGTACATCAAAATGGAAAGTAGGTGGTCCAAATTTGAGCCCTCTTTTCTTACAAAAACTCTTAACCCTCTGAGTGCCAAAAAGGTATGCAAAGAATTGCCATGCATTGCATACCCCTCTGGCATGCAAAGGGTTCATGAATGAGAAGTGCAATGCATGGCAACACAGAATTAACCCTTTGAGTGCCAAAGAGGTATCCAACGCATTGCAAAGCAATGCATTGGACACATCTCTGGCACTCAAAGGGTTAAGCTAATGAGCCTTTGTGACAAAAAAATTAATGGAGGCAGTGGGGATCTAATCTCACAGCAAGTTATCCATTACAAGGGTGATAATTAACTCTTTGAAGACCAGAGGGAATGTGTGTGTTGCACATGTTTCTGATCAACAAAATATTTTCTGGCATATGCCACTTATGGCTGAGACTCATAGTGATACACAATGTATGATAGATTTTAGGGTTCGTGCACCAACATTACTAATTTATTCATGCAAATACTGCCTAGGAATATTTAAAGGGCAATTACAACATTTGACTACATTTGCTCCAATTGGGCAGGCCATAATAAGCCTGCACTGTACAGCCCCAAATGTCTCCAATTGGCTGTTTTGGGGTACCTGCTGGTCCGCCAAGGCTCGCAACAAAGCCCCCCACTTCACCTGCAGGTCTACTCGCAGGGGAACACACCTTCTGATGGGGAACTATTGAGCGATAGTTGCTCTTGATAAGAACAGCTTTTTATTTTTGAATACTACTATCCCTTTAAATGAATTATTAAAGAAAAAATATAGGTATGTGTAGCACAATGACAGCTGGGGAAACACAGATTTCCCATCCCTGTTACAGACAAAGGGAAACAAATGTGTAGGGAGAGTAAAGAAGCAGAGGGACTGGACAGACAGACACAGAAGACTGCACAGACTTATACAGTACATGATACACATACAGTGAAAGGAGGAGCATCTGAATCAATAGCTGCTCCTTCCTTCATTGCTTGTCTTGTCCTGGACCCTTGCGTGTGTGTGTGCTTCTGCAGTGCAGAACTTGGAGATAACCTTCCTGTGGATACCAACTTGGTCATGACTGTAATGTGTGGACACCCACTCAGGACCAACCAGAGACTGTGTGCAGAGGTGATTCTCTGGAGTATTACTGATCCTTGTGACTCATTCCTAGCTGGTTCTGGCTGTGCCGGAGGCTGCTCATATCATTCCACGGTTAGTGACAAGACTGTCATCACTGCAATCCCACAGCTTATCAGTAAGACCTGGACCAGAGAGTTCCTGGAAAAAGGTAAAACAAGTACAATGTAGAAAGAGGGCCATATGCACATGATAAAATGTGTCATGGGACTTTTAACCAACACATTGCTTTGCAATTATTCTTCAAAGAGTTACAAGTCCCACGTGAATTTTCATGTGTAACTTTAAGTGCAATTGGTTCCCCACAATTGCTCCATTTACCACATAAAACACTAGGGCAGAATGCCAAAGTACATTCTCCTCAGACAGGCCACTAAATGGGCACATTACACAAGGAGAAGTCCATGTTGCTCCACCCCTTTGTATTACGGTTCACTTTTGAATGGTTGCACTCAGAAGGGCGTGCGACCATTCAACTCTTTCAGCAGGTCGCATGGCTAAACAGCGCAACGTGAAAATCTCACACAGCATGACAGCGCGAGATTGTCACGTCGCATAGCCAATAAGCGCATGCTGCAGATAAGTGTATTGTTTTATTTTTTGGCCATCTTCACATCTCTGAATTGTTTGTGTACTTCCGCTGGTTCTCAACCCATTTGTTAAGCACACGGAGGAAGCTAGAGCGACTCAGTGTGCTGCAGATAATACTCCATCCAGCAGAAGGCACAGGCTAGCAGGCGGCAGGAAGAGGACGGATTATTATCTGCAGCACACGGAGGTGCTCCAGCTGCCTCCGTGGGCTTAACAAATGGGTTGAGAACCAGGGGAAGAATACAAACAATTCAGAGATGTGAAGATGGGTAAAAAAAAAAGAAAACAATACACTTATCTGCTGCATGTGGCCATTGGCTATGCAACTTAACAATCTTGCACTGTCATGCAGTGCGAGAATGTCACATTGCGCTTTTTAGCCATGCGACCTGCTGAAAGAGTTGAATGGTCGCACGTGGTGGATTCACTCTAATCAGGCAATGTGCCCTGTGACTAGAGGAAACCAGTTGTAGTATCGTTATTGAAAATGGGGCAAGATCTAAACCTGGGAATTACAGACCCATGAGATTAGCTTTCATAGTGGCTAAAACACTGGAAGGATTACAACCTGATATTTTTCAGGACTATGTGTCATAACAAACTCATTTCCTTGCATTCAATGAAAGGTAAATGGTAAGCTGGACAAATGTATTACTGTTGATGTAGTATACTCGATTTTGCTAAAGCCCTTGATGTGGTGCCTCACAACAGACTAATGCATATATTAAAATGATTTGACTGGAAAATTTGAATAAACGGAATGAATAAGCAGAAACGTGGCAAATTAGGTTTGACCCTTTCAGTGCCAGAGGGGTAGGCATGCAAAGGGTTAATATGAATAAATGTATAATTATGCATTTGGAAAGCAACAAATCGGTGATTTCCTAATTTTGGTATTACAGTTTTCCCAGTGTACAGATTTTGAAAAAAAGCTGCACAGCCACCAGAAGTGGGATGGTACACAGTGCAAGTCCACAAATGCATCCGTGATGTAAAGGGGTGGAGCAATTCGAACTCCTCCACCTTCTAAGTTTTTTCACTTATGGACCACATAATCAGGAATCCGTATGTGCGAGTGCCACGCTTATTTTTTTTTTTTTTACTTGATAGCAATGGCAAATTATAGCATGTTAGCTATTCAAAAATGTGTTTTTTAAGCAGTAATACAAAAACAGAACGGAAACCTAGGCCTATAAACAGTTAGCTGGTTAGGCCCTACTGACTTACTTGTTCATACGATACAGCAATAAGCATAGAAATTATAGTATTACACAAAATAAGTACAAGCGTTATTAAGAAATCCTACTTGATCTGAGACGAACAGGCAGCCATCAGCGCAGACATCTTGTCTTAGAGACATCTATGCTCCTGCACTGTCCATCCCTTCTATTCCAGGATTGGTGAGGAGGCGTAGCATTGAACCTTAAGGTACAGGAAGTGACTGACGGAGCAGGTGCACAGATGCCTCTAAAGCAAGAAGCCTGCCCGTCACTCTCTGATCAAACAGGATTTCTTAATAACGCTGGACTTATTATGGATAATACTAGTATTTCTATGCTTATCGCTATATGACTAATTATTTTGAGGGCACTTTATTTGGAGTGATAATTCTGCTTTAACCCTTTGAGGGGTGCACTCCTCTGGCACTCAAAGGGTTAAGAGCCACAGGTAGCCAGCCCTTGTAACACACACCACACACCATTGTGTTAGGAAAGGCGAGTTTCACTGAGAACACTTACCGAGCATTTTTCTCTTCCAAGAGGTCAGGCAGCACATTAACCAGTGCAATGTACAGGAACCCTCCTGATGTAAATGGGAGAATCCAAGCCACCGTTTCTCCTGTGGGGTCAAGTGAGGAACACTATCTTAATAATGTGGCCTGAGAAATCCCCTCCCATGGTAAGTCTTTATCTGCCTAGATGAACAAGCCTTCTTAACCCCTTGGTTGTTAGAAATGAGATCTCTCTAGCATCCAAGTTGTTAACTCTTTAAGGACCAAAGATGCGTGCACACCGCATTGCAAAGCAAGGTACTACACACCCCACTGGTAATTAAAGGATTAAAGAAAGTATAAATGTGAAATGAGTGCTTTGACATTTTTTGTTTTGTTTCAATAGTTTACACGTGCAAGGCTGACTGAAACACTAGTGCAATGCGCTGCTAAGTGTATGTCCACAAATGCATCAGTGATGTAAAAGGGTGGAGAGCAACACTGACTCCTCTTCTACTTAAAGGGATATTAATGTTTAATTTTGTATGTAGCTCAGAACATTCATCATATGTAATAGTACTGCTGTGTTTTGTTCTTACTCTTCAAAATGTGCTAGTTACACTGTGATAATATGTTGAAGTTGATCCCTCCTGCCCCTTTCCCCGACAGCAAGCCACCTTCCTGTAGATCTGAAGTCTGGTCCTGGGATCGAACAGATCACAATGCAGGACAATCTTCCCTTGTTCAGTATAAGGAAAACCCTGCCCTCCTTGATGAAGAAGGGCAGGTTTTTCCTAATTGTAATCCTCTGTCAGATCTGGGACAAAAATGCTTATGTTGGGGAAAGGGGCAGGAGGGATCAATTTCAACATATTATTACAATGTAACTAACATGTTTTGAAGAGTAAGAGCATCACGCAGCAGTACAAGTACATATGATGAACGTTCTGAGCTACATACAAAATTAAACATTAATATCCCTTTAAGTAGAAGAGGAGTCAGTGTTGCTCCCCACCCTTTTGCATCACTGATGCATTTGTGGACATACACTTGGCAGCACATTGCACTAGTGAACGTTCTAAGCCAAGTGTAAAATTAAACATTACTATCCGTATGCTCAGTTGGTCCCCTGGTTTACAGAGAAAGGCACATCTTTACTTTTGTTACATCACATCTTGAGACATGTACATTTTTTTTTGCTTGTTTGTTTTTTAACTTGTTTGTTTGTAAAAGTACTTGTTTCAAGTGATACTGTGACACTGTTAATTTAAAGGGAACCTATCACCTCCATTGAAGTTCTTCTTATCTTAAAGGGATAGTAAACCTTGAAAATAAGTTTATTTTATATTGTAGCCCTTAAAAAAACATGAAAAATGATATAAGTCTTATCTCCCAAACCTTTATGGTTTGGGAGATATTCAGAAGTAAAATAAAGTAAAGTTCCCTTTTCCTGGCTGTTTCAGCCAAGTCTGCCATCTAGTGGACAGATTTGAAATTCGGTCCACAGATCAACCAGCAGTTATTTAGCAGTGCAGAGATCACAGTCTTTAAAAAGTACTACTTAATTGGAACTGTCTACAAAGTGCGTCTGCCTTGCAAGCACACTTTGTAGACCATTCCAATTAAGAAATTATTTTTAAAGATCGTGATCTTGGCACTTCTGGAGAGCCGCAGCCGGTCCCGGGACCGGATTCCAAATCTGAGAGGTAGAACGGTGACATCACTCAGGGGGAAACTTTGCTTCTGAATATCTCCCAAACCATGAAGGTTTGGGAGGTAAGACATATCATTTTTCATGTTTTTTTAAGGGCTACAATATAAAATAAACTTATTTTCAAGGTTTACTATCGCTTTAATGTTCCAACTGAGTAAATCTTCAATCCGTTTTTTTATTATTATTTCATACAGTATAGTCAGAGATATAAGCTTTTGAAATGAAGCCCGTGACTTCAGTTCAAGACAGGTTGCGGAACAGCTCTGCACCTCAGCCTGTCAATCTTCGTCTCTTCCTTTGCCCCTTCCCAGTTACCACCTCCTCCTCTGATGGAGGAATCCAGCATGCGAGTCGGAACGTCCTCTTGCCAAGGAGATCGCTCCAGTTCTCACGCTGGACTCCTCTGCCAGAGGAGGTGATAACAGGGAACAACTGAGGAAGAGATGAAGATTGACAGGCTGTACCGCAACCTGTCTTGAACTGAAGTCACGGGCTAGATTTCAAAAGCTTATATCGCTGGCTATACTGTATGAAATAAAAAAACAAAACAAAAAAAAGACACAACCAAACAAATTGAGGATTTACTCAGATGGAACATTAAAATAAGAAGAACATTAATAGAGGTGATAGAGTTTCCCTTTAAAGGGATAGTAATGTCAGAAAAAAAGCATTAACTATATGGTATATACAGTTAAAACAGAGTACTTACACTTATTCGTATCTCTCAAACCGTTTTGTTTTGAGAGATATAGGAAAATAAAGTTCTCTGGTCCCTCCCCTTTCTGCTTGACGAGCTGTAAAACTGTCAGAAGCAGATTCTGGTCGCTTGACCAGATGCGGCTCTTCAGCAGCTCTGATATAATGATATCTAAAGATAAATACTTCAATTGGAACAGTCTACAAAGTGTCCCTGGCTTGCAAGCACACTTTGTAGACCGTTGCAATGAAATATTTATTTCTAAATAGCGTGATTTCAGCTCTGCTGAAGAGCCTCTGTCTGGTCAAATGACCGGAATCTGCAGCTGTCAGCTAGATGGCAGACTTGAGTAAAACAGCCAGGAAAAGGTAATTTTAGCAAGTTATAGCTCTCAAACCATAAAGGTTTGAGAGATAAGACTTACATTGATGTTAATCTTTTTTTAATGTCTACAATATTAAATCAACTTAAAATTAACCATTACTATCCCTTTAAGATTTGCCCCAAACATTTACCTGCTCCCTTGGGTGACTGTGCACAGACAGCAAAACCAGCTCCCAGTATTCCTCCCATTGCTGTTATCAGCTGCATTTTGGCCGCACTCCAGCGGTCAAACCCAGCACGGAGCAAGATGGCGAAATCCCCAACCTGCCAGTGGGAAAAGAAAGAGGACAGATATCAAGAGCTGGAATTAAGAGTAAGAAATGTGAATGGATTAGTAAAGTTATATTATGGGAGGGAAAAAAAAAAAAGAAAACATACATAGGAGTGCTTTCCCTAAAACAAGGATACTTTATTCCCTCTCTCTAAAACAAGGGTACTTCATTCTCATTCCATTTCCCTAAAACAAGGGTACGTCATTCCCTTTCCCTAAAACAAGGGTACTTCATTCTCATTCCCTTTCCCTAAAACAAGGGTACGTCATTCCCTTTCCCTAAAACAAGGGTACGTCATTCCCTTTCCCTAAAACAAGGGTACGTCATTCCCTTTCCCTAAAACAAGGGTACTTCATTCTCATTCCCTTTCCCTAAAACAAGGGTACGTCATTCCCTTTCCCTAAAACAAGGGTACGTCATTCCCTTTCCCTAAAACAAGGGTACGTCATTCCCTTTCCCTAAAACAAGGGTACTTCATTCTCATTCCCTTTCCCTAAAACAAGGGTACATCATTCCCTTTCCCTAAAACAAGGGTACGTCATTCCCTTTCCCTAAAACAAGGGTACGTCATTCCCTTTCCCTAAAACAAGGGTACATCATTCCCTTTCCCTAAAACAAGGGTACTTCATTCTCATTCCCTTTCCCTAAAACAAGGGTACATCATTCCCTTTCCCTAAAACAAGGGTGTTCTCACTGACTTACTGGGGTGCTTAAAGTGGGCCTGTCACCTTGATTTTTTTTTTACATATTTGGACACTTCATGCAAAAGTGTCTATGTGTCATGTTAAAGGAATAGTAATGTTTCATAATAAAATCAGCTCTAATTAATCTTCATAGTATTTGGACCTTGGAGAGTGTTATTTCAATTCTGTCAGAGTTGTAGTTCAAGAGTAATTCAATGACAAAGTATCCCCCTCCCGTCCCTTTTACTGATGTAACACTGCCAGATCAGAAGGGAGGTGCCCAGGTAGACTGCACAGAGGGACAATCTTCAATTAAGATAAGGGAAAAACCTGAAAAGCTTGTCAACGGGGGCAGGGCTTTCATTGTTCTCATAGGAAGAATATTGTCCCCTGCTATTATCTGTCTGGTCTATGGACTGGATTCCACATCTGAGAAGAGATGGCTTACACTAGGTAAAAGGGGCGGGAGGGGATACTTTGCTTGTGAATATCTCATAAACCATAAAGGTTTGAGAGATAAGACTTATATCATTCTTCATATTTTTTTAATGTCTACAAAATAAAATAAAGTTAAAATGAAGTATTACTATCTCTTTAAACTGTCACAAAGTGGTGGCGCTGTTAACGTCTCATTCTATGGAGAACTGTAACCAGTTGCTGCCCTTTCCTACAAAATGCAATAGAATAATAATATCATTTTATATAGCATCTCTCAACAGTGAGACCATGGCTGGTCTACTCAGCAGGAAAAACAATATATGTTTTCTCATAGTAAAGGTTTAGTACTTGTTGAAAGCTAGGGAAAGAGACAGAGTAACCACACCAGCTTGAAGAAACCACACTCACCTCGTGGGGAATTTCGTGTAACAGAATGGCCACAGTAGTGAGGATTCCCACCTGGAAGGGGAGTGAAGTGTAACTATCAGAAAGACCCATACAAGTAGAAAGGAGGGAGACAGCACAGAAGGAGGTAAGTCCTATCACCTACCTTCTTACTGACTAAGAAACTGCCAGCCACTGCCATACCATGAGTGAAGTTATCAATGGTGTTAGCCAGCAGATTGAGGTACCCGCAGACCTGTAATGAGGAAGAAGACAGCAGACTGAGATACTCACAGATCTGTAATGAGGAAGAAGACAGCTCCCATAGGTTAGTGGTTCTCAAAAAGCGTCCTATGGAAGCCCATGGACCCCCATGAAGAAGTACAAGAGGCGCCAATGAACAAAGGCCAGTAAAGATGTCCAGTGGCACAAGGCTGGAACACCAGACAGTGAGGGTGATATACTACAAAGAACTGGGAGCATTTCTGGGCAAACCAACTGCCCTATAGGTGTAAAATATAAATTCCCCAAATTCCCATTTATTTATCACCTTAAATGCTAGAGAGGTTTCCAATGCATTGCTTCATGATGCATTGCAAACCTCATCAGCATTCAAGAGGTTAAAGGCATAGTAATCCTTTATTTGGATTTTATACATTTTCTGTAAATACATAATACGAACATACACATTACCTAAACTTTATACATTTTTTTAATCCACACCTATTTTTCTTACACGTTTATGTCCCAGACAGTGAGCTGCCTATATATCAGTTTCCAAGAGTTTTCTGGTAGAAAGGCCATCAAAGCAGGATGTGATACAATGTTTCACAATCCCTACAGCATTGAATGCACTGTGTGATGGGATAAAATGTTACACTATACATGCAGCACTGAATGCTCTGTGTGATGTAATACAATGTTACACTATCCATGCAGCACCGAATCCTCTGTGTGATGTAACACAATGTTATACTATCCATGCACTTCTCTGTGTGATGAAATAGAATGTTACACTTTCCCTGCAGCACTGAATGCTTTGTGTGATGTAATACAACGTTACACTTATTGTGCAGGACTGACTGCTCTGTGTGATGTAACACAATGCTACACTCTCCCTGCAGCACTGAATGCTCTGTGTGATGTAATAGAATGTTACACTATACATGCAGCACTGAATGCTCTGTGTGATGCAATACAATGTTACACTATACATGCAGCACTGAATACTCTGTGTGATGTAACACAATGTTATACTATCCATGCAGCACTGAATCCTCTGTGTGATATAACACAATGTTATACTATCTATGCACCTCTGAATTCTCTGTGTGATGCAATAGAATGTTACACTTTCCCTGCAGCACTGAATGCTCTGTGTGATGTAATACAATGTTACACTCATTGTGCAGGACTGACTGCTCTGTGAGATGTAACACAATGCTACACTCTCCCTGCAGCACTGAATGCTCTGTGTGATGTAATAGAATGTTACACTATACATGCAGCACTGAATGCTCTGTGTGATGCAATACAATGTTACACTATACATGCAGCACGGACTGCTCTCTGTGGTATCCTTTTTTTTTTTTTTTTACAACAGAAAGCTCTCCACAAACAGATCACTGTTAGGAACATCTACCAGCTCACTAAATGGGGTAAAAGGCTGATGTCAGAAAGAGAGGGGAGGGGGTCTCCTTAGCAACAGCCTGACTCAGCATGTGGGCGGCCGTTGCCTCCCCAGAAATCCATGACGTGCCAGGACAGTCAATGGTTCTTAAGTGCCATTACTATTTCTTTATACAATTGATATTTATACTATGTTAACCTCTCAGATGCAGGAGAGGTTTATGACAGGTACTGACCTTGATGCTCCCATTGGCTGGTTTCTGCCCTGGGGTCTCCTCCTTCTTAATGAGCTTGTGTTTTCCATTCAACAGGCTCTCCGAGGCCGCACTCTAAAATAGTGTCAATTAAACAGGTCATCCCATGAAGTTACAGTCATACCTATCCTTAAGGACCAAGCAGCATACATACACAATAAAGTATTAAAACAGATCTGTAACATGGTAATGTGACAGATGACATTGACAGCTTTCCACAATTCCACCTGCTGAACCTGGAAGTTTGGGTTGTGTGGAGGCAGGGGAGTCACACTCCCCTGCACGGATGGTGTGTGTGTGTGTGTGTGTGTGGGTAGTGGCGTAACTAGAAGCCACCAGGCCCTGGTGTAGAAATTGCCATGGGCCTAGTTGCCCCCCCCCCACACCAAAAAAAAAAAAAAAAAAATCTTCACATTACCCTGTGTCCATCTCCTACCTGATCCAGTGCGGTTCTCAGTAATGCAGAGCGAGTTGCTGCAGGCAAGTGGCGAGGGGGGTCGCAGGGGGTGGCCGGGCCTGGTCGCAGGTGAGATCCCTATTGTTACACCACTGTGTGCGTGTATGTGTGTGCGTGCATGTTATCAGAAGTGTTCTTTTTGATGCCTCAAAGGCCTGACTAAAGAAAGAAAGAAAAAAAATAATACTATATATATATATATATATATATATATATATATATATATATATATATATATATATATATATACACACAGTGCATACATATACATCAGAGGGGAGTAACAACATATTGCTTTGAAATACGCTGGACACCCCTTGGAACACGAACATGGTATGACCTGCATATGTTTCCATCATAGCTGTAATGGTTTTGACCATTTTAGTGCAGGGTCATAATAATAATAATAATAATAATAATAAAAAAAACACAAAAAAACGGTAGGTGTAATTTAGTGCTCCTGGCAACCACCACTGTATGTCAAATCATACTAATGGGATACCATTTTTCTCTGGCTGGCACTAGGTATTGAATACAGTGGAACATTCCATGGTGTTGAAGTGTTTTTGTATGACTGAAGTGTAAAACTTTGTTTTGGTTTTTCTTATAGCACCATATTTTGGAAGTAGTTGTACACAGTAGCCTAGGAGCAGACATTCATGTGGCCCCTCATTTGATGCAGCTGGTTATCTGCTTTCCAAAATGGTCTGCTTTGTCTCCTTTTTCATCAACTCTGTAGTTTCTACAATCATTTAATTACTGGAAAGTCATATTTGAAAAATGTCAGAGAAATTATAGATTGTAGTTGTGCATCTGGCACCCTATACAATATGTCAACTCTCGTCAGAGGGGTACCGTTTTTTACAGAAGAGCAGTAGCCAATGTGGACAGAATAAAAATGCCATAGTTTTCAAAGATTCAAATAGGGGGAGGAAATCAAAGAAAAAAATAGCCAAAAAACTGCTATAACATTCGAGCACACAGGCTAGAAAGGCATGTGACCCCTCATTTGATGCAGTGGGATATATATTCCTAGTAAAAATATGGTTTTGGTGAGTTGTTTTGGTGTAATGGAGTAATTAAGTATTCAAACTATGTTTAGTACAATTTTGGCGATCTCCACGAACAGAAACTTTGTTGATTTTGAAAGAGCTTTCAAGATAACCTACTTGTTGTATTATCAATTTTTATTTATAGAACTAGTTTTGAGTTTGTTAGATTTACAGATAATAGCAATTACATGAATGCATTGTATGCACTTCCAGTCTTAGCCCTACATTGTAGCAATCACAGATATAGAGATATTAAAGTTTAATCCCAATATGGGGACTTTAAGTGATAGCAAGTTATTTATGAAGATATATATTTATCATAGGTAGGTTACTTGCACTGCTGGGGGATGGGCCATTCAAAAATGACTGACGCTTTAAACCTGACACAACAAAAATAATTTTTTATTTTCCCGTTTATTTGCCATAGAACTCTGTAGCAATATTCCACCTAGTGGCCATTTTTTGCAAGCCAATTTTTTTTTTGTGCCAGAGGAGTGTGAAACGCATTGCAAAGCAATGCATTGCATACCCCCGTCACTCAAAGTTTCTGAGTTAACAACCCATGACATATTATGACCGTCATGGAATTCCGGGCTCCCCCCCCTCGGCTGCACCACGCCGTTCAGGGAGTCCGGAACCGGAATTAAAAAAAAAAAAAAAAAAAATGCTCCGTGGTCCTTAAGTGACCGCCGCGTACGCAGCCAGTCCTTCAGGGGTTAAAACATTCCAACAATCACTCTCTAACACTCATTGGTCTCAGGACAAGCAGGAAGAACAGCTAAAAATAAAACATATTTCCCCCCAACCTGCTGAAATACTGCACAGGAAATTGTTAACTCTTTAAGATCCAGGAGTGTTCAATTCATTACTTTGTAATGCGTTGCACACCCATCTGATCCTTAAAGAGTTAACTTAGATCCTATCAAGCGATGGAGAAAACCAAATGCACCGCAGGTAACTTAAAAAATTCACCAAAATTCCCATGATTTAAATGGAGCTTTTAACTACCCGATTCCTAAAGAAGTGTCCAACTCATTTCAAATTAATGCAATAGAGACCTCTCTAACATAGTATTTATTTTATTTATACCCTATGGTGTAGTGGGTTTGGCCCAGATGTGTTCCACTCTGTCTTGGGACGTGTGCCTCACGGTCTCTGAAGCAGGATATCCTGATGTAATTCTCATGCCAGCTCTTTGTTAATTAATCTCCCAGTGCCTCAGGCACTAAACGTTACCTTCCAAGGACCTTCTGGGGTTATGCATTAAAGCAGTGAGTCTAAAACACAGTGCCGTGGCACTCACATGTACCAGCGACATCAAGTTAGGATACCCTCCTTTTTTGTATCCTCTGTGAAGACTGACAGAAATGTGGGTTCTTATGTTCAAAAGATCTTAAATATAACTCTAGAACTGGAGACACAAAGAAGAGTAGCAACATTAATTACTGGAATGGAGGATTTAAATTTTAAAGTATGAATAATGTCTTGATTTATTTACTCCAGAGAAAAGACACCCAAAATGGGATATTATTACAATGTATAGATATAAGCTAGGTCAATACAAGTATCCCTCTAGTGAGATTTTCATTCTGAGACCTGATCACACAACTAATAGCCAGCCCATAGAATTAGCGGAAAGGAGGTTTCAGCTTCAGGTATATTAAATTGTGCAATTCCTTGCCCAAGGACATGGTAATGGCACATACAATGGATACATTTAAGAGAAGATTAGATACATTGTAGCAGAAGGAACATACTGGGTCACACCATATCAGCAGGTAAAAAGGAAGGTCTGGTAAATAGACTAGTACCCAGGAAGGCTTGTATATTTTTCATTTTCTGGGTTATATTGTAGCAATGGTCGAGCTTGAACAGACTTGTGTCTTTTTCAACCTAATTTACTATGCATGTAACTTTGTAAATTGGTGCTACTCTGCAGCAAATCAACTTCACCCTGGAGCAGTGTTTCTCAACTGCCCCATGCAACCCCTTTAGTTGTAAACATTCTCATAAGTAACCCCCACACTCAGTTGAATTACACCGAATTATTATGTACAAACTAGAATAAACATATCATGTGGCTGGAAAAGGGTCAGATCCTGATATTAAAACACAGAAATGCATTCTCACACAAACACATTCATGAACACACACACACCCAGACACGCAAACTCCAAATATAATATTGTAGACACAAATTTTTCTGTTTCACATTCATATACCCAAACAACCCAAAGATGCATAAAATCTCTCATACAGTCACATTGATTCTTGTATATATTCACACTCACTCTCTCACATATATACACATACACACACTCAAACACATACCCATTATCACACAGATACATACATAATTAAACACACACCCATTCTTGCACACAGACACATTTACTTTCACACAGATACAAATGCATGCACACATTCCCATTCTCTCACATACACACACATCCCAAGTGTCTCTCTTTAGGATGGACAGTCTCTCTTTGAGACCCAAATCCATTTATCCCCCTTTTCCCATCCTGGTGTCACTCATTTTAGGAGATCAGACTGTGTGGTGTGTATATAAGTGTATCACATTGCTCCACAGCGATAAAGCACACATTAATGTTTGTTTAAACTACAGTATATATGCTTATAAATCATACTGTATAAACAAAACACTTTGGTCGTATGATAAATCATTTATTCAGTTACATAAAGTCATGAAGTAACCAAAAATTCTAGGTAATGCCAGGCCCCCAGCAACACCCCCTAAAACACAAGTGCCCCTCTTTTGAAATGCTGGGAGGTATGCATACACATTTACTCTAACAGTCATACAAACAGACACACATATCTCACAAACAGACCCATTTACACACACTCACACTCGCTCTCTCTCTTACTCTCAAAGAAACACAGACAGACAAGTTTATCCTCACACGGATACACATTCAAGAATACAACAACACTCAAACACAGACTCTTTCTCTCACAGACATTTTCACACACACACACACACACACACACACACACACACACACACACACACACACACACACACACACAGTGAGTTATTCGTCTGTCGCATACATACACACTCAGACTCACACCCACTCTGACACAAAGGCAAATTTATTCTCTCTCTCTCTCTCTCTCTCTCACACACACACACCAGTTTACTATAAGACATGCACACGCTCGCTCACACACGCTCACACACACACACCTTTCACTCACAGACACACACTCACACACAGATATCCACAAATAAACTTTCACACTCAGTTAGATAGGCTCCTACACATGGGGTGGGGGAGAAGGTCTGCCCACCACAATGGACATTGATGGTGAAACATTAAGGACATTCTCAGGTGCTGGCTCCAGCTGCTTCCCACTGTGCTGCTAACCCCACTTCTCAATGAACTATTATAGAAGCCTCCCACCTATTCTCTGCCTCTGCTTCACACAGTGCACATGCAAATGGGTAGTGGAAAGTTTTTCCATCTTCATGATTAAAAAGAAAATATAATGATGATAGGGCCGTATGGGGACATCTTCCCCAGTGGAAGCATATTTGCCCATGAAGCAGGGGCTGCACTCTAAGCCCCAGTGGCCCAGCAAGAGGAGCAGAACGTGGGACTAAAAAAAGAGAACCCAGGTGCTCCCACTTTTGTCCCAAAAGAGAGACAGATCTATGATACTCTGAGTTCTCTCAGTTCCATATTGTTGGGCTGCACATTCAGTCACTACACACTTAGTGGTGAACTACCAAGCCCTAGAGAGGCTGAAAGCCACAAACTTCTGAGTTGTGTTCCAGTCAAAGGGGTCGGTTTCCTGATCCCCTCACAAACAGCTAATATGAGCCATTCTGGGGCAGTACAGTGCAGCCCAAGGCTTTTTACTAAGTCCGCCCCAACTGGAACAGACTTCATAAAGCATGATAATTGCCTTTTAACATGGAACTGTCACCAACTATAACCACCCAAATCAATTACAAATATATTTAAGAACATAAAATGACCCTTTTCAATTGTCATGTAACTTTAATGAAGGCTAAAACATAACTTCCATGTTAAGCAGAAAGAGGGAGAGCGCAACCATCCTACCTCAGTTTAAGTAGATGGGCATCATTCTCCTCGTCAATTGCCTTCCCCTTCTCCTTTTTATGTGTGTCTAAGCAGCTGCCTGCAGGCAGCAGCCACACAAAAGAGCAAGCCAGGCAACGAATACACTGTAAAAAGCAACATCCTGCACTTATCAGTGCAGGATGTTGCTTTCTATTGTGTATTCATTGCCCTGCTTACTCATTCATGTCGCTGCTGGCTGCAGAGAGATTTGTAAACACACTCCTTTCACAATATGGGAAGATGGTGGGTGGGCATATAATGCCACAGGGGGACTGCTGGCATTACAATTACATGCCTGCAGTGCTGCTATCCCAAAATTCCATGACTTGCCAGGACCATCACCAGATCTTATTGGGGATCCATCGCCACAGTACAAATGTGTTTTAAAGGGACAGTAATGTCCCATAAAAATGTTTAGAGTTTTGTAGTGCTTAAAAAAATAAGCTAAATGCCACAAATCTTATTTCTCAAACCTCTATTGTTTGACAGATATCATCCGCTAAAGTCCTCCCCTCCCTCTGACATCAACTGTAAGCTGACAGCAGGAGTACCTGGTCCGGGGACCGACAGGCGGCTCTTCAGCAGAGCCACAATATCGCAATTTAAAAAGAAATACTTCATTGGAACTGTCTACAAAGTGTTACTAGTTTGCAAGCACACATTTTAGATTGTTCCGAAGAAGTATTTATTTTTAAATCGTTCTATTGCAGCTCTGCTGAAGAGCCTCCTCGTGTCAGCCGACACTGATCTCCTTCTATCAACTTTACAGCTGACAGAAGGAGTAGAGGAACTTTAGTGGATGATATCTCTCAAACCATAGCGGTTTGAGAGATAAGATTTGTGGCATTTCGCTTATTTTTTTAAGCTCTACAAAACTCTACAACAATTTTTATGGGACATTACTGTCTCTTTAAACGTTAGATTATCTAGTGATTAGGTGGATTTCTTGAATAATTAATTTTTTAAAATCCTATTTTGCTGAAAATTAATGTTTAAACACTGCATTTCCAGAGAGACTAAGGGTACAGCTCTATACCCACAGTCTGTAACTCTGCCTCCACTCCCTCTAGCCAGCCTCCTCTGATGATGGAGGCTTTCTGTTTGTAGGCTGGAGCGATCTCATTGGCTAGATATTGATCTCTGCTAATGAGACTGCTCCGGCTTACAGACAGAAGCCTCCGTCATTGGAGGAGGCTGGATAGAAGCACTGAAGCAGAGGCAGAGTTACGGGCTGCGGGTATTGAGCTGTACCCACAGTTTATCCGGAAGTGCAGTCTTTAAACACTCATCTTCGGCAAAATAGGATTTAAAAAAATAAATTATTCAAGAAATCCACCTAATCGCTAAATAATGTAACATTTAAAACACATTTGTACTGTGGTGATTTATCCCCTTTAAGTGCCTGGACCTGCATGACAGTCCTGGCACATCATGGGTCCTTAAGGAGTTAATCAAATGAAAAGTAATACACTGGTAACATATCTAGCAATCAGTGGGTTAAATTCCAATGTAAATCAATGGGGAATTCTAATAATTTTTTTGTCAGACCTATGGTTCATCTTTAAAATTAAGGCTCTCTATGTCTATTTTGGTTCTTCTGATTGAACGACCTTCACTATGCCCTTGACAAACGACAAATAGTGTCCTTGTTTTCAAAAGTGGAGTAATTCTGGAGCAAATCAAGTTCATCATAAGGAATAAAGAAAAATTCCCCACATTTTTATTGTTTAACCCTTTGAGTGCCAGAGGGGTACACAAAGCATTGAACAGCAATGCACTGCATACTCTTCTGGCACTCAAAGAGTTAACTGGGGCTTTTAACCCTTTGTATGCTACAGATGTCTTCAGTGCACTGGAAAGCAATGTTTGGAAGACCTTTCTTGCTTTCAAGGAGTTAAAAAAACCTTTAAAACAATAGTGTTTTTTTAGTTTTCCTCTATAGTTCAGTTGCTTTGCCCCCAGAATGACCCCACTTATCTTATATAATAATTCGCTAAATCGTGTGTAACGCCCGACATGCGCAGTAGACACTGCTGCGCGTGCGGTAGCCATGCACAGTAGAGACTGCCTGTGCCACGGCTGATACAGAGATGGGCGCTCCGAAAGAGCGTCCAGCTCTGTATCAGCAGTGGCGCGGGCAGTCTCTACTGCGCGTGACTGCCCCGCGACCGGCTGCCAGAGGCACTATGGCCCGTGTAACGGGCTGTTCAACTAGTATTTATAATAAGTTAGTGGTTCCCTGAAAAGGCCAAAGGAAAAACACTGAGAACCACTGCACTAAACTGTAAGGTAAGTTCACACAGGGGACATTAGGTGTTCCATGGAATGCACTGGAACACAGTGTGATGCACCTTTGATGCATTCTACAATGCCATAAATCCACCTGCAGCATGCTTGATTTTCGCAGAGGCCTAAGGAGATCATTCACATTAATGATATTGGAGGTTTGGATGCTCATTGCAACTTCCAACATCTGGTCAACCCACACTGGTGACAGACAATAACACGTGTCTTATGCCCACATGGACTGGCCCTCTGTCAGAGATCTGCCCAAACTGTTCATGAGAGAAAATCTCTGGTGAAATGTCAAAGATTGCAGGTAAGTAAATGTAAGTGACTAAAACATAGCACAGAAAAGTCGCCAGTTAAAACACTTAAGTGTAAATCTTGGTGCCCTAAGTCCAAATGAACACAATAGTTCTGATAATTAAAATCTGCCTATATGTTATGCTAGTAATTTTTCTGTAAAATAAAGTTTTTACCTTTTGAATGACATAAGGTTGAGCAACACCTTGTAAATCAATGCCATGAACAAGGCCTTGGCATTAAAAGGGTTATTAATACTTTTACCCCTTTCATAGCAATATAAGACTTCACTTGGCATTTCCCACCATTCTCCCAACCAACCCATCAGATTTTAACCTTGTCACTCACTGGGGTATGAGTGTTGTCCAGATGTGGCTCATCTTTTTCATCAGAAAAGGTTTTCTCCAGAATTAGGAAGCTGAGGAATCCAATGATAACCCAGAGGCCGAGGAGTTTCTGCTGCTGCAGAGACTGATAGCTCCCTGCAAATAGAGATTTAAAAACAAAATGCATACAGTTTTACACCTATTTGCTATATACTCTATTAACACTAACTTGTATATGGGTGATAGATCCCCTTTAAATCAATGGGAATTTTCATCCAACCCCATAATGCAGTTGGACTGCTCAAGAATTGCGCCTTTTTAACTCTTTGAGTGCCAGAAGGGTATGCAACGTATTACTTTACAATGCGTTGTGTACCCCTCTGGCACTCAAAGGGTTAATTGATGCATAAGGCCCAAATTTATGAAAACAACCTAGAGTAAAACAAATGCACCACAGAGAACAAATACAAATTCCTAAATTCCCATGCACTTGACTAAAGCTTTTTAACCCCTTGAATGCTAGAGAGGTCTCCGACGCATTGCAAAGACCTCTTGCATTCTAGGTGTTGAAAGCTCAATTTAATTTAACAGGAATTTCTATTTGTCCCCTATGGTGGAGTTGGTTTACCCCAGAATAACTCCAGTTTGCTTTTATAAATATGGGCCTAAAAGCCTTTGTTCAAAATAAAAATGGCGCAAAACAATTGCACCTGAGAGAAAAATGAAAATTGGTTTGTGAACAGTGCAATGTACACATCTCTAGATGCCAAGGAGTTAAATCCTGGCCAGAATTGTAACCTTGAGGACCTGCTGTTACAGACATTGTACGTGATGTACGTGACTGCACATTGATCACACAGACATATTGCTTCTCGTCTGGACTTGCTACACACAAACAAGTACACACAAGTCCAGCCACATGCTACTTTACGTGGTCATAAAAATGAACAAGTAACTAATATATCTAGAAATGCGTTAATGGTACTATATACCCGACTAATGCTTTGGGATACCTCTTTGGGGCTCAAAGTGTTAATAGCTGGGATTAGCAGCGTATCTCACACACAGCTCTCAGTTAGAACTTGTGTGTGGTCACTAATAAAACCAACCTGGTAACTGAATCACCCTTTGGATTTCACTTAACCTGTGTAGAATAGTGAAAGATAGGCCATATGCATGACATCAAAGTGGAGCAATTCTGGAACAGCTCAACTGCACCATAGGAGAAAAACAAAAATTCCCCAAATGCCTACCAATTTAACCCTGTGTGTGCCAGAAATCTGTTCAACGCAATGCTTTGTTACAATGCACTGGACACTTCTCTGGCACTCAGAAGGTTAAATCAATAAAATTCTCCATTGATTTTATTTTAACCCCTTGAGTGCCAGAGAGGATATGACGCCTTGCATTGCATTGTTGGACACCTCTCTGGCACTTCAAGGGTTAAAGGGACTCTATAACCCAAACGGAACTTTTGGTGATTTTGAAAGAGCTTTCAAAATCACATACATGATGTAATAACTTTAACCCTTTGAGCTCCAGAGAGGTATCCATTGCAATGGATACCTCTTTAGTGCTCAAAGGGTTAATTTAGAAAACTAGTTTCAGGTTTTTTTTGTTTAGATGTATAGATTATGCTAATCAAGGCAAGCCGTGCAGGCACTTCCTATCTTAGCCCTACATTACCTAACCCCATTCACTGCAACTTAAAGGAGCAGTAAACTTTTTTATGAAAACACATATTTTATAGAGCATTTCCTGCTGAATAAAACAAGGTCACTCCCATCGCTGTCAGATGTTTTATTCAAAATTTATAGCAGTTTAAATAATCAGGAAGTGAATTTACTGTGTTTACTTCCTGATAATCCTTACTGACAGGAAGTGACAGGCAGTTTCTATTACATTCTATGGAGAACTGTATGTCTCTGACTTTTCTCTCCATTAGAATCTAACAGTAAAACCAATTAGAATTTGACCACTAGAGGGCACTGCTAATGTAAAAAAAAACAAAAACAAAACATGGGTTTAAACTGTAATAACTCTGGAAATATAAATCTTTCGGCAGTGGGAGTACCCTTATTTTACTCAATAGGAAAATCCTTACAATATATATTTTTTCATAAAAAAAGTTTACTGCTCCTTTAATGCTTTCAATGACTGGGTTGTATAAATGGGGAGGTAATTTTGAGCTAAGACAGGAAGTACTTGCATGAATGTCTTAATCAGCATAAACTATGCATTTAAATAACTCAAAAAGTAGTTTTCTTAATAAAAAATGACTAATGCAACATATAGGTGATGTTGAAAGCTCTTTGAAACTGGTCATTTTATGCGATAGAGTACCTTTAACTCAATGATTGCTACAGAGGTCTCCAAAAGCATTGCCGACATATCCATACTAGTATTATCCGGAATAGTCCAGCGTTATTGAGAAATCCAACTCGTTCTGAGATGGTCAGACAGGAAACAGCTCAGACATCTTGCCAAAGAGACATTTGCAGGCCTGCGTGGTCTGTCCCGGTTTCTTCTAGGAAGGGGATGGACAGCGCAGGCGCGCAGATGCCTCTACAGCAAGCTGCTTGCCTGACCGTCTCAGAATGAGTTGGATTTCTCAGTATCGCTGGACTTATTCCGGATAATACTAGTATGGATATGTTTATTGTATGTTCATGATTACTTGGGGGTAACTTTAATTTGTGTGATAGTACCGCTTTAAAGTGGAACTACCACGTCACAAAATGTTTAGCTTAATTAAGTCCCCTTCTGGTGACTAGCTGCTTAGTAGCGCTAGTTGCCAGAATTATTACCTGATTTAATAGATTTATTATATAAAGCTGAGCACATGGTGCCATAAAAATCCTTATTTGGTTTAGTCTGTGGGTTTGTTAGATCCATTATTATACTTTGTAAATAGCCAGTCCCCTCAGTAAGCTCTTAGGAAAGTTTTCTTAGTTCTTTAAAGCGGAACTACCATGTCACAAAATGTTTAGCTTAACTAAGTCACCTTCTGGAGACTAGCTGCTTAGTAGCGCTAGTCGCCAGAATTATTACCTGATTTAATAGATATATGCTTTATTCCCCAGCTGTCAGTAGCACGGAGCGTGGACATCTGGCCAGAATGACGTCCGCGCTCCTGAGCTGTCAGTCCCAGCCAGAGCCGGACGGCTCCTAGCAACGCCTCCTAGACCCGGCTGGGACTGACAGCGCAGGTGTGCGGACGTCATTCTGGCAAGATGTCCGCGCTCCATGCTACTGACAGCTGGGGAATAAAGCATATATCTATTAAATCAGGTAATAATTCTGGAGACTAGCGCTACTAAGCAGCTAGTCTCCAGAAGGTGACTTAGTTAAGCTAAACTTTTTGTGACATGGTAGTTCCGCTTTAAAGAACTAAGAAAACTTTCCGAAGAGCTTACTGAGGGGACGCTATTTACAAAGTATAATAATTTATCTAACGAACCCACAGACTAAACCAAATAATGGATTTTTATGGCACCATGTGCTCAGCTTTTATTAGGAAATGGGATCACTTACAATTAAGTCTAATTTGGCCCCCACCCCACCAAAAAGATAAATTCATAAAGATGTCTGGTGATGTATAAATAGAATAATACTAATAATTATTAATGAAATCATATTAATCCCAAACAGGATGGGGTTAAAAAATACACTGGGGTTATCCACTAAGGCGTGAGAAAGAGGTGATATAGTGGAGATGACTTCTCCAGTGATACCACTTATCCATTTCCTATGTTATTCTATGTAGCCTGTGTACTAAGATCTCCAGTGCATTGGTTCAGTAGAATAACATAGGAACTGGAGAAGTGATATCACTGGAGAAGTCATTTGTTTTATCATCTCTTTATCACACTTTAATGCATAACTCCCATTATGTTGTTGGGTTACATGTAAAACAATGTAATTAAAGGAAAGTAAAAATATGAAAATTGTGCTCCTTCCTTTTATGCATTTTTTTATTGATCCTGAGAATATTGACTGAGCAGAAACATCCATAGCATGGCAACGCCACTCAATCTGACATCCCTGCCAACCTGCCACCTTAAGCCTAGTTGGACAGCCTCTTGCTACCCACCAATAGGACATATATTTATCATAAAATAGTTTACTGCAAATTTAATATGTAAAGTAACAATATACAATGTAATATATGTGTTTCATATTTAAAATCGACTGCTCCTTTAGTCATGGCTACAAACAAAATATGAGATGGCTATACAAATACAAAGATGAACACTACTTAGAAACTGTAAGAAAGGCAGCAACTCAGCCAGAACTGGATTAAAGGGGATCGCTCACATAGATATAAGTAATGCTCATTAGTTAGAGCATTTAGCAAAAACATTTAAAGTGTTAGTAATGTCTAAAAAAAAAAACTTTTTTGCATTTAGAAGAGCTTAAAAAGCTGATCTAAATGCAAAAAACGTATCTCTCAAACCACTATGGTTTAAGAGATACGGGCATTTAAAGTTCGATTTCTCCTACTGACAGCTGTAAAGCTGTCAGCAGGAGATCCGTGTCGGTCGACACAGAGACGCTTGAGAAGTGCCGGGATCTCGTTACTTACATGTAATCCCTTCATTGTAATGGTCTAAAACGTGTGCCTAGTGTTCAGGCACACGTTTTAGACCATTCCAATGAAGGGATTCCGTGTAAGTAACGAGGTCTCGGCACTTCTCAAGCGCCAGCGTGTCGACCGACACGAATCTCCTGCTGACAGCTTTACAGCTGTCAGTAGGAGAAATCGAACTTTAAATCCCACTACCCAGCATCCTCCGATGACAGATGCTTTCTTTCTCTAAGCTGGAGAGATCTCCCTGGCAGAGATCGATATCTAGCCAATGAGATTGCTCCAGCTTAGAGACAGACAGCCTCTGTCATTGGAGGAGGGAGGGGAGCAGAGGCAGTTTGGCAAGCCGGAAGTAGGCTGCCAGGCTCTTTTTAACCATTAATTTTTGTGCAGGTAATTTTTTTTTTTTAAAATGAACAGCATTTTAAATGTTTTCCCTAAATGCTCTAACTAATGAGCACTACTTATATGTATGTGAGAGATCCACTTTAAACATTAGGCAAAGTGCCTAAGGACACCTGAGCATTACAGTGCATCTGGATGCCAGCTGCCACTACTAAAATTTTAGATATGAACGTTATATAGCCTTGTATGGTTTACATTCCAGAAAGCCACTGGACCAGAACACTGAAAGATCATTTTAGGTCTGGCACCAGTTTCTACCTAAGAACACAACACAGGTATATCCAGCCCTTCAGTTTGCTGCTACCCTCTTTCTGATGCCAGAGATATCAGGTACATGTTAGTGTTGCCACCTCATCCCTTTAAGGTGGAACTACACCCTATGAATAGGTGGTTCTTATTTTGTTAACAGAATGACCTAATTAGGTTGAACGCCTTCATTTATCAAGCAGGTACATTTATTTAGATATTGTTTGCATTATATGTAGAGATCTCTGTTGAAGTCACTTCTAAATCATATCAAATAACGGACCTCAACAGATCTGAATGGCTTGTTAGGGCAATTGCCTTTTTATATTATAAATGTAATCTAACTAGAACAGAGGTTGTTAAAATATGGTCCATGGGCTAATTCTCCCTGGCCCTCAGGTCTATCTGGCTTTATACACAGAGCAGCACTGCTAGACAGAAAAATACAATTTCAGGCTTTCTGTGCAAAGGAAGAATGAATAATTCTATCACATAGTACAGCACTGACACAAAGCATCATTCTACCCGTACAAAAAGATCCACAATTAATACATTCTGTGAGAGCAATGCTGATAGTGTAGTTTGTGATCAGCCAGCCAGATATAACCTTCAGTGATTATTACTAGGTTGAAATGGCTCCCATGTATCCAGGCTGCATGCATTTTTCATATATGTTAGGTTTTTAATGGCATGAGGTGGCAACTCTAGAATGTGGAGGTTGTGTATGATGCCATAAGTACCTGTGTAATGTGTCACCAGGTATATATTGGGTATAGTTGCTGTGTAGTGTTCCAGCAGGTAGATAATGGGCACGTGTGCCCATGAGTAAACACTATGTACCTGTGGTGGCACTGCAGGTATAAGCCCAAGCCTCGGGTAAGAGATGCAGGAAAACATCACCCAGTAAACCACCAATGGCAAAACTCAGAAGTCGCTTAAGCCTTTGGGAACTCTCTGCAAGAGAAAGGAAAAGGTGTCACTGTTTTCTGTGAAAGAACGGAAGCATTTTAGCATTGCACATTATTACTTTAAGTGCTCCAAAGCCATATAACAGGGGTAGGCACTTCAGCTGTTGTAATCTACAACTCCCATCATCTCCAACCAGCTTTAGGCTGGAGATAATGGAAGTTGTTGTACACAAAAGCTGAAGTTCCACAGTTTGCTTACTCCTACCATGTAAACTTGAAGGAGTGATGAGAGAGTTACACTGGTGCACAAATTAAAAATAGGGATAGAAGTTGGTGGTAGGATGGAGGAGTTTTTCGTGGATGGGATCCAATTAAAGGGATAGTAATGTTTCAAAATAAAAGCAGCTCCAGTTACTCTTCATAGTATTTGGGCCATGGAGAGTGTTATTTCAATACTGTCAGAGTTGTAGTTCAAGAGTAATTGAATGATAAAGTATCCCCCTCCCGCCCCTTTTACTCAGCTAAGAGCAGCAAGACTGTCCGGATGGATCACAGAGAGGGAAAATCTTCAGAGAGCATAAGGAAAAACCTGAAAAACCTGTCAAAGGAGGCAGGGTTTTCATTGTTCTCACAGTCAGAAGATTATCCCTTGCTGTGACCTCTCTGGTCAAGAGACCAGATTCCACATCTGAGGGGAGGGGCTTACACTAGGTAAAAGGGACAGGAGGGGGATACTTTATCATTCAATTACTCTTGAACTACAACTCTGGGAGTACTGAAATAACACTCTCCATGACCCAAATACTACGAAGATTAATTGGAGCTACTTTTATTTTGAAACATTACTATTCCTTAAAATTCAAGCACCCAACCCATTCCTAGAAATCTAAGATGTCAGGAGTGCTGACATCGGGATATCTAACTATAATTACTTCATCGGAATGGTCTACAACATGTGCTTGCAAGCCAGGCACATGTTGTAGACCATACCGATGAAATAATTATAGTTATATATCTCAATGACAGCGCTCCTGAAGAGCCACCTTATGGTCCCAGAAGCAGGAACTCATGACGTACGCTATACAGCAGATGCATGAGAAGTGGGAGGGAGTGGAGACATTTATTTTGTTACATCTCTCAAACCATAACGGTTTGAGAGATGGGAATGAGGGCAGTAAGTATATTTTAATTGTACCCATAAATTTGCCTGTACTTTTTTTTTTTTTTTTTTTCGAGGTTACTATCCCTTTAAGGATCAAAGGCGGGTGCATCACATTGGAAAACAAAGCTTTGCACACCCGCCTTGTCCTTAATGGGTTAAATGAAAAACAGCTAACAGTATATAGGTGATTTTGAAGGCTCTTTCAATTGCCTCTATTTGTACAGTGACAGGACCACTTTACTGTCACTACATTATTTAGTGGGACGCAGCCCTCGATTCATTGTTCTACTCTCAGTCTGGCCCTTGAGAAAAAAGTTAGGCAATGCCTGCTATTAACTGTTGATCGGCAACGGGCAGCCAGACAGCTGCTGCTGGACTACATCTCTTATTATCCTCACTGAGGATGATGGGGATTGTTGCCCAACAACAGCTTCTCCTCTGCTATAAACAGGGACTGATTCCAAATTAAAGAGGGAATGAATGTGAATGGAGACGCACTTACTTTCAGACCTGAGTTCTACACCTGCCTCAATGGGAATGACTAGAAGTGGGAGAACACCGCTGAGACCCACAAGCAGGGAACCAATCAGTGAGCAGATCCAGGCATCCACTGGAGACAGAGTTGAATTTTCACAGGCCCGGCTGCCAGGAGGGCAGGCAGCGCTGAGCTGGACGCCCAGACACAAGAGCAACAGCAAAGGCACAGTCCTGCTAACCATCATCCTGCACAAAGACAGCATTGAAACTATTTTAATTACCATACGGGCAAAAAAAAAACACAGACAAATGCCTTATGTTTAACCCCTTGGTTGTCAGATGTCACCAGCACATTGATCCTTTACGCTTTGGAGATCTCTCTAGAATCTATGAGAGTTAAATAATAAATAACTACCAGAGAACCATTGAAAATAATGAACTAAAATAAACTGGAGTAATTCTGGAATCAATCAATAGCACCATAGGGCCCAGATAAAAAGATTCCCCTAATTCCTACTGATTTAAATTGGGATTTTAACTGATTGAATTCTAGAGAGGTGCTCAACACATTGCTTCACAATGTATTGGAGACCTCTCTAACTTTCAAGGGGTTAAAACACATTAACCCTTTCAGTGCCAGAGGGGTATGCAATGCTTTGCATACCCCTCTGGCACTGAAAGGGTCAAAGTGATAGTAATACTTAAAATGTAAAATAAAATAATAATAATAAATATATATATATATAGATATATATATATATATATATATATATATAGATTGTGGGGGTTATCCTTTTGAGTAAAACAAAGGTACACTTACTGCTGAGAGGTGCTTAGTTCAAAAGTCATTGCCTCTCAAACTTGATTTTTTAGGTGCAGTATCTCAATGGCCTGAAAATGTTACAGTTGTGCTGTTGCTACACCATCCTATGGAGTTTTATTTTCAACTGACCAGAGCTGTCCTTAGGATGGTGTAGAAACAGCCCCACTATAACATGTCAGGGCATAGTGATACTGCACCTAAAAAAATCATGTTTGAGAGGCAATAACTTTTGAACTAAAATCCTCTAAGCTGTAGGGATACCCTTGTTTTACTCAGAATGATATACCCTACTATATATAATTTATTTGTTTTACATATTAAGTTTTAATATTGCTTTAAATCAGTGGAATGTTTATTTCTCCCCTCCATCAGCCTCCCTTCCTATAATACCCGGCACTGATTGGAGCTTTCAAGGTAAATGTAAAGAGAAGTAAATAGTAACATATACAATGTCTAACAGAGTAAGTTGGGTGGGTGTTTGGGGTAAAAACAAGGGTAGGAAAGACACGACACACAGAGGCTGCAGTATTAAGCTGGACTGGAGTATTTTTTGTTCAAACCAACTACCTCATAGGAGAGAAAATACACATTCTCAAAATTCCCATTAATTTAAATAGGGCTTTGCACTGCACTGGAGACCTCTCTAGCATTTAATGGTTTAAAAGCCCAGTTTATACTAACAGAATTATTATTTTGTCCCCCACATTACACTAATTCTTCTTAGTACTAGAAACATAAACAAAACAAAAACACAAACTCTCATCTTAACCCACAACCTTCTCGCACTGAAAAGATTAACCTTTCCTTGACACTACCATTCCAACTCATAACTCACCCCATATTGCTACCAAAAATAAGTACAATTTCACCTCACCCATTCCAGCCAGAGACCTATGTAGTCACACCTCACTCATTCTTACCACAAACCAACTTCAATCCCACTATCTCCTGTCCAAGCCATACTCAACTCATTCTATCCTGCTGCATGACAATTCTCACCTGACTCGCTCCTGCCACAAACCAGTTTTCACCTTTCTCAAACCACAAACCAATTCTCACCTGACTCTTTCCTGCCACAAACCAATTTTCACCTCTCCCCTACCACAAAACAATTCTCACCTGACTCTTCCTACCACAAACCAATTCCCACCAGACTCTCCCTTGCCACAAACCAATTCTCACCTTTCACCTGCCAGAAACCAATTCTGACCTGATTCTTTCCTACCACAAATAAAGTCTCATTTATCTCCTGCCACAAATCAGTTCTCACCAGACTCTCTCCCGCCACAAACCAATTATCATCAGACTCTCTCACCTGAATCTTTCATGCCACAGACCAATTCTCACAACACTATCTTGCTATAAAACCAACTATCCATTCACCCTCTCCTGCAAACACCCTCTGTTCTGTCCCAAATTGTTTATTAATGTTCTACTCATATACACATAAAAACATACTTCATCTTCACATTCAGCCTTAATAACGGCACACATCTCGGGATGGATCCAAATGCAGATGCTAATTTTATCTCTGCTTTTATCTTCAGGTATCCCCATAGGCTTCAATATGAACATTTTTGATAAAACAGGAGGTAACATGTATCTCCTGCATTTGAATCCAGCCTTTCATGTTGTCCTGCCTCCTCCAAAACTCTAACCTCTCCATTCTATCTCATTTAACCCCTTGAGTGCCAGAGGGGTGCACAACGCATTGCAGATTAATGTTTTGTGTACCTCTCTGGCACTGAAAGGGTTAAAGTTTAGATCATCCTTGACATACCAAACTTTTACCTTAAAACTTAACTTTTATCTTAACATCTCTTGGCATTTACCATTTCATATGTCCATCCTCCTGTCAGTCATCAAATATCAGATACCTGAGTCCTGTCACATACCAACTCTCGTATGCCCCTCCTCTGTCACATACCAAATCTCAAAATAGCCCTCTCCTGAACCAAGGCACCTCATATCTCCATATTTTGTAACATCTACATACCAACTCTCACCTCAACCTCTCTCCTAACACATACCAACTCTCACCTCAATCTCTCTCCTAACACATAAAAACTCTCACCTCAACCTCTGTCCTAACACGTAACAACTCTCACCTCAACCTCTGTCCTAACACGTAACAACTCTCACCTCAACCTCTGTCCTAACACGTAACAACTCTCACCTCAGCCTCTGTCCTAACACGTAACAACTCTCACCTCAACCTCTGTCCTAACACGTAACAACTCTCACCTCAACCTCTGTCCTAACACGTAACAACTCTCACCTCAACCTCTGTCCTAACAGGTAACAACTCTCACCTCAACCTCTCTCCTAACACGTAACAACTCTCACCTCAACTTGTCTCCTAACACGTAACAACTCTCACCTCAACTTCTCTCCTAACACGTAACAACTCTCACCTCAACCTCTCTCCTAACACGTAACAACTCTCACCTCAGCCTCTGTCCTAACACGTAACAACTCTCACCTCAGCCTCTGTCCTAACACGTAACAACTCTCACCTCAACCTCTGTCCTAACACATACCAACTCTCTCCAACACATACCAATGCTCACCTCAACTTGTCTCCTAACACGAAACAACTCTCACCTCATCCTCTCTCCTGACACATACCAATTTTCGCCTCAACTTCTCTCCTAAAACATACCAACACTCATGTCAACTTCTCTCCTGACATGTAACAACTCTCACCTCAACTTCTCTAGTAACACATATTGAGGTTGATCACAACATTACTAAATGTCTTATTTCAGACTTACTCTCATATCAACCTCTAGTGATACATACTAACACTCACTTCATCTCCTCCTGACACATACTAACTGCAATAAAAACCTCTCTCCCTACACAAACTAACTCCCATAACAACCTCTTCTGACACATACCAACTCTCATAACCTCTTCTGACACATACCAACTCTCATAACAACCTCTGCTGACATATACTAACTATCATACTAACTGATATTCTCGCCCTCTCTTATCATACTGAAACTGATGTACTACAGAAATGTATTGCAATTCTGGAGTTAATCAACTGCACCACAATAACCAAATAAAAATGTCCACTGATTTAAATGGGTATTGTAACTCCTTGCACGATAAACAGGTCAACGCAATGCACTGGCGACCTCTCCAGCATTCAGGGGATTAAATTCATTATTGCAAATATTTTACATTCACTATGCTGCATCGAGAGTTGATCAATATTTGAAATTGTTATATATTCCCTATGGTGATATTGACTTACACCAGTTTTAAAGTAAATCAGACTCCCTCTCACATACATACCAAGCATCTCCTCTCTGACTCCACATACCTTACTTGTGTATGATTCAGTTATTCCTCTCTGTTCCCTGTCCATCAGGACCTGTTGGCTGTCACCTGCTCTACACTCCCTGTCCCCGTTACATCCCTTCACACCTCATCCTCCTCCACTCCCACATCACAGATCCAAATCACTCGCACTCCTCCATCAATAACAGTGCAATATGCACACAGTAGGAAAAATTGCCGTTACCGTTGTCAGATCTCCTCTCGGTCCCTGCCATCACCGGCCGAAAACCAACACCCCACTCTCCGCCCCCCTTCCGGAGCCACGTGTCACCCTGTCCCCCGGAACTAATACCCCGGCGCCGCAGCGCCCGGGAGGAAGGCTTGTGAGGGCTCTTCCGTGTGTCTGGCACTGGGGGAATGTAAACAAAGAGCAACACTTCCTGAAGTGATACATTAGTCTCTTTTATTTCAGTGCTAAGTAGTAGTAAGTGGTTATCCTGAGCATAGTTTCCAACATTTCAGTTGGCTAAAGTGGGACACTTTTAGGTGGTGTGGCTGGTGGGCAGAATGTTATAGAGAAATTGTAGGTTATTTCGTGATCCACTGACACTTTTTGGTGTGTATCTGTATACATTATTTTTTATACAGACTGATTTATAAACATATTACTGATCTTTAAACAAACATCGCTGCGAGATGTATTGCTGTGGAGCAATTTGATACACAATATACACGCTCTCCAACATTTCACAAATGAAAAAGGTAAATTCGAACCACTTCTTACTCCCAACATTTCAAATGGCTAAATCTCTGCTGGATTCATTCTGCAAGTAACAGAGAGAAACTCGGGTACGTGAGTGATCACATACATGCAATTAAATGATAATTTATAGGAAATAAATATCATGAATTGTAAAGAAAATCTCATTATTAAGTCTGTTACCATTGTATGCACACCACTGCTGCATGTTGTATCTGGATTCTAAAAGACTAGCATACACAGAGAACATGTATATTAGCAGTTATATGATGGCCTCGTTTATGAGTGTACCTTCTTTCATTTGTGAAATATAGGTGGGTATGACAGTACATAAATCCCAACATTTCAAATGGCCAAAGAGATACACATTTGTTTTAGGTAGTGTTGCTGGGGAATACTGTATTAGAACAGGACCAGAGTATCATGTTTATACAGACTATAAACATATTTGCTGAATTTTTAGCAAACCTTAATGTTAGTTTTATTGACTTGGAGCAATCAAGTGATAAACATATACAGACACTACACAATTTGTTCTCCTAAAAATGGATAGACACTAGGGTATGAAAAAGGGAGAAAGGGATTTGGATCTCAAAGATTGACACTTTGGAGGTATGACATTTTATATTAAATCCAGAAATATTTTTCTTTAAAGTCAGTAAAATAACATCATACCCCTGAATAGAAGAGGGAGGAAGAAAATTCTTTGAAAATCAGTATTGTAGAACAAGGAGGCTTTCCAGTGTTTCAAACAAAGACTGTCAAGAGCACCCACTGAGAATGAACAAAATTAAGCGTTTTTTGTCATAAGGCATAGTGGCCCCTCAGTGGTGCTCAAGTAACTTTTTTCGCTTCCATGTGCCATTGCAGAGAGGAAATTCCCATAACCATATCAGACTGGTCACACCCAAGGGCAGTCCAGCTCCGAAATGAGAAAAATAGCACAACCACATACTTAAAGTGTTAGTAATGTCTAAAAAAAACTTTTTTGCATTTAGAAGAGCTTAAAAAGCTGATCTAAATGCAAAAAAACATATCTTTCAAACCGCTATGGTTTAAGAGATACGGGCGTTTAAAGTTTGATTTCTCCTACTGACAGCTGTAAAGTTGTCAGCAGGAGATCCGTGTCGGTCGACACTCTGGCGCTTGAGAAGTGCCGGGATCTCGTTACTTACACGGAATCCCTTCATTGGAATGGTCTAAAACGTGTGCCTGAACACTAGGCACACGTTTTAGACCATTCCAATGAAGGGATTCCGTGTAAGTAACAAGATCTCGGCACTTCTCAAGCGCCTCCGTGTTGACCGACACAGATCTCCTGCTGACAGCTTTACAGCTGTCAGTAGGAGAAATCAAACTTTAAACGCCCGTATCTCTTAAACCATAGCGGTTTGAGAGATACTTTTTTTGCATTTAGATCAGCTTTTTAAGCCCTTCTAAATTCAAAAAAGTTTTTTTAGCCATTACTAACACTTTACGTTTCGGCCTATGTGCATACCTGGGAACTTTTGAAACAGGGCTACCCGGAGGGTAACCCTGTCAGTGCCCAGGGGGAGGAAAATGATGCGAATCGTGTCATAAAAGGGACGGGGTTTAGTCGCGAGGGCGGGGACAAAACCCCCCTGCAAAATGGACGTAAGAGGGCGGGGAGTGGGAGGAACCGAGTGGGATGGAGCACAAGTGGGCAGAGTTTCTACTTAAACTCTGCCCACCCGGTGATTCACACATTGCCCTGGAGACCCGGTAATTCACTTTGAAATCCGGAGTCTCCGGGGCAAAACCGGAGAGTTCCCAGGTATGCCTATGTGGGGTTTGCAGGTGTGGTGCTCCTGATTCCTTCTAGTGACATGGAGAACATGGACCCATGCCTGGGATGCGCTTCCAACTTTGGGAGACCTACTAATATAGAATTAGATGAGTACCCACCGAGAATGAACAAAAATGGGGAGATGCACTAAGGGGTGATAAAGCAGAGATGAGTTCTCCAGTGATATTACTTCTCCAAGTCTTGTATTATTCTATGGTGTCAATGCTCTAAGATTTCTCCCATTTTTGAGAGAAATCTGTGTACAGGCTCTACTAAATAACAAAACAACTGGAGAAGTGATATCACTGCAGAAGTCATCAGCTTTATCATCTTAGTCCATAACCATCAAAGTGTTTTGTCCTAAATCATAGTGGCCCCTCTTTAACGCCACACAGGAGTGAAAAAATGGACTTGAGCACCACTGAGAGGCCACCATGCTTTAGAACCAAACACTTTATTTTGTTTGTTCTCGGTGGGTGCTCATCACATTTTTTGTTAGTAGTTAGTTAGTCTCTCCACTGTTTGCTCTAAAATCAGATTCACAGAGACAATCCCTAGTTTTTATTCGCAGTCGCAGGATCCTTTTGTCTCATAATTTAAACTTGAATTTTAATTCCATAACCTTTTTTAAGAGCAAACTGATCTCTTATGATACCATCCAACTCTACATTAGAAAAGATGAGTTCACCAATGTAATGATTACTATATAAATGTATATTTTAGTACAACATAAAACCTATCTGAGGAACTGTATATTCAAAAGGCTAAATAGGAAAAGACGCTTCCATTAAGGTTAATGGGGGAGCACTTTCAGCCACAGCAAAGAAATTATATTTAAAGCGGAACTACCACCTCCACTAAACTCACTCTGCAATACTTATGCAGGTGGTGACTAGCTTTGTAATCATTATTTTACCTCTCAAAAGTGCTCAAAAATAAAGTTATCCTTAAGTTTCCGAGACTGACGGCCAGGTTACTGCAGCCTGTGCGTCTGCCCCGTCAGTCTCTTCCGGAGCTGTCCGGGCCAGTGCAATGCCTGTGAAGGGTGAAGAGGACTGACAGTGCAGGTGCGCATTCAAGATGTCCACGGTGATGCCTGGCTTCCGATCTCGGAAGCTTAAAGGGATAGTAATCCTTAATTATTACTAATCCCTATATTAAAGTCATATTAAAAATAAATGTATTGCCCCCAGTGTCATTATCACTCCTAAAGTTGCCCTCTCCCTCCCCCTTCCCCGAAGTCAGCGTTGTAGCTGACTGAAGGGAAATCCGGTCTTATGATCATCAGGCGGCTCTGCAGCAGAGCCGCGATTGCGTTAATAATAAAAAAAAATGTCACTAAAATGGTCTTCTACGTGTGCTTGCAAACCATGCACACGTAGAAGACCATTTTAGTGAAATATTTCTTTTTTATTAATGCGATCTTGACTGTGCTGCAGAGCCGCCTGAAAGTCGTACGACTGGCTTCCCTATAGTCAGCTACAATGCTGACTTCGGGGAAGGGGGAGGGAGAGGGCAACTTTAGGAGCGATTATCCATAAAGGTTTGAGAGATGACACTGGGGGCAATACATTTATTTTTAATAAGACTTTAATGTAGGGATTAGTAATAATTAAGTATTACTATCCCTTTAAGGATAACTTTATTCGTGGGCACTTTTTAAAGGTAATATAATGATTAGTAAGGTAGTCGCCACCTGCATAAGTATTGCATGACTTAACACCTAGAGTACCAAGTGGGTACGACGTACAAGTTTGAACGGCTGTACCTGCTGTGCGGCTGTGCCAAGCTCGTACATCGTACAGCTAAAATGCGGTCACTGCATATAACCTGATGCCCCCCCCAGTTATTGATCTCCAAGCTGATCGAGCTGGGAGATAAATATCTGCAAAGCTTCCCCATCCCAGTCTCTCCTACCTGAATTTCTGGGTAAGAGCGGGCGAGATCGGAGGAAGCCTCCTAACATCATTAGTTACATAGTCACTGATGTTGTTAGGAAACTTTCCCCAGTCCCATTCACTCCTACCTGGGGTGGGAGAGAAGGGAAGGAGAGCTATTTCTCTCCTGCGTCGCCATATTGATCTTCCAACGCAATCGAGCTGGGAGATCAATAACTGGGGGCACATCAGGAGGGGTCCTGATGTCCCCCACAAGATCTGAGCCTACAAAAATAAAAACAACCCTATGAGTGCCACAGGGATATCCAGCACATTGTAAAGCAATGCGCTGGAGACCCCTGTGGCATTCACATGGTCAATCCTTTGGTGGCCACATTGCTTTACTGAGACCTCATTGGGGGACATCAGGAGGGGTCCTGATGCCCCCCCCATGAGGTCTATAATAAAAATAATAACAAAAATAACCCTGTGTGTGCTACGGGGGGTCCACTGCAGACCCCCCTCCTGTGGCACACACAGGACGTTTTTCATGAATTTGTAATCAGAGCTTGTTGGGGGGGGGCATCAGGAGTGGTTCTGAATACAAAGTAATGATAAACAATAACCCTCTGTGTGGCACAGGGGTCCAATGTAATGCTTTGCAATGCAATGCACAGCCCTGTGACAGACAAAGGATATATTTTCTTAATTTTATTTACATCTCATTGGGGTGGCATCAGGAGAGGTCCTGGTGCCCCCCAACAAGGTCTAAATAAAAAAATATTTGAAAAATCTGTGTGCACCACAGCGGGGTCCAACGCACTGCGTTGAAATGCGTTGCACCCCCCGTGGTACACACACATTAATTTATTTTTTATACAACTCTTGTTGGAGGGCATCTGGAGTGGCCCTGATGCCCCCAAACAAGGTATGAATTAAAAATTATAAAAGAAAAAAAAATGGACCCTCTGTGTGCCACAGGAGTGGTCTAATGCACTGCTGTGCAATACATTGGACACCCCTGTGGCAGATAAAGTATTTTTGTTTCATTATTATTTTAATTAGGCCTCAATCAGGTGGCATCAGGAGGGATGCTGATGTCCCCCAACATGGTCTAAATAAAACAAAATGAGCCACCCCCCCAAAAAACAAACCATGTGTGCACCACAGGGGGCGCAGTGCAGTGCTTTGCAATGTGCTGGACACCCCTATGGCACACACATTTATTTTTTATTCAGCCCTTGTTGGGGGGGTATCAGGAATGGTCCTGATGCACCCCAACAAGGTATGAATAAAAGAAAACGAACCATCTGAGTGTCAGAGAGACTTCCCTGTGGCAAACAAATGATTATGTATTTTTCCCCCTTTATTTTTTTATTCAGACCTCATTGCGGGGCATCAGGAGGGGTTCTGATGCCCCCAAACAGGGGCTACACAAAAATATTGGAGAAAAACACCAAAAAACCTGCATGTGCCACAGTGGGGTCCAGCGCAGTGCTTTGCAATGTGTTGAACCCCATGTGATACACACACACACACACAAACATTTGTTTTTTCATTATTTTTTTATTTAGACCTTGTTAGGGGGGCTTACCCAGCGAGGTATGAATAAAAAAAATAACTAAAAAAAATTAACTCTTTGTGTGCAGCAGGGGGTCCATTTCATTGCTTTGCAGTACATTGGACACCCCTGTGGCATGCACACAAAACGCCTGCAATGGCCACCCACACACACACATAACCTAACCCCCTGCCTGATTTCACAGCCCACTGGGAGTCCCTTTCCCCTAGCCTGACCCCCAGTCTGTTTCTACTGCCTGTTAGTAGAGTCAAAGTACCAGTATGAACTGGATTCAGGCTGGGAATCAAACTGTGTATGGGGGGGGATTCACTGCACACTGGTAGTCACAGATCCTCAATACGCAGTATAAATTTATTCCTATAGTGCCACATTCTGGAAACATTTGTGCACACCAGGCTTGGGGTAGGACGGCAAGTGACCCCTCATTTGATGCAGTAGGATATCTACTTTCCAGAAATATATAATTTTATATAATTATTCTACTATTTTAGGGTAGTTTTACCACAAAAACTCTAGAATGCGCATATTAGTTCATAAAGTTGAAAATGCTATTTTGCATTCCTGGTGATCAGGGCTCTGTGCTAGCCATGGATACAGGTAAAACTATACAAATTTGGTATTTCTTTACTCAGGGGACTCAGGGCTTTTTCATATAATTGAACATTTCACAATCAAGGTAAATAGTTTTGATATATAGTATGTGATTTTAGCAACATAGTAATAATTTTTTTTTGTAATTATGACATCATAGCTTTTTGCACGATACCCAGTTCACTATATGTAAGGCACCATGAAAAAGCTCAATTCATTCTAAAAAAACACAATATATAGTTCTCCATATGTAACTAGAAATTTCCCAGTGGAAATCAAGCCTAAATAGATGGATAGCAAAAATGTTGGCCTGCAGGGTACAGGAAATGGACCAAGCCTCTAGCACCGAAGGGGTTAATACATATACAGATATGCATCTATAGGTGTGATATGTGCATGTAAAAAAAAGACATGGCTGATTAAAGTGATAGTAATGTGTTGCTATTAAGGCAACGCTCATTATTCAGTATACTTTTTTATAACGAAACTTACCTTTGTACCTGTCCATAAAGTTGTAGTCTTCGTTTTATTTTAAAGTGTCCCCTCCTGCTCCTTTACCATATGTCACGCTGCCTCCCCTCAGATCTGAAATCCGGTCGATGGACTGGACGGATCACAACAAGGTACAATCTTTTGTCTAACAGTATAAGGAAACCCAGCCCCCCCCCCCCCCCCCTTGGCTGAGAATGATGGGAATTGCTGTCCAACAACAGCTGGAGGGATGGCTGAAGTTTAGGGTTGCCAGATCATCCCTTTAAAGCTGAACACATATAAAAAGTACATATTTTATGGTTACCTGGGAATCTCGGCGGCCCAGACTAGAGTCCTTCTGCATGGATTTCTTTATCAATTGTGTCCAGTTTTAAAGGCATGTTTTTGCAAACCTACTGGACTGAGGATGGTTGGAGCAGTAGTGCAACAACAGCTGGAAGTCCAGTGGTTGCCAATCCCTGCTCTAGAACTGCAGTGATCCTATGCAGCTCTGTCTGTAGTATGCATCTTTGATAAAAGGATGGGGTGGCAATCTTAGTGGGTGTGGATCTTGGCTACTCCACTTCAAATCCATTGAATACTGGAGAGCATTAGAGAGATACATTATAGGAGAAGTTCTGTCCTTGATTACCAGTCCATGAAGCCAATACTTGTAATGCAGATTGGATCACTTCACTTTGAAACAGCAGAAGATAGGTTGGAGAGTATTTGGTTATCCCTTTAAACTGGAGACAGAACTGTTCTTCGTACTGGTGTAACATATAGACTTGTAGGGCAAGATTAAAAATTAGACAGATTTATGAATGAAATATATAAAATGTCAACAGAGGGTGATGTACTAGTTATGGGAAGTGTTAATATGCCAGATGTGGACTGGGAATTTTCTATTGTAAAATCATCTAGGGGAAGGAATTTCCTGGAATACTTGCAAATAGCATCACTTAGACAACCGGTTAGTGTCAAACAAACCTGATGTTTTATAGTAATTAAAATCCTAGGCCAGGGTTGAATGATAGATGTAGTTTATATGGATTTTACTAAAGGCTACATAAAAAGCTAATTCACAAGCTGCATGGCTTGGGACTTGATTCAGAGGTAGCGGACTGGCTAAAGTACTGGCTGAAGGATCGAAGACAGAGTGCTGTAATTTTCTGAATACATTGACCAGAAGATGCTTTGCTAGTGGAGTATCAGAAGGATCAGTGTCCGTGCCAGTTCTGTTTAATATCTTTATTAGCATTATCACTGGTAGTCTTCAAGGGAATGTGTGACACATCTGTAACAGGCCTGACATTCCTGGAAGGGTAAATCAAATGAGAAGTGATTTGAAAAATGGGATTTAAAATTTTATGTTACAAAATGCAAAATAATGCATATAGAACTCAAAAACCCAAAGGCAGAATATAGATTTAATGTTATTCTGTTGGCAACAAAAGAGGAAAAGGACTTGGGAGCAGGGCCGGATTTACATCTCAGGAGCCTGTAGGCACAGAAATTTGAAGCGCCCCCCCTCCCTTTGGCCATCTCTACTGGACACCTCCACAATGCTCCTAATCTCCACATTGCCCCCCATCATCTCCATATTGCCCTTATATTGTCCCCCGTCAGCTCCATATGGCCCCCATCAGCTCCAACTTACCCTCACATTGCCCCCATCATCTCCATATTGTCCCATCAGCTTCATATTGTCCCATCAGCTCCATATTGTCCCATCAGCTCCATATTGCCCCATCAGCTCCAACTTACCCGCACATTGCCCCATCATCTCCATATTGCCCCCTATCAGCTCCATATTGCTCCATCAGCTCCAACTTACCCTCAAATTGCCCCCATCAGCTCCATATTGCCCCCAATCAGCTACTTATTGCCCCATCAGCTCCATATTGCCCCATCAGCTCCAGCTTACCCTCACATTGCCCCCATCAGCTCCACATTGCCATCATCTCCATATTGCCCCCCATCAACTCAAACTTACCCTCACATTGCCCCCTTCATCTCCATATTGCCCCCCATCAGCTCCATATTGCCATCAGCTCCAACTTACCCTCACATACATTGCCCCATCATCTCTACATTGCCATCATCTCCATCTTGCCCCCCATCAGATCCATATTGCCCCATCATTTCCACATTGCCCCCCAGTGTCCGTTTCCTACCTCTTCCTTGGTGGTCCAGCGGCAGGAGAGGTCTGTATGTGCCTCCTTTGGCACAGACCTGTAGCTGCTGGAGCTCCCGCGCAATCTTCTCTTCATGCAGAGCTCTGGGAGATGATGTCTGCAGGTCTATGCTGAAGGAGGCACAGACCTGACTGGGCGGTGTGTGTGGGGGGGGTGTTAGTGCGGGGGCGAGGCAACTTTTTTTTTTTTTTTTTTTTAAAGGGTCCCAATGACAGATTCCCCTCCGTCTGCTTGGGAGTAGTTATATCTGATAAAGTAAAGGTAGGCAAGTAATGGTAATACAGCAAATCCATGAGAAAAGCCAACAAGAGACAAGATTGTATAGGAAGAGGCAGAGCAGTAGAAAACATTCTTAATGCCACTCTACAGATCACTAACTGAACATTACCTAGAGTATGGTGTACAGTTCTGGAGACCATATATTCAGAAGAACATTAATGATTTAGAGACAGTCCAAATGAGAGGAGCTAAACTGTTGCATTGGTTAAATAACAAAATATATCAGGAAAGATTCCAGGAGCTTAATATGTATAGCTTGGAGGATTGAAGGGGAGAGCGGTGATATGACTGAAACCTTTAAATATATTAAGGGATTTAATAAAGTGCAGGGGAGGTAAATTTTTCACATTAATGAGATAGTAACAATTAATATGTAAATATATATATTGTAAGGCTTATCCTCCTGAGCAAAACAAAGGTGCTTCCAATGCTGAGAGGTGTTTTATTCAAAAGTAATTGTAGCTCAAACTTGAATTTTGTAAGTGCAGTATCTTAATGGCCTGACATTTTACAGTTGCGCTGTTGCTACACCATCCTATGGAGTTTTATGGTCAATCGACCAGAGCTGTCCATAGGGTGGTGTAGCAACAGCACCACTGTAAAACTGAAGACCATTAATATACTGCACTTACAAAATTAAAGTTTGATCTCTAATGACTTTTGAATAAAACACCTCTCAGCAGTGGGAACACCCTTGTTTTACTCGGAAGGATAAACCCTACAATATATAATTTTTTTACATATTAAGTATTACTATCCTTTTAAGATGAATACTAGAACAAGAGGGCATGACCTATATTTGGAGAATAGACAAATAAGACAAAATGTAAGAAAAAAACCCTTTATGGAAGGTGTGATAGATAAATGGAACAGCCTCCCAGCAGAAGTGGTTGAGACTAAAACAGCAAATTAATGTTATTCTAAGAATAAAATACACCTGACCTAACTAGATAAGGATATGGGTAGACAATGTGGGCAATCAATTCTATGTTTCTACAATTACATGTTTAGTGGATAAGCGATATGTTTCCTTTCAGGGGTGAAATACATGTGCTCATGTATACCCATCAAAATATAGGTCTCCTGTCTGGTATATGGTCCCAGAAAAATGAGCACAGTTAGGAGATTAACAACCATCTAAGATAGTCAAATGGTTCTATATTGAATACGACCAGTAATGGGTTAACTTAAACCATATACCTGCTGCTACTATCTCTGTAAGTGTGAGACAACCTACAAAACCTAAACCAAAGAAAGAAACTAGAAAGAGTGCAAATGTAAAAGTTTAAATAAAATAATATTAGTAGGGAGATATCAGTAATGAAATAGGGAACCTAAAAAAGCCTCACCACTCCCACTAACACCCGCTCCGCTAATTAGTAAATCAATACACTGTTTCACTTGGGTTTTCTGCTTCTCAACATATATATTTATGTATATATATATTTAGTTTTGTAGGTTGATTTCAGTTTTGAAAGGGGGGATCGTACTTCGGCGCGCAGACCGACCCCTGCAGTTGCTAATTAGCGGTACGGGTGTTAGTGGGCGTGGTGAGGTTTTTTTAGGTTCCCTATTTCATTACTTATATCTCCCTACTAGTATTTATTTTATTTAAACTTTTACATTTGCGCTCTTTACAGTCAGGAGATAGGAGGAGCTTGAGGAGAGGCTTTTTACTTCCTGTGCACTGTACTGTGGATGTTGGTACATTGCAATGATTGCATAATTAGGGAATAGGCGGAGCTTGAGGAGAGGCTTTTTACTTCCTGTGCGCTGTACAGAGGACCTTGGTGCTTTGTACTGACTGCACCTCCTGTAGTTCCACCTCTGCCCCTGGGCCCCATAAATTTTAGTTACTCCCCTGTTTCCATAACTGGGAACTCTCCGGCTTTGCTCTGAAGACTCCGCTTTTGACTCTGCATATCAGGGTCTCCGGGGCAAAGTCTGAATCTCTGGCTGTGGGGCATTTCTGATTAAATTCTGCCCACTTCCGCTCCTTCCCACCATGTTCCTCCCACTCCCCTTCCTCTTTTCCTCCTTCCTCAGCCTATTCGGCTTATATATATATATATATATATATATATATATATATATATTTATATTTTTTTTTTTACAAGTACCTCCTCCACTCTCGATGACACTCCACCCCTTTTATTACAAAATCACATCATTTCTCTCCCCTCAATGGCACCACAGGACTCCATTCTGGGAAGCCCAGACCATAAAGTTTCAAGGTATACCTGTTTCCTCCGGTTTTTTGGGTTCAGTAGAACTAAGAAATAGGTGCACTGTGACTGGCTGATCGTGAACCTGAAAAGTTCAAGCAAAGAGAAACTTGCTGTTGTCAGAGAAAACAGTAATAGGCCAATGAAGCAATTCTAGAACATACAAATAGCACTATAGGGAATAAATAAAAATCCACCTAATTTGCATTGATTTAAGCCTTTGAGTGCCAGAGGGTTCAGCAACGCATTGTGTGTTGTGGACCCTTCTGGCACTCAGAGGGTTAAATTGGACATTCAGAATGTTGGAGACCTCACAAGCGTGAAACATTCAATTAAAATCAATGGAAATGTCTACTGGTTCCCAGTGACACAGTTTGTGTGCCCAGATCCGCTCCACTTTTGTTTTTGTATGTATGACTGTGACATCTCTGCAGCTGTCAGCTCTGATTACAGAGCAGGCAAGAATACAGAGGAGTCAAATGGCTGGACTGAACAGCCAAAATACACACAGACACAATAAACACAGGGAGTGATGTAGAAGGCAAAATATGTACAATTCACCATAGGTGGGGACACGTAAAAATCCCCATTGATGTAAATGTGGCTTTTTACTCCTTGAATACTAGAGAGGCTTCCAAGCATTGATTTGCAATACATTGCAGACCTCTCCTCTCTGCCATTCAAGGACTTAAAAACTCCATTCAAATCAATGGGGATTTTGGGGATGTTTTATTTGTCCCCTATGGTACAGTTCGTTCGCTCCAGAGTTGCTCATCTTTTACTTTCTGCATACGGTCCATAGTATATAGTTACAGAGTTAAAACCTAGTTACAGTAATCTGCCTCCCCATCACACACAAAAATATCATTTGATTCAGTTTAACTCTAGAATACCTTAACCCTTTAGTACCAGAGGGGTACGCAACGCATAGGGTTAAGGCTTCCTAAGAACTCAAATACCTTTTCCAGTTGAGAGTATTTCTGATAACCCTAGATATCATCTCTGTGATCTCCAGATATTATGGGATGCATGGATGCTTATATGGTATATCAACAGCTTTAACCCTTTTAGTGCCAGTGGCACAGGAGTAACTACAGGGGTTCAGAGGGTACAATTGTGATGGGGGCCCATGTTTCCAATATATTCTAGTTATGCCCCTGAGAGAATATGTTTGTCATGGGAATGACTAAAAATGTTTGCACCAAGGTCATCCAATGACTAGTTACACCACTGGGCAAAGGGGGAGCAACACATTGCTTTGCTATACATTGCACAAGCAGCTGACACTAAAAAGGGATAAAGTACGGAAATGGTATTACATTATTTTAATGAGTATTTAAGTTATATTTTAATGCTACTGGTTAGATTCCAAAGCCTGTCACACTTTATAATGAAGTGATCTTCTATATGAGATTATCATAGGCAGAAGTGATTCACTGTAACTCATTCCCCAGACCATAGATTCTCAAATCATGTTCTGTGGAACCCCAGGATTGTCTGAAGAAATACAAGGAATTCATAACTACCAAGTTTCCATCTACAGGGGGATAGTACCTCTTTGAGATCAAAATCTCTCTGTCCCATCTTTCTTACCCTGGTGTCCCTGTGTTTAGGAGATCAGACTGTGTGGCGTGTATATAAGTGTATCATCACCCTGGTGTCCCTGTGTTTAGGAGACCAGACTGTGCAGTGTGTATATAAGTGTATCGCCCTGGTGTCCCTGTGTTTAGGAGATCAGACCGTGCGGTGTGTATATAAGTGTATCGCCCTGGTGTCCCTGTGTTTAGGAGATCAGACTGTGTGGTGTGTATATAAGTGTATCGCCCTGGTGTCCCTGTGTTTAGGAGATCAGACTGTGTGGTGTGTATAGAAGTGTATCACCATGGTGTCCCTGTGTTTACGAGATCAGACTGTGCGGTGTGTATGGAAGTGTATCACCCTGGTGTCCCTGTGTTTAGGAGATCAGACTGTTTGGTGTGTATATAAGTGTATCGCCCTGGTGTCCCTGTGTTTAGGAGATCAGACTGTGTGGTGTGTATATAAGTGTATCGCCCTGGTGTCCCTGTGTTTAGGAGATCAGACTGTGTGGTGTGTATATAAGTGTATCGCCCTGATGTCCCTGTGTTTAGGAGATCAGACTGTGTGGTGTGTATATAAGTTTATCACCCTGGTGTCCCTGTGTTTAGGAGATCAGACTGTGTGGTCTGTATATAAGTGTATCACCCTGGTGTCCCTGTGTTTAGGAGATCAGACTGTGTGATGTGTATAGAAGTGTATCACCCTGGTGTCCCTGTGTTTAGGAGATCAGACTGTGTGGTGTGTATAGAAGTGTATCACCCAGGTGTCCCTGTGTTTAGGAGATCAGACTGTGTGGTGTGTATATAAGTGTATCACCCTGATGTCCCTGTGTTTAGGAGATCAGACTGTGTGGTCTGTATATAAGCGTATCACCCTGGTGTCCCTGTGTTTAGGAGATCAGACTGTGTGGTGTGTATATAAGTCTATCACATTGCTCCACAGCAATAAAACTCCAATTAATGTTTGTTTAAACTTCAGTATGTGTTTATAAATTAGCACCACTGAGAACTCTCTGATTTCTAATATTAATTACAGGGTCTCCAGAGACACAAGCTGATTCTCTGGCTGTGGTGAGTTTCCTGAAAAACTTTGCCCTTTTCTCCTCTTTACGACCACTTCTCAGCCCAATCCCAGTTAAGCCACTACCACCTGATTAAGCCCTGTTCACTTTGTGATGCAAATAGTGTCACCCTGCAATAATTAGGCAGATGACAACTAGCTTAATAATAGTTATCTTACCTCTCAGAACTAGCTGATTCTAAAGTAATCCTTAATCTTCGGAGACTGACAGCCAGGTTATTGCAGTCTGCGCACCTGCTCCATCAGTCCCTTCTGGTGCCTTTTGGCACAGTGCAATGCTTTTAAATGGAGACCAGGACTGACAGCGCAGGCATGCAGACAAGATGTCTGCGCTGATGCCTGGCTTCCGGTCTCAGAAGATTAAAGATTTCTTTACAATCGGCTTGTTCTGAGTGGTAAGATAACTAATATTAAGCTAGTCACCATCTGCCTGATTATTGCAGGGTGACTTTTTAAATATGGTGAAAGTTCCGCTTTAAAGGTATAGTAATACTTCGTTTCATCTTTATTTTATTTTGTAGGCATTAAAAAAACATGACGAATGATATGTCTTATCTCTCAAACCTTTATGGTTTGAGAGATATTCACAAGCAAAGTTTCCTCTCCCGTCCCTTTTACCTAGTGTAAGCCATCTCTTCTCAGATGTGGAATCCAGTCCATAGACCAGACAGATAACAGAAGGGGACAATCTTCTTCCTATGAGAACAATGAAAGCCCTGTCCCCCTTGACAAGTTTTTCAGGTTTTTCCCTTATCTTAATTGAAGATTGTCCCTCTCTGCAATCTACCTGGGCACCTCCCTTCTGATCTGAGGTGAGCAGTGTTACATCAGTAAAAGGGGCGGGAGGGGGATACTTTGTCATTGAATTAATCTTGAACTACAACTCTGACAGAACTGAAATAACAGTCTCCAAGGTCCTAATAATATGATGATTAATTAGAGCTGCTTTTATTATGAAACATTACTATCCCTTTAAGTCAGGCCATGGTCTCTCTTCGGGAGCTCCACAGTTATGTAAGTTTGTCTGTGTAAACAAAATACACAGAGGTGTCAGTAGGCCATGAAATAACCTAAAAATTGCTAGTAATGCACCACCCATCAGCTATGTCCCCAACAACACCTCCTAAAACAAAAGTGTCCCTTATTGGCCATTTGAAATGTTTGGAGTTATCATACCTCCCAACATTTCAAATGGCCAAAGAGGGACACTCGTGTTCTAGGGGGTGTTGCTGGGGGTGCGGCTGGTGGGTGGGGCATTACTGAGAATTTTTAGGCTATTTCACGACCTATTGACAACTCTATGTGTAACCTAATACATGATTTACAACAAGACTAAAGTATTTTATCTACACAGGCTAATTTATAAACACATATAGTGACATTTAAACAAACATTAATGTGAGTTTTATTGCTGTAGAGCAGTATGATACACTTATATACACACCACACACAGTCTGATTTCCTAAAAAGAGGGACATCAGGGTAGGAAAGAGGGACACTTGGGAGGTATGAGTTATGGTGTTCCATGAAACAAATGTAAGTAATGATGGACAGTGGAAGAAAGAGGGAAGGCAGACTGTGTATGTTAGTATGCTCCTTGGCACTGCCTCATCTTAATTTCCCCGTTCCCTGTATTTAGATCAGCTCCCTTTCTACTAGTGAGTCTTCCTGTGCAGAGCAGAAGGCGGATCACACATCTCACTGCCTGCTCTTTCCAGTTTCAAATGTGAGAGGTGATAGGTTACTGGTCTGCTGCCACACAGTTAACTCTATGAGTGCCAGAGGGGGTTAACGGGAGATACCCAGGGAGCGTGTAATCCAGCTCTCCATAGACTAGGAAAGTGGTAATAAGTGAGGCAGTGCTTAGCTGCATAATGGTGTAACAGTTTCACTGCCACAGGGGTGTGCAGTGCATTGTGAAGCAATGCTTTTCCCACCCCTCTGGTACTCAGAGAGTTAAAGGAGGAAGGAAGGGTGCTGTAGCTTTAGTCTTGGTCTTTAACTCTTTGAGTGCCACAAAGGTGTTCAGCACATTGGACACATCTGTCACTCAAAGGATTAGCACAATATCATCATATGAATATTGCGTACCTCTCTGGCACTCAAAGGGTTAAAACCAATGTATATCTGTATTTTTGTCAGGACATATACTCAAAACAATATAGAAGAATTTAGGGGTTATATACCGCTAATACTGCACAAAAAAGGCAATTTATTAAAACAGGTAATTAAATTATGAAAATTTTGTTACAATTCTAGCAGGATTTTCTCCTATATGGATGTATTCACAGCAGAGGTAATTACTTGCAGTTTAGACATTCATCCACCTCACTAAAGTGATGTAATTAATAAAAGGCTAATGAGATTCTTAGCCTGTAAGCCGCTTCCATCTCCTCACCCGCAGAGCCTGGAGGGCTCCATATTGTGAGTAAAGTCCTCTCTAACTTAGCAGTTTCCGAAGAGAGTAATTGTCTTAATTATATTTTCTGCAGATAAGCAGAACATTCAGCTTTCCCATTCCGTATCAATTCCACACAGCCTACGCATTTCTTTGGTGAACTGGCTTTGTCGGGAGCTTAGTAGTTATTTTAATTTCTGTCCTGACAAATACACAGGAGAGATAGTGGTTTTAAGATTTTTATAAAATGTTGTGCCTAATGATAATGAGGTACCCATTAATAGCAAGTACAATGAGATTAATACAGTATGTAATTGTGGTGCCTTCTCCCTTAGTTTCTCCCTCCACTGCCCATCTCTCTCTCTCATTGCCATTTCTAAGTCCCTCACTTCTCCCTCCTGGCTCTCTTCTACTTCCTGCCTCTCTTTCCCCCACCTTTCCTATCTTTCTCCCCCCTTTGCTCCCCCCCCACACCTTTCCTATCTTTCCCCTTTGCGTCTCATTCCCCCACCCCTTGTCTCCCCCCTTGGATTAACCATTTCAGTGCCAGAGGCTGGGGAATATGTTTTGGAGGCTAGAAACATTTGTTATCCATCTATTTAGGCATGGTTCCCAGAGATAACTTTCTAGTTATAGATGGAGCACAAACTGAAAAGGTTATGGTGGGGGAAAAAGTGAATGAAAACCCCTTCCACCTGAATTTGGTGGGTGGTAGACACAATGCTAAACAAAAATTTGACGTACCAGTCAAGCCATAAGACTTGCTTTTCCCAAAGAAATCACACTTTTGCAGTGGTGTTACTACTGCAAGGGATTCTGGGTAGGCATCTGAGGAATCCATGTATAAAGTGGAATTTGAGGCAAAAAGGTGATTCCTTGCTAAACTTATTTGCATATGCCTACCCAGAATCCCTTGCAGTAGTAACACCACTGCAAAAGTGTGATTTGTTTGGGAAAAGCAAGTCTTATGGCTTGACTGGTACGTCAAATTTTTGTTTAGCATTGTATCTACCACCCACCTAGTTATAGATGGAAATAACAAATATACATTGATTTACCTACAACATGGCCTGCACAGATCCCTAAATAACAACAGTGAAAAAGGATGTTTTCAATTTTATCTATTAAAATACACATCACATGGTAGAGAAAAAACAACTCAATTACTATATAAAAACACATATTTCCTGAAAGTAGACTACTTACAAGTCAGAAAATGTTTGAAGTTTTCTCCTGCACCAAATGATGTAGCAAGGAAATTTCTATAAAAATAGAGGTTTCCACAAAGGTTGAGTGCATTACACTAAAGTCACAGTTTACTGTACATCAGCTCAGGAAAACAGCATAACAACAAAAAAGTACAGGTGCAAAATTGTGTATCACTCTCTGGGGCCCCGTATTGGTAATAGCGCAAAACAGAATTTAGAATGACATTTTCGTAGAGATAACCAAAATACACTAAACATAGTCTGAATCCTGAGTTACTCAATAAGCTCAAAATGCCCCCTAAAAGCATAGCTTTCCTGAAAGCAGATCTCTTACTGCATCAAATGATGTGCCACATGCCTTTCTACTTCTAGTATGCTGTTCACAAATGTTTCCAGAAGATGGAGCTAAAGGAAGAGATTGGTATTTTATTTACATTTTCTCCCCTTCAAAGATGCTGAAACCTTTGAAAATAATGGAGTTTCTGACTGAATTCATCGGCTACCACTGTTATGAGAAAATTAGTACTCATCTTGCAAGAGCTGACATTCCTTAGGGGTACACCAGAAGCACAACAACACAAACTACAATCCCTCATTTTTCTTACATTTTTAGAAATGACTTGCCTGTGCTAAAATAGTTGTAACAATGATGTAAATAAAGAAACATTAGACATATCATACAACTTTGGAAAGTAGGCAACCAACCACATCAAATTAGAGGTCGCTATAGGCTAGTGTGCATAACTATGTTCAGAAAGTGCTGCTACAGAAAATAATATTTTTACAATTCCTTTACTTAAAAGATTCTAAAATCTTTCAACACCATGGGAATTCAGTACCTAGTACCAGACTGAAGAAAATGTTATCACGATAGTATGGGTTGAAATTTCATACGGTTGCCAGGAACACTAATCTACAGCTAACTGTTTTTTTATTGAAATTGACTGCCTTCATTAAAATGGTCATAACCATAGAGGTATGAAGGAAAAATATGAAAGGCATACCTGTTAGGGACCAGACAGACACAAAAATGTAAAATGCAAAACACTTTTATTAAAATAACCAAAGTAAGCAAAGCAAAATTGTGATCCAGGAGCGTAAACCTAAAGACAAGCCGGGGTCAAGAACCAATGCAGGTACTCAGACAAGCTGGGGTCAGGAATATGGAGATCAGCGTTGTCAGGAACAAGCCAGGAGTCAGGAGCCAGAAGGGATGTCTGAGGAAGCCAGGTCATGCGCAGATTATCAGGAACTCAGGAGAATGCACTTGCAGCCAGAAGCAAAAACAAGGGCAAGGAGGAAGTGAGCCTAGCTGCTTTAAATAGCCTGGAATGGGTTGGCTGATAACAGTCTGGTGAGTAACCATGGAAACAGAGAGGTCAAGGCAGTTTGTTAATCCTCAGCTGACTCAGCCTGACACAGGGAAGGAAAGGCAGCAGTAATCAATGGCAGAGTGTTAGACCAGATCAGCCAAATCATGACAATACCATTTCAGAAAGTAGTTAGTCACATCAAATGAGGACTTGCTGTCATGTCCTTTCCCAGCCTTTCCGGGTTTTCTTGGCACATATTCTGTATTTACCTCTGTTCATTTTCCCCACCTTGTCATGTGACGTTCTTGCTGAGCCTTTATTAAGCACCAGCACCTTGAGTCGGTGCGCGATCAAATCGTTCCTGTCTTGACCTAGTTTAGTAGTGTTTCCTGTGATTCCAGTGTTTGACCTGGCTTTCCTTTGACTCCTTTTACATCTTGTGATTTGGCTCCGTATTCTGTTCTGGTTTGACTTTGGCTCCATTTCACTGCCTCCTCTTCTGCATGCCTAGTGTAGTGCCTTTGCCTGACTGGTTTTGTCTCTGGCTACTTCGACTTCTTTCCTGTCTCATCCCTGTTACTGTCTCTGCCCGCTCTGCCCAACCAGCTTTGTTGAGTTTGACTTTATAGACCACCTTTGTTGAGTCAGACTCTACCAACCACCTTGTCAAGTTCGACTTCATTGACCTCCTGTCGGGTTCGACTACTTCGACTCCTTGAGCTGCTCCTGGTTCATTCCATTCCAGTATTTCAACAGCGAGAACTGTACTGCTGGTAGGTTTTATATACTGACACCTGTCAGTAGTAGCTGTATCTAGGGTTGTCATCCTGTTATCAGCACCTTTAACATGGCCAAGGCTGCAGCGAGGCTTCCCTAGAGAAGCCCCACCCAGCTAGTCTAGCATCTGGCTTGCTGAGGCCTTATTTGTTTGTTTATCTGTTGGTATCTGTTATTCTTATTAATAGCAGTCTGTTTCCTCTTTGTTGAGACTCCACTCTGCAAAGTAACAACCATGCAGCTAACATTGGGCACTCCTTAGTCTGAGCATCACATTTGTTTGCCATTCTATCCCTAGGCTGGTTTGCACAAATATTTCCATATTCTGGTACTATAGGGAAAAATACATATTTTACATTTCCTTCACTTCAGATATACTACAATCTTTGACAATGGGAAGTCTGTAATGTAAGTTAAGGACGCCAGTTTGTCCTTCGCAGTCATTCCAGGGTCCTCTCTCCTTGAAGTGGCTACAGAATGGTAGCTGGTCCGGTGAAGCTGGATAGCTGGCTGGAACACTGGAACATAAGGCTCTTGATTTTAGCTACAAGACTGGTAGCTGGTCCTGGTAACTTCTGGAACCACTGGAGCATGGCTGGAGGAAGTAAGGGAGGAATGTTGGATCAAATAAGCAGGAAATCTGCAGCTGAATAATCCACTGGAACTGCTGGAACACTGGAACAGAAGACTCCTGAATGGGGATCAAAGGGGACCCTTTCTACCATTCAGAATAATGACACAAGACTCCTTCTTAGTACAAAACTACTAACTCACTTTATTGGTGAAACTCAGCTCTTTTTATACAGTTTTTAGGAGATATTCAACAGTAGTAACATAGTACACAAAGAGGCTGTAAACAATGGGGTCAGTGGTAGAGTGGCACGTAACACAATGGGCACAGTGTTTTGGGTGTAAACAGAAGTACAAAGGAACAGTAGACATTGTGGAGCCTTTAGGTAATTCAATCTTGCCGCTCCACTTCCTAGATAATAGGAAGAGGAGCTACAAGATGCCATACAGTCACAGCAACTAATCAGACTGCTCTGGCTTTCTCAACCAATGGAAGCAGCATCAACGTATGGCGAGGTGACCAATCCCTGAGCCGCATACTTTTCCCATGTAAAGTCTATGGAGGCCCTTTAAACCTGTAACCTGGGTGATGGCAACCAATCTGTGAGCTGCCTACTTTTTCAATGTAAGGAGCCAGACCTTTGGTATCTGGCCCAGTGAGGCCAACAGAGCCTGTGATTTTCAGTCTCTTTTTACAAACAGTTTCTTAGGCCTGAAAAGGCCTCCAAGTAATGACCTACAGCTCATTACATTACTCCCCTTATTTAGTCCTTAAGCCAATGTTGGGAAACTGATGGTGGCTTGACAGAGGGTCATGACCGGCTATATGTCCTCCTGTCGTGATAGCCCAAAAGTCAGTGGTTTCCAGTCTTTTCTGTCTTTTGGTGTTGTAGGTCTGAAAAGGTGTCCCAGTAACGGCCTATGGCCCGTTACAGGCTCCATCTTAGTAATCGCCGATTGCTCCTTTGTATTCTGGCCTCCATATGCCAGCCAAGGCCCTGAATTCCCCTCTTTTAGGGTGTTTTCCATTGCTCTTCAAAGAGCCCCCTAGTAACGGCCTATGGCCCGTTACAATGTCCAACAGCATTCAGCACCTGCGACCAGCCCAATAGAAATGGTACCCCACTTGTATCAGTTGATATACCTTATGGGGTGCAAGGACCCTTACACCTGACACTTTTCTACCTGCACTAAAATGGACATAAACATTACAGTTATGAAGAAAATGTATGAGAGAGATACCATTTTGCAAAGTACACAACCAGTCCCATCAGAAGAAAGAAACTGTTTCCTGAAAGTGGTGCTATAGGAAAACACATCTTTTTTTTACACTTCAATCACTTAAAAGATAATTCACTGTTTCAACGCCATATAATTTTGTGCTGTATTCAGCACCTAGTGCCAGCCCGAGAAATGGTACCACGCTGCTGTGGGCTGACATTCCATAGTGGGTGCCAAGAGCATGGTTATGAGTGGAAAAAGCTGGGTGTCAAAGCGTACATGTTGTTCTGTGGCTATTAGTGGGACAAGGATGGAGAAGTATCCTTGTGGTGTGGTTCTGTGGCTACCAGTGAGACAGTGGAACATTTTGTTGAAGGCTGGAGCTGCAGACAGTGTATGTGTGGTTCTATGGCTATTATGGGACAGTTGAACAAGGTGGCTGGCAGTTGACTAGTGGAACAAGGCTTGTAAGTCAGTCAGACAGTGTATGTGTGGTTCTGTGACTACTAGGGGTACAACGCTGGTATGTCATACAGTGTATTTGGGGTTGCACTTAAAAAGACAGCTCAGAACGTCTGCCTGAGTGTAGTATAGCTAGAATCCACTGAACCACAATGGACACCCACCACACATTTATGAGAGGTTTATCTAATTGCAAGCCCTAGTTTTCACCCCTGGCTGGTAGAACTCCTGGTTTCCTGGTCCTTGTCTCTCTGTCTTTTGCAGAGTCCTCCTTCAGTCCTTTTTAGTTGTTGCCAAATGTATGGTCATCAGGACTTCTTCCTCCTCACAGAAAGGCAATCCACCTATATGGTAGACACCTGACATGTCTAAGCTCTCCAGAAACACAGGCCACTATATGGGGTTTTATATTTAATCCCCACAATAATGTTAAAGGGAATAAAAATAGAAACTAGTCAGCACGATATAAAGTTAAGAATAAAATCATCTGTCCAAGAAATTTCACGGCCTTTCTCTTAACCTTTTGAGTACCATAGGGGTATGCAATGCATTGCAAAGCAATATGTTGTGTAACCCTCTGACACCCAAAGGGTTAACACCACTTTCTCAGGAGCAATAGTTTACAGAATGTGAAAAATACCAGATATTCAACAGTTTTTTTTTTTGTTTTTTTTTTTAGAATGGACCAATAGCTTCACATCATGCTTAAGAAGTCAACCAATCCTCTCTTCCATGCTGGGAGACCTATTTCCAGTTACCTCTATGTGTGTATTCCACCAGTGGAAATCATCATCAGAAGTAACACATGATCATTTAATTCTAATTTTTTAAAGTCCATCAGAGCTTCTATTTCAGTTTTCCAGATTTAATATAGCTGTACCTCTACCACCACTTCTACAGACAGCCCACTCATTCATAGATTTCCAAAATACCACTGCCAAAGCACCCTTGCATTCCAACGGTGGAATGCAAGCACAGTAAAGTTTCTGTGCTTCATTCATTCTGGCATACATTTTACTGGAATGCCTATCCAGATTAATCAATGGTGGAGTCTCATTGGCTCCTTTAAAGCCCAGCTCAAGAGGGACATTGGTCTGTGAACCTCCTTTCAGCAGTGAAGATAGATGTGCCCTCTTCCTGTATAATGCCTCTTTCAAATATCTTCAAAAAACACTAATAACATTTTTTATAAATAATAATAATAATAGCAAAAATGTCATTATAAACACAGCGAGTGCTTCAAAACCTTACTTTATCATATAATTATGTATTCTCATATATAGAATTCAGAATTTTTTTTAATTACAATCCATGACTCATATTATACTTATCTCTAATAAATTATTGGTCCTTCTCTTAAAATAATTTCTAGAGGAATTTATTATAACCTACAGGTAATGGAAGGATAGGAGGTATGAGGAAAGGGGAACTAAAAAGGGAAAGGGAAGGGAAAATGGGGAGAAAGGGGAGGGGGAAGGGTAAATGACTAAAAATCACATAAAATAAATTACATCCATAATGTGATTAAATGGATAGTAATGTTTCACAATAAAAGCAGTTCCAATTAATCTTCATAGTATTTGGGCCATGGAGAGTATTATTTCAATACTGTCAAAGCTGTAGTTCAAGAGTAATTGAATGCTAAAGTATAATAAGGAAAAACCTGGAAAACCTGTCTAGGGCTCATTGGCTAGATATCACTCTCTGCCAATGAGAACGCTCCAGCTTACAGGCAGAAAGCCTCCGTCATCAGAGGAGTCTGGATAGAGGGAGGTGGGCAGAGGCAGAGTGACGGACTGCAGTACAGAGCTGATAACCGCAGTCTGTCTGGAAGTAGGGTGCAGGGCAGTATTTATTCATTAGATTACGGCCAAATAGTGATCTAAAAAATAAATTGATACAATATTTCTCATATTCGCCCTATAACCAGGGGAGGGCTGGCAATTTGTGGCCTGGAGGGCAGCTACAATCAAGTGGCCCAATATTACTATCGTTCCAGCCCTCTGTCCCAGCCCACCCTCTTTTGTTAATTTTAAAATTGCCATTAACCCTTTGAGTGCCAGAGGGGTATGCCACGCATTGCAAAATGCGTGGCATACCCCTCTGTCACTCAAAGGGTTAGTGTTGTGAAGTAAGGCAATACCACAGAGCTTACAATTGAAATGGGGTTACACTGGTGCAACTACTGAGCGTACAATGTAAGTAACGCTGCACTAGTGATGCTTTATAACTTACAAGAGAAATGGGTTATGCTTCTAGTGTAGCTCTATTTGGATTGTAGCCCCGTTTCAATTGCAAGCTCTGTGGTATCACTACTGTAGCTACATTTGTAGCAAAAAGAGGGAGTGGCCCACCAGCCCAGACATATGACTGGCCCAGGGGGCAATTGCCCCCCTGCCCCCCAGGCCAGCCCTCCCCTGCCTATAACCTACCTATTCAGACAAACTTGTTTAGTGGTGATAGATCCCTTTTAACTACCAATGTGGCGGATTGTGTGTGTTTCTTTGACTACTACTGGGCTGTTAAAAGATTGAGCAATTCATACAGTGCCATTTTATTATCTGTTACATTTCTCAGAACATTACCTATCCTCAAAGAATAAAATGTATTACATACAATTAACTGGTAGCAACTGGTACATAATACATTTAGCCTAATATTTTAGACTATGTTCACACAAGAGAGTTCAGCGCGGCACTTATAACATTGCACACCTTTGTGTAGCAACTCGGTTCCATTGGTGCCCTCCACAGGGGCATTTCCTCCTCACCAGGGCTGGATTTACCAATAGGCAGAGTAGGCATCTGCATAGACCTCCAAATTTTGAGGGAAACCTCAGTTGTGCTGGCCGCTCCAACATTTGGAATTGTGGGTGTGGCCATAGCAATCTCAGTGTCTCTGTGCCAGTTTTATACTCCTTTACAAGCTATTATTTAACTGCTTGGATGCTAGAGAGATCTCCAGTGCATTGTGAAGCAATCTATTGGAGATCTATCTAGCAACCAAGGCGTTAAAGCCTTTTTTTTTTTTTTTTTTTTTTAGGGAGAGGGTATTTTCCATGCCAGGAAATAATGGATGGTCTAGATGTGGGGCCATGTGAGGAATGGAGGTGTGGTTTTGGGTGGAGCTAAGGGCACCTAAAATGCCTTGCCTAGGGGCACCGGATGTAAATCTGGCCCTGCACCTCACAGAATGCACCAGAGTACTGCATGATGCAGTTCTGATGTGTTCGTCCAGCATGTTACATCCATGCAACGCAGATCATTCATAAGAGTGATCCCAGAGAATTATATGCCATTTACACCCACAAGTGACTGACTGACCCATGTAGCCACTGGCCAATAATATATATTACTACCCACATAGGATGGCCATGTGACACCTCCTCCAAGTCCCTATGCAACTTAATTAATCGCAGGGTGGGAGTACAGTTCATCAGAGGTAAGTTGGCATTGAGCACAGCTAAATTGCTTCTGTGAACCAAGCCTTAGTCTTCAGGTACTGGTACCTACTAGCATTCAAAACATTGACCTTTGGTACTAAGGTAACACGCTGGATACTGGAGAGGTCTCCTCTTTGTCTTCCCAGTGATTGAAATGTTTCATTTTTAGTATTCATAGTGTTTGGAGACCTCTGAAGCATCCAAGGGGGTTACATAATGGTCAGCAAATGGGTATGTAAATAGAAAAACCTAAGAGTGGACATTCAGAGGCGTTGAGATTGCTCTGGACATACTCACATCTCCAGACATGAGATTGACCAGCACAGCTGTTGCTCCTAAAAATGTTGTGCTTTAGGCCTGCTCTGCCTCATGGGAAATCCTGTCAGGGTCCTATTATTGGCTTCTTTAAAGAGATGAAGTCTGACATTTGAATGTAGGGCTAGTGTCTAGTGCAGAGGGATTGGTAACCTTTGTCTCTTCAGCTGTTGGAGACTCCAACTTCCATCATCTACAACCAAATGTTGGTTGGCTGGGGATCATGGGAGTTGTAGTTCCAAATAGGAGGAGGAGAGCCAATGGTTGCTGCCCCAGGGATGGGGGGGATACACTATGGTTCAATACATAGTAACATAGTAAATTAGGTTGAATAAAGACACAAGTCCATCAAGTTCAACCTTCTCCTCATACCCCAGTAACTGAGAATTTTATAGCCTTCCTGCTACCAATTAAATTAGTCTTTATCAGACCTTACTGATCTGCCTACTAAAAAAAAGTATAACTCTATATGTTCCCTTTTGAAAGAAATGTATCTAATCTTCTCTTAAATGTATCCATTGTATCTGCCATAACCACCTCTATGGGCAAGGAATTCCACAATTTAACAGACCTCACTGTAAAAAAAACCCTTTTTCTGCTGAAGTCTAAACCTCCTTTCCTCTAATCTCAAGGGGTGTCCCCTGGTCACCTGATCAGGCCTTGGAATACATAGTTCACAGCAGAGATCCTTGTATTGGCCTCTCATATACTTGTACAATGTGATAAGGTCTCCTCTTAGTCGTCTTTTCTCTAGCGTAAATAAACCAAGTTTGTTTAGTCGTTCCTCATACGTCAAGTTCTCCATTCCCTTAATTCATTTTGTTGCTCTTCGCTGTACCCTCTCTAGTTCTAGTATATCCTTTTTCAGAACCGGTGCCCAAAATTGCACTGCATACTGAAGGTGAGGTCTTACCAATGATTTGTGTAACAGCAAAATAATGTTATCCACTCCTGCTACAATACCTCTTTTTATGCAAGACAGGATTTTGTTTGCCTTTGGTACTGATGTTTGACACTGGTCACTGTTTCCAAGTTTGTAGTTGACAAGGATAACCGGGTCTTTCTCTAGCAATGAGTCCCCTAAAAATGATTCCATTAAGTTCATAAGTAGCCTTGGGATTTGCTTCCTCCCAAATGCATGACTTTACACTTCCCCACATTAAACTTCATATTCCATTTGTTTGCCCAATCTGACACTGTATGTAAGTCCAGCATACCTACGCTTCAGTGGATATCCTATCTGGTGCAAACCTGTGGCTCTGGCTGACTACCCGCTCCGTGTATGACCTGGCTTGTCTGACTATCCTATCTGGTGCATACTAGAGGGCTCTGTCTGTTTGCTCCCTGTGTTGGTCCCGTTCCACAGACATTCTTCCTAGTACTGACCTGGGGATCTATAAGACTCCTAGCTATTAACTGCAGGCGTAATTCAGTAGTCTCCATGGTTGCGCACGATACTGAGATTCCTCTCCTAGACTGAATGCTGGCTGAGTCAGTTCTACCTCTGGGCGTTACCTTTTACCACGAGAATCCAGTGGGCTGAGGCCTAATCTCGGACAGTGTGGTGGATCTATTGGAAGACTGCTATTTCTGATACAGTGCTTGCCTCTTTGATCACCCTCTGTGTGTTATTTGTATTACTGTTTATATATTTCTAAAGGTGATCTTAACTATACCCTCTGACTCCTTGACTTGCTTGCCAATCGTAATAGTAATTGAATGATAAAGTATTCCCCTCCTGCCCCTTTTACTGATGTAACACTGCTCACCTCAGAAAAGAAAGGTGGGGTCCAGGTGGATTACAGAGAGAGAGACAATATTCAATTAGCATAACGGAAAAACCTGAAAAAGCTGACAAGGGGGACGTGGTTTTCATTGTTCTCACAGTAATAAGATTGTCCCTTGCTTGAGCTGTTTGGTCTTAAGACCAGATTCCACATCTGAGGGGAGGTGGCTTACACTTGGTAAAAGGGGCAGGAGGGGGGTACTTTATCATTCAATTACTCTTGAACTACAACTCCGACAGTACTGAAATAACACTCTCCATGGCCGAAATACTATGAAGATTAATTGGAGCTGCTTTTATTTTGAAACATTACTATCCCTTTAAATACATGTGTTGCATTGAAGTCCTTAACAATTTGAAGTTAGCTTTTTTAAAATCAAGAGTTTGGGTTGAATCTATACAGTTTTGCTTTGCCAGACTAATCTCAAATGTAACCATGTTGTGATCATTGTTTCCCAAATGTTCTCGTACCTTAATATTGGAGACCATTTCTGCATTATTAGTTATCACTAGGTCCAATACATTGTTATTTCTTGTTGCCACTTCCACCATTTGTGACATGTAGATTTCCCGAAGTATGCTCACAAACTTGCTTCCCTTAGCACTTGGACAGTTGATATCTGGATAATTAAAATCTCCCATAATTATAGTATGCCCAAGCTGGGCAGCTGTCCTCATTTCCAATAGCAGTTTGGCCTCAACATTGCCATCGATATTTGGTGGTTTGTAGCATATACCCACCAATACCTTTTTTTTTTACCTTTTACACAACATTTAGTCTTGATTTCTACCCACAAGAACTCCACAATTTATCCAGTTTCCTCACTAATATCACACCACAAAACTGGATTTAGCTATGGTTTCAAATATAAGCACACACCTCCCCCTTTTCTATTAATTCTGTCTCTTCTAAACAGGGAATAGCCCTCTATATTTACAGCCCAGTCATATGCATCATTCCACCATTCCAAGCTTCTTAGCATTCTCTTCTCTAGCACAGAGGCTCCTCTACCATTTAGGTGCAATCCATCACTTCCATATAGATTGTATCCAAGAGCAAAGTCAGCCCAGTGTTCTAAAAACCACAAACCCCTCCTTCCTACACCATTGCTTGAGCCATACATTAAGCTCCCTGAGCTCTCTCTGCCTACCTGCACTGGAGCACGGCACAGGTAGTATTTCAGAAAACACTACCTTAGAGGTCCTTGCATTGAGCTTGCAACCTAAATCCCTGAAATCATTCTTTAGGGACCTCTGTCTTCCACCTACTTGTTATTGGTACCAATATGTACCAAGATCGCATCCAGCCCCTCCCAATAATCTGTCAGCCCTGTCCGCAATATGCCGAACCCAAGCACCTGGGAGACAATACACTGTTCGGCATTCACGTTCCTGGCGGCAGATTAACCTATCTACCCTCCTAATAATAGAGTCCCCAATTACCACCACCTGCCTTGGTTTCTTCCTACTCTGCATCCCATCTAGCCTGGAAGGAGGACTGTTCCCCTGGCTGCTAGAGGAATTAGCCCTCTCCAGTGTTGGAGAAATGTGTCTTGAGATGCATGGAGATCACTTTGCCATACAGAACACAATACACTTCATCATATGCACTAAGAATTATGTATGCAAGGGGTGGGGAGAGACTGTGATCATTACTAGCTTACATGGATACTGTAATGCTGGCAATGTGAGAGGGCAAAAAAGGGAGCTAAGAGGATATGCTCAAACTTCAGCATCAAGAATTATACAAGTCCTCCGTTGACCTTTTGAGTGCTAATGGGATATGCAATTCATTATTCTGGGTTGCCATGCCCTGCTTCACAGCTAATTCAAATATACACAGAAATGGCAGATCATCAGCTGTTAGATGTCTTGAGGAGAATGGCAAAGACTTTTGTTTACATGGATTAGCTGATCGGCGGACTGTGGTTACATTTAAGTCAGAAATTTTGCGCCTCAGAGGTTGAGGTGTAGAAGCCATAACGACAGTTTCAAAACCATCGTTGTTCGAACAAAAGCAGTGTATAATACAGTATACAGCATAGAAACCGGACATAAAGTGCACCCCCTCGACATATTAATCCCCCTTTTTAAAAGTCGACTTGCAGTGCTTTCTTCCACCACATTAATCTGACAAATATTGTTCATAGTCGACAGTTAACCCTTCCCCTTCCAAATCCAACTTACAGTGCTTTCTTATACCACATTAATCTGACAAATATTGATCATAGTCAACAATTAACCCTTCCTCTTCCAAATCCGACTTACAGTGCTTTCTTTCACCATATTAATTTGACGAATATTGTACATTCGACATTTTAACCCCTCTCCCCCTTGAAAAGTCGACTACAATGCTCCCATGACTTTTTCACCATTTTTATCCCACATTTTTCTTCTCCTATTATATTCGACATGCCCTCGTATTTTGTATTGCTAGATTAACCCTATGAGTACCAGAGAGGTATTGTAATGTCGGATGTACAATATTCGTCAAATTAATATGGTGAAAGAAAGCACTGTAAGTCGACTTTGGAAGGGGAAGGGTTAATTGTCGACTATGAACAATATTTGTCAGATTAATGTGGTGTAAGAAAGCACTGTAAGTCAGATTTGGAAGGGTTAATTGTCAACTATGAACAATATTTGTCGGATTAATGTGGTGAAAGAAAGCACTGTAAGTCGACTTTTAGAAGGGGGGGGTTAATATGTCGAGGGGGGGCACTCTGTCGGATTTTGTTATGTGGAGAACACATCTAACAATGAACCTGATCTTTCTGTCGTCAGATGTATGCCTATTTCCTTGGACTTTGACATTCTGAGAGTTTTTTGTAGGCGGTTGTTGGAAAAAAGCAGATAGTGCCAGTTTTGTTACTACTTTGAAAAGCGTTGTCTATGCCAGTTTTGTTTTACCGTGGTTCTGCAATAGAATACCGACGTAACATGTTTGCAAAATTCACACTACTTGTTTTTCTTGTAATGCCGGTTTTAGTAATAAAATCGAGCCCTTATATGTTAGGGGATCAGAGTTGTCAAGGGCTTTGTAGGATAGCAATAGCATTTACATTTAATTCTTGTTGTTATAGGAGGGATTGTGGAGATTGGCAGACAGTGGAAAAGCAAAAAAGTGGCAGCTGGTAAGGCAAATAATCCTAGAAGCAGCATTAAGGATAAACTGAAGAATAGATAGTGGAGGTAAACCAATTAGTAGAAGTTGTAGTAGACAAGGTGGGACATGTAAAGGGTTTGTATTAAAATCTCAGTGGTGTCATTTGTAAGACAAGTTTGTGTCCTGGAAATATTTTTTAGGTGAGGTCAACAGTACATAAAGGCTGATTTAATAAGAAGAATTTGGGCAGTTCTGGCATAAACTATATTAAAACTTTGGGGACAGCTAAGTCTCCAATGCATTGTTTTTCATTTAAATCAATGGAAATATGAGGAATTTCTGTTTGTCCCCTATGGGGTAGATAGTTTACCCTAGAACTGATCTAGTTGTCTTAGTTCATCAACCTCAAAGAGAGATGATTCTGATGTGTTAATGCAGAGGTAAGAAACATGTGGCACTTCAGCTGTTGGTGACTACAACTCCCATTATCCCTAACCAGTCAAAGCAATGCGTTGGATACCCCTCGGGCACTCAAAGGGTTAAGGATTTCTCTGTTTGATCGCAGATGGGCCAATCAAGATGAATGATCCACTGATTAACGCACCTGTGCTATATCAGTGAAATCCTTACATCCTGGTCTGCTGGTAACCCTTGAGGATCGAACTTGGACATCTCAGTCTTAAAGGATTAGTGAAGTTGTTTTAATAATATATTGTAGGTTTTTTCCTGTTGGCTTAAACAAGGGCACTTCCACTGCTGTCAGTTGCTTTATTCAAAAGTTATTGCAGTGTGAACTATCAGGAAATAGTGGGGGTGTGTCTGTAGCCAATGGCTTATCTCTCCCATTGAGAGCAGTAGACTAACTGTCTGGACACCAAGTGGCATTGCTGGTAACAGTTCAATAATTAAGAAAATAATCAAAAAACTTTTGAACCATAGTCTAGGATGGTCAGACCTCACCTTTAATCGGGACACTTCTGTCTGTAAGCTGGGGCGGTCTAATTAGCAATGATCAATATCTAGCCAATGAGATCGCTCCAGCTTACAAACAGAAAGCCTCTATCATCAGAGGAAGCTGGATAGAGGGAGGGGAGCAGAGGCAGAGCGACGGACTGCGGTTACAGAGCTGCAGCACAGACTTTATAACTTAAATTTTGGTGGCCCTTGAGGACTGAACTTGGACAGCCCTGGCCTAAAGGAAAGGGGAAGGTGTTTTAGTCACCTAAATGTTGTAAGAATAGCCATTTTCTTATTTAGAAAAGTAATTTTTGAGTTATTTAGATTTAGGCCCCTTTTACATCAACTCAGCGATACAAAGTTGGATCACCTGCGGTAAAATGTAACATTCTGGAATATTGTGCCTTGCGCATGTGTGGATGACCCCTCATGTGGTCACACCAAAGTCCAGCATGCAGCAGCTTTAATGTGTTCATTCTGGAAGGTCTGATTGGAAGCCCATGGAGCCATTTGCTGACTTTCCACACTAGCAGCTTTGGCTGTTGTAGTCCTCAGCACAGCCCCCCAGTGATTGGCTAACCCAAGTGGTCACCAGCCAATGGTCTCAACCAATGATGTTGACTAGTCATCAGACACACCTCCTCTGAGTTCCAGTTGGCAATGGAATGCAGGAGAAAGAGATGAGTGTAGAACTAGGGCAGTGTAGAGTGCAGAGACAGAACCATTGCGAGGGTTAAAAACTTTTTTGTCCGTGTGAGAGTCCTTATAGATTTTTCTGCCATGCAGGCGCTTTCAGTCTAAGCCCTACATTACCTCCCCCATCCACTGACACTTAACCCTTTCAGTGTCAGTGAGTGGTGGGGGTAAAAATGTAGGGCTAAGAAAGTGCCTGTATGGTAGTCCTTATTTAGCATAATCTATAAAGCTAAATAACTCAAAAACATAATTTTCTAAATTAAAAGAAAGGCTTTGGAGACTTCTTTAGCATTGAAGGGGTTAAACAACCCTATTTTTATCAATGGGAATTTGGGGCATTTTAGTTCTTCTTTAGATCAATATAGTTCTAACAATGCTTTGCATATACTGTTGACCTGAAAATTCTTTTTACTGTAGGTAGAGGGCGCTCATGTCACTGAAAGTCAAGGGACAAGAAATAAGTACACAGAATTCAAGAATAATAATACAGCATGTAAGATGAATTAATAAGAAAAGTAAAATAAAACTTTCCTATTCCTTTAACCCTTTGACTACAAGAACAGTGCCTATTTTGTAACTTATTATAGCTTTACAGTGCCTTGGAAACATATCTAGCATCCAAAGGTTAAATAACTTCCACTTAAATATAATTCAAGTGTAGCCCTTTAAATAAATCTGTGGTCTAGTTGGAAGTGAGCATCTATATTAAAATTAGTGACTGAGGCTGAAGCATTAAAGGGATAGTATTACTTCAAAATTACTATCCCTCATATTGTCGCCCTTAATAAACTGAGTTAAATGACACCAGCGGCATCTCTCAGATCTTTATGGTTTAAGAGATAGCCGCTTTCAAAGTCTCCTCTCCCCTGCTGTCAGCGTTCTGCTGCCAGCAGGGGAATCTGGTCTCTGAATCAAGAGGAGGCTCTTCAGCAGAGCCAATATCTTGTTATGGAAGGAAAAGTGATTCATTGAAACAGTCTTCTACGTGTGCTTGGTAACCAAGCACACGTAGAAGACTATTTCAATTAATCATTTTTCCTTCCATAACGAGATATCGGCTCTGCTGAAGAGCCTCCGCCTGTCCCGGGACCGGATTCCCCTGCTGGCAACAGAACGCTGACAGCAGGGGAGAGGAAACTTTGAAAGCGGCTATATCTTAAACCATAAAGGTTTGAGAGATGCCGCTGGTGTCATTTAACTCAGTTTATTAAGGGCTACAATATGAGAGATAGTAATTTTGAAGTAATACTATCCCTTTAAGATGAAATGGAGCTATTCTCATACAAATGTACTGTAACCATAGAAATGATGAAGACTTCCCCCCAAAAACTTTCATTTCAATGGGATCTATAATCCTTTGGGTGCCAGAGGGGTATCCAACGTGATTCCCCTCTGGCGCTTAAAGAGTTAACCCCTTTAAGGCAAGAGAGATCTACATTGTATTGCAAATCAATGTGGTGGAGATCTCTTTAGCTTTCAAGGTGTTAAAAAGATCCAGGGGACATTTTTATCTGTTGTCTGGTGCTGTCACTGTGCTCCAGAATTTCTCTGGAGATGAGATGCTCTAATGCAGAGGAGTCCAACTTGCGGCTCTTGAGCCGAATGTGGTCCATCTTACTCCAGGGTGAGTCCCGCCAAAGATTTTTTAAAACCTATTTTTATACCTGATTAACTAGCACACATGGACTAGTAGGCCAATATGACATAATCCTTAGTCTGCCAGTATCGTACAGCTCAAGAATAGATGTCTGTTAAATATCAGTATTGTTACTGACTTAAATGGGAGCTACCACCCCACAAAAAACTTTATCTTAATCCAGTCCAGTGACTGGCTAACCCAATACCGGTCGGCTCCAAAAGGGACTGACAGCGCAGACGCACGGACATCACTATGGCAAGATGTCCGTGCTTCCTGCTACTGTCAGCCTCGGAACAAGTTTAAAATCTGTTAAACCAGGTAATAATTCTGGTGACTAGCGCTACTAAGCAGCTAGTCGCCAGATGGGGCTGGATTAAGATAAAGTTTTGTAGGGTGGTAGTTCCCCTTTAAAGGGATAGTAATGTTTCATAATAAAAGGAGCTCTAATTCATCATCATAGTATTTGGACTTTGGAGATTGTTATTTCAATTCTGTAGCTCAAGAGTAATTCAATGATAACGAATCCCCCTCCCGCCCCTTTTACTGATGTAACACTGCTCAGCCAGATCAGAAGGGAGGTGTCCAGGTAGATTGCAGAGAGGGAAAATCTTCAATTAAGATAAGGGAAAAACCTGAAAAACTTGTCAAGGGGGCAGGGATTTCATTGTTCTCATAGGAAGAAGATTATCCCCTGCTGTTATCTGTCTGGTCTATGGACTGCATTCCACATCTGAGAAGAGATGGCTTACACTAGGTAAAAGGGGCGGGAGGGGAAACTTTGCTTGTGAATATCTCTCAAACCATAAAGGTTTGAGAGAAAAGACTTATATCGTTCTTCGTGTTTTTTTAATGCCTACAAAATGAAATAAAGTTAAAACGAAGTATTACTATCCCTTTAATCAATAACTTAATACACATTTTTGAATACATGACAGGCTATAATTCACCATTGTTATCGATAAAAAAAATAATACGACCCTCACACTTATGGCTTTCTGATCACGTGGCCAACAACTGGAAAAACTTGGATGCCCCTTCTCTAATCTGACAAAATTGTGATAAATCGGTGATAAACTCTCCAGTGAGATAAGCTATCCAATTCCTGTGTTATTCTATGGACCCTGTGCACTAACATCTCATCAGTTTTAGAGTTCTTAGTGTAAAGGCACTATAGATCCACACAGGAATTACAGAGATTATTGCATCTCCTCATTGTCACCTCCTAATCACAAATGAGTGCATTTCCCCTCAGTTTTCCTTAGTACTAAACAGACTCAACACCTCAGTGATTGTAGTTGCAGTTGATCATCACTTGGGGGCCCTGACGTCTAATAGTTTTTTTTCCTGCATCAGTCAAGAATTAGTATTTAGATTACTAGTGTGAAATAAACCTTTAGTTTCTGTTCCTCTATAAAATAAGCTAAAGCCTTTGTTGTAATTCTCCCAAGGTACTTTTTTTACCAGCAGATATAGAAGTCTGACATATAAGTGACCTTTGTTGATGAAGAACATTGCAAAACTGTAATATCCACCAATTTATATAATTTAATCAGGAAAAATAATCTTAACCATTTGAGCACCCAGAACATTGCTCAAAAATAAACTGACACCCAAAAAGAAAAATGGGTTATATTCCTTCAAATATCCAGCGCTTTTGGCCAACACCTGTAAAAATGTAGTGTGCAACACATGCTTCACAAAATCTTGCACAGCTCTCTGGTCCTCAGGGGATTTAATCAGGTTTAAAGGGATAGTAGCACTTAATATGTAAAAGACATATAAATAGCAAGGTTTCTCCTCCCATAAATAGCAAATGTTCTCATACCAAGTAAAACAATGGTACTCCCACTGCTGAGAGAGGTGTTTTATTCAAAAGATACTGCAGTTTAAACTTAGATTTTTTAGGTGCAGTATTTCAATGGCCTGAAATTTTACAGTGGCACTGTTGCTACACCATCCTATGGAGATTTCTGGTGAACTGACCAGAGGCTGGATAGAGGGAGGGGAGCAGAGGCAGAGTGACAGACTGCGGTTACAGAGCAGGTAACCTCAGTCTATGCGGACGTAGGTACAGGGGAGAGCTTATAACTTGAATTTTGACAAAATAACGCTTTTAAAAAAAAATTACAGACATTTTTAATCATATTCGCTTTGTATCCTATTTATCCTAACTTCTATACAGGTGATATATCCACTTTAAACTTAACCCTTTCAGTCTTATGTGAGATTTTACATTAATCGACTATAGAGATGTTTAAAGTCCTCTTAACCCTTTGAATGCTAGAGGAATAGCCAATGCATTGCTTCACAATGCATTGGATACCCCTCTGGCACTCACATGGTTAACTATGAAAAAGTGCAGTATAGCTAACCTTGAAATAGCCTACAGTTGAGAAGAACTCTGAAACACACATCTGTGGAGACCTGTGAAATACGCCAGTTACTTCAGTATGCTAAAGCCAGAGGCGTGACTAGAAGCCACGGAGCCCTGGTGCAAGAATTGCCATGGGCCCCGACCACATTGGCCACCTCCGCATTACCCCCCCCATGTCCACATTGCCCCTCAGTCTCCACATTGCCCCTAATCTCCACATTGCCCCTCAATCTCCACATTACCCCTTCCACAATGCCCCTCAATCTCCACATTGCCCCTTCCACAATACCCCCATCTCTACAATGCCTCATCCACGTTGCCCCTAAATCTCCTACCTCCCTGGTGGTCCAGTGGCAGAGGACAGGTCTGTGCCTCTTTCTACACAGACCTCTTCTCCCGTGCGGTCCTCTTCAGTAATGCAGAGCGCTGGAAGATGATGTCATCTCCCAGTGCTCTGCATTACGAGAGTGCCGGTCTGCCGGAGGGAATACTGATCTGCCTCTGGCAGACCGGCACTCTCATAATGCAGAGTCCCAGAGCTCTGCATTACTTAATTGTGGGCGTCAGGAGAGGGGATCTGAAGGGGAGGCCGGGCCCCTGGAGTGATGGGCCTGGTCACAGGTGCGACCCCTATAGTTACGCCACTGGCTAAAGCAATGCATGGTGCTGTACTTGAAAAGGAATAAACTGAAGCCTGTATACAAATGTACTGCAAAACTGGCATTTCGACAGCCCCAAGGAGGTGAATCTGTTTTTATGACAGTGGGAGCTGTAGTCCTTGACAACTGTAATTCTAACAACTGACTGCTCCCGAACTACAGCATCATACCTTCCAAGTGTCCCTTTTTATGATGGACAGTCCCTCTTTGAGACCTAAATCCCTTTGTCCCTCTGTCCCACTTAGGGTGACCACATGTCAGTTTGGCCACTCAGGGACACTGCAGAGAGAAGAACAAACCACAGAATTCTAAACACTGAAGCGAGAACTGCACATTGACTGGTATTACAAAAAGCAGTGCCCATCAAGCCCAAAGCATTACATTACAAACAAACTGCACTGCAGGTCCTGATTGATGTCAGTATCAAGGCTCAGTTCTCTCTCGTGTTTAGAGCTATGTCCAGAAGCCATTTTTCTGTAGCCCAGCAGAGACATGACTTGGTGACAGTAGTCTATGGGCCATTATTTTTATATTGTTTAGACCTCTGAGTTCAGGAATCTTCATTCTGGGACATTGTACTGTCCCAGAAGGGGGCTGCCCGGGACAAGGGACAAACATTTAAAATCCGGGACTGTCCCAGGCAATCCGGGACATGTGGTCACCCTAGTCCCACTCAGGTGTCCCTTTTCAGGAGATGAGGCAGTGTGGTGTGTATATGTGTTTATAAATTAGTCTGTGTAAATAAAATACTGTGGTCTTGTTCTAAATCATTTATTCTGTTACACAATGAGGTGTCAATAGGTAGTGAAATAACCTAAAAATCTGTGCCAGTGCCATGCCCATTATTCACAACCCAGCAACACCCTCTAAAACAGAAGTGTCCCTCTCTGGCCATTTAAAATGTTGGGAGGTATGCAGCATCAGTCCTGGCACACCTATGAAAACTTGCAATGACTGCCTCAGATGTAAGTCTCCTGCACCAAAGAAATGATTATTTTACAGACCCTGGATGGGAACACAGAATATCTATAAGTATATAAAATTCTGTTTCTGGTTCGCTGTCTACCCCTCCCCAGGGTGGCAATTATAGGCTGCAGGTAGTGAATCAGAGGCAGAGATTTTCACAGGACTAGGGGGCAAAGTCTTCCTGCCAACTCATGTGAAAATCAGTGCAGCAAGACTCAGGGCTGTAGAGGTCCAGTGGGTCCTCCAAATGTACTGCAGCCCAATCGAACGGGCAACGCCTTGCACCATTCGCTAGTTTAGATATAAAAATACCCTTTTTTTTGTTTTGATTTTCCTTTAAGGGAATGCTTCCAATTATGTACTGTATAGCTTTGTTATGTTCTATGACTGTGTTATTCCTATGGTAACCAAATCGGGGAAATGAAGAGAGGATTTTATTTAGAGTGTTTACCAGGAGAGTTGCTAGGTTGTCAAAAGACCTGGGTCTTGGGCTAACCAAATCCATTTTTAGCCCATTAGTAGTAGGGAAATTAGTACCATTACGTGTCCCAGGCTTAGGGTTGCCAGATCATCTATTTAACTCAAATGGTTAAAAGGGTAATATGCAGGCTACATGATTATTATTGGGCTGCAATGTTTCTTATGAATCCATATAGCATGAATTTTTCATGAGTGTCTATTTCTTAGGGATGAGCTGGGAACTCTGGGTAAGCTGGCAACAAGACATGGGGCTATTAGCACTTTGAGTGCCAGAGAGGTGCACAACTCAAAGTGTTAAACCCGAGACCCTCAGCCAGTCCCATTGCAATTCCCCTTATGCTTACCTCAATTTATTTCTAAAGAAGCAGTACATTTTTTTTATATAAAAATACATATTTTAGGGATTTTCCTGGTGAGTAAATCAAGGCAGCGCCCGCTGCTGAGAGATGATTCAGTGCAAACTATTAATGTTCAAACTTTTTTTTTTTTTTTTTTTTTTTAACCCCTTTAACCCTTTGAGTGCCAAGTGGGTACATTGTACGAGTTTGGACAGCTGTACCCGCTGTGCCAAGCTCGTACAATGTACCCACTAAAATGCGGTCACTGCATGAGCCGGTATAACCGGCATGCAGTGGCCGCATTTTAAAAAAAAAAAATGTGGGCAATCGTGGGGGGACATGAGGATCACTCCTCATGTCCCCCCTGTTATTGATCTCCCAGCCGATCGCGCTGGGAGATCAATAAAAGAAGAGGAGAAGCGCAGCTGAGGCGCAGCTTCTCCTCTTCTTTGTCTCCTACCCGAACTTCCGGGTAGGAGTGGGCGGGACCGGGGGAAGCCTCCCAGCGTCATCAGTGACATGTCACTGATGACGTTGGGGAAGTTTCCCCGGTCCCATTCACTCCTACCGGTGGTAGGAGTGAAAGGCAGGAGAGCTTTTGCTCTCCTGCAAGTCGCCATATTGATCTCCCAGCCGATGGCTGGGAGATCAATAACTGGGGGGACACCAGAAGGGGTCCTGATGTCCCCCACGAGGTCTGAGAAATTAAAAAAAAAAAAAAAAAAAAAAAACAAACGCTAAGTAGCCCTGTGAGTGCCGCAGGGGTCCCCAGCACATTGCTTTGCAATGTGCTGGAGACCCTTGTAGCACTCACAGGGTCTTTTCTTTGGGTTTTTTTTTTTATTTTTTTAAAGACCTCATTGGGGGGATCAGGGGGGATCCTGATGCCCCTCAATGAGGTCTATTATTAAAAAAAAAATAAATACAATTTTTTAACCCTGTGTGTGCCACAGGGGGGGGTCAAATGCACCCCCCCCTCCTGTGGCACACACAGGGCTTCTATCATTACTTTGTTACTAGAGATTGTTGGGGGGCCATCAGGATTTGTCCTGATGGCCCCCCAACAAGCTCTGATTACAAAGTATTAATAAAAAAAAAAATTAACCCTCTGAGTGCCAGAAGGGTCCAATGCATTGCTTTGCAATGCGCTGGAAACCCCTTTGGCACTCACAGGGACATTTATTTTGATTCCTTTTTTTTTTTTTTTTTTTTAAGACCTCGTTGGGGGGAATCAGAGGGGTCCTGATAACCACCAATGAGGTCCATAATAAAAAAAGTAAAGAAAAAAAATTAACCCTGTGTGTGCCTCAAGGGGGGCCAATGCAGCCCCCCTTCTGCGGCGCACACACAGGGCATTTATCATTACTTCGTTATCAGAGATTGTTGGGGGGCCTTCATGATTGGTCCTGATGGCCCCCCAACAAGCTCTGATTACCAAGTAATGATTAAAAAAAAAATTAACCCTCTGAGTGCCAGAAGGGTCCAATGCATTGCTTTGCAATGCGCTGGAGAGCCCTTTGGCACTCACAGGGACATTTATTTTGATTCCTTTTTTTTTTTTTTTTTTAAGACCTCATTGGGGGGAATCAAAGGGGTCCTGATACCCACCAATGAGGTCCATAATAAAAAAAGTAAAGAAAAAAAATTAACCCTGTGTGTGCCTCAAGGGGGGCCAATGCAGCCCCCCTTCTGCGGCGCACACACAGGGCATTTCTCATTACTTCGTTATCAGAGATTGTTGGGGGGCCATCATGATTGGTCCTGATGGCCCCCCAACAAGCTCTGATTACCAAGTAATGATTAAAAAAAAATTAACCCTCTGAGTGCCACAAGGATCCAATGCATTGCTTTGCAATGCGCTGGAGACCCCTGTGGCACTCTCCGGGTCCCCTGTTTGTGGACATATATATATATTTTTTTACTAAGACCTCATTGGGGAGGGATCAGGGGGTCCTTATGCCCCTCAATGAGGTATATAATAAAAAAAATAAAAAATAAAACACAAATTAACCCTGTGTGTGCCACTAGGAGGGGAGTTCAATGCCGACCCCCTTCCTGTGGCACACACAGGACTTTTTATCAACACTGGTAGTCACAGATCTCCCATACACACTATCAAACACTGCCCCACCATCCTTGCTCCTCTGCTCATACCCACACACACTGCCTAATCCCTCACCCTCCCACATACTTTGTTACACTTGTAGTCACAGGTCCGCACGTACACCGGCTGACGCCCTAGCTTCTTTCATCTGTTAGCCATAAAATCACACATACACTGTTTGCTTTACCATTTCTGTTTCACTGGTAGCTACGCTCCTGTAGCGTAAATTGGTATGTCAACCCACAGCAGTGGGGTACCATTTTTCTTAGGCTGGCAAGAAGTCCTCCTAGGAAATCCCACGCCATTGAACCATTTTAGTATCTTTGAAGTGACTGATGTGTAAAACAAAATTTTATTTTTTCCTGTAGCACCACATTCTGGAAATAGTTGTGCCAACTAACTTAGGGGTAAAAAGGCAAGTGACCCCTCATTAGATGCGGCAGGTTGTCTTCTTTCCAAAATGGTATGGTTTATCTACCTTTTCTTCAATTCTGAAGGTGTTATAGTCATTTTCGTACAGGCAAGTCAGGTTTGAGAAAATGTTAGAAACATCAGAGGTTGTAGTAGGTGTAGTTTTCTACTTCTAGCACCCCCTAAGGTAGTTCAACTCATACCAATGGGGTGTCATTTGACTCCTAAGAGCACTAGCAAACAAATGCAGTTGAAAATTCCATGGTTTTCACAGCGCTCCATACATTTGAAGGGGCAGAAATGTAAAAAAATGCAATTTTTTTCCTATATCGCCTCCTTCTGGAAACATTTATGCACACCAGTATTGGGGTAAGAAGGCAAGTGACCCCTCATTAGATGCGGCAGGTTGTTTTCTTTCCAAAATGGTATGGTTTATCTACCTTTTCTTCAATTCTGAATGTGTTATAGCCATTTTTGTACAGGCAAGTCACATTTGAGAAAATGTTAGAAACATCAGAGGTTGTAGTAGGTGTAGTTTTCTACTTCTAGCACCCCCTAAGGTAGGTCAACTCATATCAATGGGGTGTCGTTTGACTCCTAAGAGCACTAGCTAATGAATGCAGTTGAAAATTCCATGGTTTTTACAAAGTTCCATACATTTGAAGGGGCAGAAATGTAAGAAAATGCCTTTTTTTTCATTAGCGCCATCTTCTGGAGGCATTTGTGCACACCAGGCTTGGGGTAAGAAGGGAAGTTACCCCTCATTAGATGCGGCAGGTTGTCTACTTTTCCGAAATATATAGTTTTATATAGTTATTCCACTGTTTTAGGGTAGTTTTACCACAAAAACCCTAGAATGCGCATATTAGTTTATAAAGTTGAAAATGTCATTTTGCGCTGCTGGTGATTAGGGCTCTACGCTAGCCATGGACGTAGGTAAAACTATACAAATTTGGTATTTTTTTACTCAGGGGACTCGAGGCTTTTTCAAATAATTGAAACTTTTTCAATCAAGGTAAATATTTTTGATACATAGTATGTGATTTTAGCAAAATGAGTAAATTTTCACTTTTTTTTGTCATTATGACATCATAGCTTTTTGCACGATGTAAAATTCTCTTCATGTAAGGTATCACAAGAAAGCTCAATTCGTTCTGAAAAAAACAATATATAGTTTTCCATATGTAACTAAAAATCCCCAGAGGAAATCAAGCCTAAACGGAAGGATAGCAAAAATGTTGAAAAAGTGTCTGGCCTGCAGGGTTCAGAAAATGGCCCGAGCCTCTGGCACTGAAGGGGTTAAGGATCGGGAAAATCTGAAGTGGATTACACTTAAGGACTGGAACAATTCTGACTTTTTTTGACTATGTCTTTGTTCAACAGTATTTTCCCTCTAAGACTTTTATTTCAGCCAGACAAATTATTTACCATTTTTTCACACACAATTAGGGATTTCTTTTGATACCACACTTATATGGATAACCCACCATTTATTTTATTAAAATGAAAGAAAACATTAAAAAAATGTAAAAAAACTCCACATTTTTATATTTTCTCTTGGGATCATTTGGGTACAATAGGTTACATTTTTATGGAGACTGCATAAAAGGTAGGACCGGTCAGTTATACCTACAAAATGGCCATTTTTAAGTGGGCAATGTCTCATGTCCCTCTTTCCCTCCCTATTTTCCCACTTTTTCATTGATAAGATTTGGCGGTGTGCATAACTGTATTACATGGCTCCACAACAATCACACTCCCATAATTTATTGTTTAAACTTATTAGATTTAGTTTACAAATAGAATGTTTAATTAACATATTTTCTTTTTTTAATTTATTTAAAAAAAAAAAAAAATTAAAAAAAAAGGTTGCTTTTATCAAGTCAGAAATTGACCTGCATCCATCCAGCCTCAGCACCAGCACTGAAGGGGTTAATACCCCCAACTACTGCATGATTTATTTTCACTATGTGTCTGCTCTCTGCTTCTCTCTTCCTTACTTTAATAGTAAGGAAGAGACAGGCACAGAACAGACACAAAGGCACACTACAAATATATAACGATAAGTGAGCACTTTATAATAAGTCACACAGGGTGCCAGCAAGTCCTTCAACAACATAAATATATAGAACAAAAGAAAGGGAATAGAGATTTATACAGGTACTCCTCTCCTCAGATTTCAACAAAGTTAAATTAAACAAAAATAATGAAAGTAACAAATATATATTTAATTAACACAATAAAATACATGCTCATCTTAAAGGGATAGTAATACTTTATTCTTACTATCCCCCATATTGTATATATTTTTAAAATAATTTAATAGCCCCCAGGTTCATCTCTCAAACCTTTATGGTTTGAGAGATAACCGAAGGCAAAGTTCCTCCCTCCCTCCCCCTTCCCTGAAGTCAGCGTTGTACTGACTACAGGGGAAGTCTGTCGTACAACAGGCTTGTGGCTCTGCAGCTGAGCCGAGATCCCGTTAGTGAAAAAGAATTTTTCGACTGAAACGGTCTTTTACATGTGCTTGGTTTGCAAGCACATGTAGAAGACCTCTTCAGTGAAATAATTCTTTGTCATTAACGCGATCGCGGCTCTACTGCTGCAGAGCCGCATGATGAAAGTCAGGCTGGATATCCCTGCAGTCAGCACAACGCTGACTTCAGGGAAGGGGGAGGGAGGGGGGAACTTTGCCTTCGGTTATCTCTCAAACCATAAAGGTTTGAGAGATGAACCTGGGGGCTATTAAATTATTTTACAAACTAGTGTAAAAGCCTATGTACACGGGCCAAGGTCTGGGGGATGTTAACACTTTGAGTGACACTTTGCGTACACCTCTGGCACTCAAAGGGTTAAGAGGCAGGTCCTGCTCTGCATCCTGCCACCGACGCAGTCATGCATTGTAGAGACTGCCTGAAAGCACAGAATGCTCCCAGCACAGAACTCCCAGCATTCTATGCGTTCAGGCAGTCTCTACTGTGCATGACAGCTTCTGACAAACATTCTAACAAATTATTATATAGGATATGTACAATATGGGGGATAGTAATAATAAAGTACTACTATCCCTTTAAGAGATACATCTTCCTATGAAATGACCCCACTGTGTTCCCACACCCCCCAGCACAAATACTAGTCCTCAAAAAAAGCTGTGCGTCTAATCCTAAGTACAGATACCGGCATCTATGAATAAATGGTATACCAATAACAATAAAAAATTGTGTATAGAGAAGCCTATATGAAAGGCTAAAGTCTTCCCAACAATAAACAAAGATAACCGCATAAAAGGATAATTCATCCAAAATTAACACTGCATATAGTTCCAGCACTTAAAAGGAATTCAAGATCTCAGCATATATGCATACATCTTCATTAATGAGCCACATGCGTTAGCATTCAAGTCATATAATGTGACTCTTCAGTACAGCGGCAACGGCATATCCAATATATTACATGGAAACCACATATACTGTATATAAGTAAGAATGCCAATACCTTGATTGAATTTAGCAGATATATAACCAGTAGTAAACATGTGTCAATGTGTGGGTCTCTGACAAAGCAGGAAGAGAATCCTATATCATAATTCGCTAAGTGTGTGTTTGTCAGAAGCCGTCATGTGCAGTAGAGATGGCTGCGCGCTGCAGTCATGCGCAGTACAGACTGCCAGCTCCGTGGCTGATAACGGAGCGGGGCTCAGAATTCAGACCGTACGGTCTGAGTTTGGAGAGCCCTGCTCCATATCATCCGCAGTGCGGGCAGTCTCTACAGTGCATGACTGCACTACGGCCATTGCTGGGTGGCACTGTGGCCTGTGTACACGGGCTCTTCAACTAGTATGTTTATAAAGAAAAAACTTTAATCCAAAGCATTACTAGGTAATACATACCTCCCAACATTTCAAATTGCCAAAGAGGGACAATTGTGTTTTAGGGGGTGTGGTTGGTGGGCGGAGCATTAACAAGAATTTTTAGGCTATTTCTTGACCTATTGACACCTACATGTGTTACCTAATAAATAACTTATAACAAGAACAAAGTATTTTGTTTAAGCAGGCTAATTTATAAACACATATACTGATGTTTAAAGGGGAACTACCACCCCGCAATAACTTAACCTGAAATGAGTCTTCATCTAGCGACTAGCTGCTTAGTAGCGCTAGTCGCCAGCAATATTACCCGGTTCCAAAGATTTTTGCATTTTTCCGACGGTCACAGGAGCAGGAAGCACGGACATCTCGTCACAGTGACGTCCGTGCGCCTGCGCTGTCAGTCCCTTTTGGAGCCACTTGGGGGTAATATTGCTGGCGACTAGCGCTACTAAGCAGCTAGTCGCTAGATGAAGACTCATTTCAGGTTAAGTTATTGCTGGGTGGTAGTTCCCCTTTAAGGAAACATTAATGTGAGTATTATTGCTGTGGAGCAATATGATACACTTATATATATACCACACAATCTGATCTCCTAAAGAGAGGGACATTAGGGTGGGAAAGAGGGACAGAGGGATTTGGGTCTAAAAGAGGGGCTGTGACTCCTAAAGAGGGACACTTGGGAGGTATGGTAAAATGTTGGATACCCTGACACCCAGAGGGTCTGTTATTGTAACAGTCACACCTTGTAACATTTTCTGGTTACTGACCAAGCAAAAAAGAAAGAAATGTAGGTAGAATTGTTCTTCAAGCCTGATGTAAACGAGCACAGATGTTTTCATATACACTAACAGCTTACGCTCTGTCAGGATATGAAATCCTTCACATGAATCACCGTGATTCTTACAACACATCCTTTTACATAAGAGCAACTTGTTTTTAAACATTGCTATCATTTTCTTTAACCTTCTGAGTGCCAGAGAGGTACACAACACATTGCAGAGGAATGTGTTGTGTGCCTCTCTGGCACTCACAGGGTTAAACCTTTTAGGAACAGAGGGGTGTGGAACACAACCCCTCTGGCCCTTCAAGGGTTAACAAGGCAATAAAAGGATAAATCTTTATTATGCATAAATACTTTTTGGAACTCTTTATTGCCCAATTAAATATTTATTGCCACTTTAAAAATTTGTCTCTCCTTAGTGGTACCAAATTTCCCCAAATTATTCTTCCATGAAAGCTTATTTTTTTAAAGTTAAGGTAGTTTAAGACACTTTAACCCATTAAGGACCAGGCGTTTGTGCAATGCATTGCACATCCATTTGGTCATTTAGGGGTTAAAAGACACGTTATGACAAGACATTGAATCTCACTGGGTAGTTTTAGTACAGTGGTTCTCAAACTATGTTATGTGGAAGCACAGGGATCCCTATAGAAGCATGTACAAGAGCTTCCACAAAACAAATATAAATAATGGCAGACAATAGAACAAGGTGGGGTAGCCATTAGAGAAAGAGCATTTCTGTGACTACCAGCATGGGTGTCCGTAGGGCAGGGCAAGCGGGGGATTTGCCCCTTCCCCTATATTTGCTCCCGCCATATAAACATAGGAGTTTAACGTGTATCCTGAGAGTCATTTTATGGCTTTTACCCCCCACCCCTGACTACCAGTGTTATAAACAATGCAACTTTGTTTTCAGTTACATTCTCTTGTAATAAGCATTATAACCAACCTGGCCCCCTTTAATTTCGAAGGAACACTGCTACTACACATACAGCAGAATTGGGTTAACCCGTTGAGTGCCAGAGAGGTATGCAACACATTGCAGAGCAATGTGTTGCTTACTCCTCTGGCACTCAAAGGACTAAAGTGGATCTGCTAAGACAAGTTTAGTTAGATTTAAAGGAGCAGTAAACCTTTTTATGGAAAAAATATATACAGTATCGTGTTTCATGTTGAGTAAAATAAGAGTACTCTAACTGGTGGGAGATGCACATACCTAGGAACTTCTGGTTATGGACTCCCCAGAGAGGGGAGTCCTGTGGTGCCAATGAAGGAAATGAAAGATGCAAATTGTGTCAAAGGGGGCATGGTTTAATCACAAAAGGGGGAATGACTTAAAAATAATGTAGTAATAGGCTGGAGAAGAAGGCGAAATGGCTGGGAAGTGGGAGGAACAGACCGCAAATGCACAGATCTCTCATCATCCAGAGAATCAGCATCTGCCCTGGAGACACGGTAATTAGCTGCACAAACCGGAGTCTCCAGGGCAAATCCGGAGAGTTCCCACCTATTGAGATGCATATTTCCAGAGTTATTACAGTTTAAACTGTGTTTTTTTATTTTTTTTTTTACATTAGCAGTGCTCTCTAGTGGTCAGATTCTAGCTACTAACTCTGTTACATTCTAATTGAGAGGTAAGTCAGTGACTTACAGTTCTCCATAGAATGTGATAGAAACTGCCGAATCACTTCCTGTCAGAACAATCAGGAAGTAAACACACAGTAAATTCACTTCCTGGTTATTTGAACTGTTATAGCAACTGACAGCAGAGGAAGTGACCTTGTTTTATGCACCAGGAAATGTCCTATAAGATAAATGTGTTCATAAAAAAGTTTACTGCTCCTTTAAAGAGAAGTAAAAACTGCTTATACATTGTGCTAGCCATTTGTTCTTAATAATATAAATAGTTCTTGAGAAAGTAACCGTGATTTGTTGATGCACGGTGCGACACTTTGTGTTAATTAGCTTCCGTGCAGGGCCACTAATACCACACACTGCTAAGAAGGAATCTAGGCAGTGCCCATGCACATTGGGGGTATGACTAATAATACAACAAGCAGTAAGTTTTTCCTGGAAGCAGGGCTGAATTTACATCCCAGGACCCTCTAGGCAAGGCACTCTTATCTCCACCCATGCCCACACATCCCTCTCCTTATATGACCCCGCCCCAAGTCCCATCCACTGTTTCCTGCTACAGAAAATACCGTTGGCCTATAAAAATTAAGAAGAGCAAAACCTTTAACCCCTTGGTTGCTAGGGAGATCTCCAAAACATGGCTCTGCAATGCATTGGAGATCCCTCTGTGGCATCCAAGGGGGTAAACTAATATTCTGTAAAGAGTATTAAATTTGTACAAGGACATGGAGATTGCTCTGGCCAAACCCACAATTCAGAGTGTAGGTGTGGCCCGAGCAGCTGAGGCTTCCCTCAAAATTTGGAGCTCCTGGCTGTTTTCTACTCTGCCTACTGGGAAAGCCAGGCCTGACTTGAATTAGCATACAATGCCACGCTGTGTCATGAAAATATAAAAGTAAATTTCTCAAAATCTATTTATTTTGCAGAAAAGTGAAAAGTAAAACAATATAGGTCGATTCAAATTCTCCATAAAACAAGCTTAACTTGTCTTGGGGTGAGAGTTCCAATTTCAGGGGACAGTAATGTCCCATAAAAAATGGTTTTAAAGTTCTCCTCTCCCTCCCCTTCTCTTGACGTCAGCGTCTATCTGACAGCAGGAGATCCCGGTCCTGGCACCAGCTGGCGGCTCTTCAGCAGAGCCGAAATCGCGACATTGGAAAAGAATTACTTCACTGTAAAAGTCTACAAAGTGTGCCTGGTTTGCAAGCACACTGTGTAGACTGTTCCAATGAAGTAATTATTTTCCAATATCGCTATTGCGTCTCTGCTGAAGAGCCTCATCATGTCAGCCAACACGGATCTCCTGCTATCAGCTAAAGGTTTGTGAGAGAGGATTTGTGCCATATAATTTATTTTTTTAAACACTACAAAACACATATTTTCGCAGAGCTGAATTGGAAATAACAGATGCACTGTGCAGCCCAGATTGAATTCCTCTTTTTGATTCTTTCAGTGCTGTGTTTTTCATCTTAGAGCAATCATTTTGTGGCTGGGGTGATGGGTCTTGTAGGGACCTCAAGAGCTGGAGAGTCAAAGGTTGACAGTTCCTGCCTTAGGGGAAACACTGGGATTCTGTTGCCCATGCTAATAACCATACCTGGGAACTTTTTCTTCTGGGCTGTCTGGAGGGGGAGGCCTGTGGTGCCATTGAGGAAGACAAATGCAATTTGTGTCAAAAGGGGTGGGGCTTAATTTTGACTGGGGCAGGGCTTCAGAAACCTGTAAAAATGTAGGCAGTAGGCTGGGGAAGGAGAAGAAGCAGGCGGGGAGTGGGTGGAGCAGATAGGGAAGGAGCACAAATGGGCAGCGTTTCTTAACACGTTAAAGATCCATGACGACCGTCATGGGTGCACTTCCCATAAGGATCCATGACGGTCCTGGCACGTCATGGGTTAAATGATAGCAGAGCCCCTCGGTGCATGCTGCTATCATTGTCTTCAAGCTGAAACTGAGTGCTCCGGGACCAGAGCGCTCAGCTTCAGTGCTTGTCTCTTCTGTCGCTCCAGGACTGATCACATGTACCTGCATTTTGATTCAAAAAGGCAATGTGCTTGACACACTGCCTTTGTGTCTGCTCTGTGCCTCTCTCTTCCTTACTATTAAAGTAAGGGAGAGAGAAGCAGAGAGCAGACACATAGTGAAATAAAACAATGCAGTAAATGGGGGTATTAACCCCTTCAGTGCTGGTGCTGGGGGTTGGCTGGATGCTGAACCATTTCTGACCTGCTAAAAGCAATATGTTTTTTTTTTAAATACATTTTAAATAAGATATTTTCTGTTTTTTAACATTTTATTTATAAAATAAATATTCAAAGTTTAAACAATAAATAATGGGAGTGTGATTGTTGTGGGGCCATGTAAACACTTATACACACCACCAAATGAATAAAAAAGTGGGAAAATAGGGAGGGAAAGAGGGACATGGGGATTTACACTCAGAGAGGACAGTGCCCACTTAAAACTGCCCATTTTGTAGGTATGACTGACCGGTCATACCTTTCATGCAGTCTCCATAAAAATTTAACCCATTGTGCCCAAATGATCCCAAGAGAAAAAATAAAAATGGTGTTTTTGTACTTTTTTTTTTTACGTTTTCTTTAATTTTAATAAAATAAATGGTGGGCTATCCATATAAGTGTGGTATCAAAAGAAAGCCCTAATTGTGTGTGAAAAAATGGCATATAATTTGTGTGAGCGAAATAAAGGAATTAGAGGGAAAATACTGTTGAACAAAGACATTGTCAAAAAGGTCAGAATTGCTCCGGTCCTTAAAGGGATAGTAATACTTAAGTATTACTAATCCCTATAGCAAAGTACTATTTAAAAAAAAAAACGTATTGCCCCCAGTGTCATCTCTCAAACCTTTATGGTTTGAGAGATGAACGCTTCTAAAGTTGCCCTCTCCCTCCTCCTTCCCCATAGTCAGCATTGTAGCTGACTCAGGGAAATCCGGTCAGAGATCATCAGGCGGCTCTGCAGCAGAGCCGCGATCGCGTTAACTAAAAAAAAAACTTTCACTAAAACGGTCTTCTACGTGTGCTTGCAAGCCAAGCGCACGTAGAAGACCATTTCAATGAAAGTTTTCTTTTTTATTAATGCGATCTGGCTGTGCTGGAGAGCCACCTGAAAGTCGTACGACTCTCTTCCTTTCAGTCAGCTAGAATGCTGATTACGGGGAAGGGGGAGGGAGAGGGCAACTTTAGAAGCATTCATCTCTCAAACCATAAAGGTTTTAGAGATGACACTGGGGGCAATACGTTTTTTTAAGTAGTACTTTGCTGTAGGGATTAGTAATACTTAAGTATTACTATCCCTTTAAGTGTAATCCAGATTTTCCCAGGCCTTAAGGTGTTAAGAAACTCCCTGCATCCAGAGAATCGGACTCTGCCCCAGAGACCCGGTAATGCAGAGTCAAAACCAGAGCCTCCAGGGCAAACCCGGAGAGTTCCCAGCTATGCTAATAACTGTAGTGGGGTGCAGCTAGCCCAGCTGATGCTCCCCCAACAATTACACCCTGTAGTGTTCTCTGCCTCATCAGTAATCCACCCCTTGTCCTTTGAATTGATTCCATAAAAGAATATGATTCAAATGCGGCATATCAGGGACACTTGAGGACTTGTTTTGGGAACCCCTGGGCTCCAGTGTAATGAGAGCACTGTTCACAGGGGTATTGCTAGTTCTAAGGAGGCAAAAGCCCCACGTCTCATGCTTAAAGGGATAGTAATTTTTACAATAAAGTGTAGCACCGAGGGTTCTTTATTCTATTTTTAGCGCTATATTTCGATACTAACAGGCTTGTAGTTCAAAAGCAATTGAATTCAAAAGGATCCCCCTCCTGCCCCTTCTGGCCGCCTCCCATCAGCTATGGAACACGGTCGTGGGACCATACAGATCGCAAAACCTACCGTGTATTGATACACTGAGGGTCTGTTTTCACATAGTTCTACACTTCTGTTGGTCTTCCAGGACTCCCACAGGAGCAGATCTGCTGATAGGACAAATAGCAAATGATAGTCGCCCTTTGAAGCTCATGTCTTGTTGCCAACTTGGGCCATGTAATGGTGAAATTCACATTAAAAACATAAAATTATCAGCATTGCTCAACACATTTCATTGCACAGTAACTTCCTCAGGGGCAAAAGTGTTGGGCTATGCTGACATACTAGACATTTTTTAATGTGAATATTACTTAAATGTGTTAAATACATTTGGAAAAAGAGCCCAGGTAGTGTGAGTATAGTTCCCTTAGAGTTCTGACCAAAAGAGACATTGGGGAGGACTGCAGTATATCCATTGTGGAGATTATGGGCTCGATTTAAAGGCAGCCGTTAACCAAAAAAAACACTAACGGGTGCGTTAAGTGTCATGTTGCAATTCAAAGATCCGTCTAAACAACAGCTAACGGCAGTTGCACAATTCCTACGGCCGCTACACTTACGTGCATTCAGACGCATGGAACAACATGGAACAACATACCCCAGAGCTATTCAAAGGCTTGCGGTACTGATAACGGCTGAAAAAAAGACACACCTAACGGCTAAAAGTTAAGACCCACTTCTCACACACGTTAGACACTTAACGGCCAAAACTAAACACCCGTTACAGAGGAAAACACACAAAAGGCTTACCGCACAACCATGTAAATGGGAAAATTAACCCGTGCAATGCCAAAACAACACAAAAACATGCACACACAACACAAATCACTACACACAAAACAACAACCAACACCACAGGAACAATGACACACAAAAAAACAACAACACAACATGGCACGGAACAATGGGGGTCATCACACAAAGCGGACCCTGCAAATACAAGCTCACCTGGGCAACATCAACACGCGACCTGCACCCCACAACTGCACGCCCGCAAATGGCACACACAGAACAAGCACAACACACCACATCTTATAACACACACACACACACCTGCAAACACTTACCTGGACACAAACAACTCTCCATTGGTCAGCACTCACCTCATCACCACACCTACACAACGCCCTAGCAAGTACTTAAAGGGACAACTCAACACACTCACTTGTGGCTTGTTTTCCACTCAGGGAGGGAGAGAGAGAGAGAGAGCGCGCTAGAGAGAGAGAGCTAGAGAGAGAGAGGTAGAGAGAGAGAGAGAGACAGATAGAGCAAACAGTATGTTGGGTTACATATTGTTGCGAAGACTGCGGAGAAGGCGTGCAAGGGAGAGAGCTAGGGAACATCAGCAAACCCCAAGCACGCCTCATCAACAGCCTCCACCTGTTGCAAGTGAGGAGGCTCTGGCTCAGCAGCCACACAGGAGTCCATCCCCACCTGGAGGGCACAGGATGTATAGACGACCACCAAGGCCCAGGGTATACCGCCCAAGGGTCACACTCTTTGGAATGGCTGATGACGAGGTCATTGATCGCTACAGGTTGAGGCCTGACAGCATCATTGCCTTGTATGAGGTCATCAAGGAGCAGGTGGATCCCATCTACATCCACAACCATGCCCTAACTGGCCTGCAGAAACTACTCTGTGCCATACACTTCATGGCAAGCGGGGCCTTCCAGTCCACTGAGGGTTACGCATCTGGCATGTCCCAGGCCACATTCTCCAGAGTGCTGGCCCAGGTCCTGCCAGCCCTCAAAATCAAGGCCAGTACCCATATACATTTTCCCACCACCGACATGGACTGGATACACGTCAAGCAGGCCTTTTACGCAAAGGGAGGCATGCCCAGGGTCATGGGTGCTATAGATTGCACCCATGTCCGGATTAAGGCCCCAGCACGTGACGCACAGATATTCATCAACAGGAAGAACTTCCACTCCATCAACGTGCAGATGGTGTGTGACAGCAACATGAGGATCATGAATGTCTGTGCAAAATATCCTGGCAGCACACATGATGCATACATTCTACAAAACTCCTCAGTCCACAGAGATTTTGAGAATGGAACCTTTACAGGGGGATGGCTACTGGGTGAGTTCACAAAACAAAATCACACCACATACACAGGCGTACACACCACTCAGCTCAGCATGCACCTGACCCACACCTACTACGTCCACCACACAAAACATCATTCACACAACATGTGCTCCCTGTTTCACCATGTCACTCACATTACACAGGTGATGCTGGCTATGGATGCAAGTCCTGGCTACTGACCCCTCTGGCCAATCCCCAAACACATGCCCAGGAAAGCTACAACCAGGCTCATGCCAGAACCAGGAATGCTATTGAGCGGACATTTGGGCTCCTCAAGTCAAGATTCCGATGTCTGGACCACTCTGGGGGAGCACTGCAGTATGCACCGGCTAAGGTGTGTGACATCATTGTGGCGTGCGCAATACTGCACAATATCGCAGTGGACACCAGGCTGCTGGAGCACATCCCGGACCCCCCCATACAGGAAGTGCCCATGGACATCGGGCATGTGGAGGAGACCATGAGAGGGGCACAGATCAGAGACAGGCTCATCACGGAATACTTCACCTGTGAGTATAACACAGGCATGCAAACAATCCATGCAAGTCCCCCAGCAGTCCTGTGACACTAACCACACTGCACATTTTGTTCTGTCTCACCCCACAGGAACAGTGACACAGCACTGCACTGGCAGTGGACGTGGAAAATTGTGTGTGTGGACTCAGCAACCATCCTCCATTCCACTCTCCACGTTGACATACAGACCCCAAGGATATCACGCACACCCTCAGGAGAAACAAGGTACAACATATTACCCATGTTCATCACCTTACACGGCTTGATTGACAGCAACTAACTGGATATGCCATGATTAGAGCCTGAACAACCATGCTAGCCCAGTAGTGAAAGAGTATTATCTAATGATTTGCATGAGAAGGGACATCAGACTCAATATGGGACCTGTACTGTGCTACAGCTGAGAAGAGCAGCACAGGGGTGGATGTACAGTGGTATGGGCACACAATGTAGAGGTCATGAGACGTAGATCAGATTACCACGGACTCCATGCAGACCTGTGAGTGTGCAGACGTATGTGCCCCTGACATGAATACACACATCAACAAATGTGTCCTAACAGTTCCATGGAACAAATGACATTGGGCTGCCACTGTCACTTTCACAGTGGCAGCACAATGTCATTACTTCCATGGAGCTCTCAGAACACTTGTTAATGTGTGTATACATGTCAGGGGCACATATCCCTAGGACTGATGCACATGTCCTTAGTTCCCCACAGAATTGGTTACAGATGAGTACACAACACATTGTCAAGCAATGGTTTGTGCACTCACCTGTAACTGTGAAAACTGAGGGGATGAAAAAGACTAAATTGTTGTTGCTTGATGATCAGTTCAGGTCTACTGCTCCAAATCCTGTCCTCTTGTCCCGCAGGCATCCGTAACATGATCCATCCTTGAACTGAAGATCTTCCATGTGACTGGATTGATGTCTTGACAACACCTTCATGAAGATCACCCCTTGCTGTTTATGGTGATGTTGTTGGTGATGCAAAGTTTGACCTGAGGTTCACACAAACCTCTACTGGAACATTCTCATAGAGACACAGAAAACACTAATTCTTGAGTGTTGTAACCTGTACAGTCAGGATGCTCAGCTACAGAGTTGTCAAACCTCATGGACAACACATGAGCAGGGCAGCAGTGTTACTGAAGTATTACAATTTAGTTTCAAAGTACATTTAGTGTTCTCATACAGGTGTTCAATGCATATAGGCAATACACACACAAAACACATGTACATTCTAATGTACTTTGAGACACAATAAAGATGAACCATCACCATTCTATCTGTGTCTGTAGGAGGATATATTTGAGAACACATATGTCAATGTGTTACCACACCCAGGGTAGAGTATGCCCCATACATGGAAAGGCAACACCCACATCACAGGAGTCCACCACTTGTTTGCCAGTGACTGGACTCTGTGATGTATCAATGCAAACAGATGATGGTGGCAGTGATGCACCAATGTGTTGTGGGAGTGATGAAGAGGTGATACAGGGGACATACTTCCACAGTGAATACCTGTCCACAGTATCTGTATTGCTCAGTATAATCCATGTTCGGAGATTTTGCTCCACTTTGACATATCTCAGTACATGGGCTAACGAACAACCAGACTAAGTGGACATGTGTTATCACTGGTGAAGTCTGTTACACCCTTAGGGAAACAGCAACTCAACTTACAGGAGACCCCAATGCTCAGCCCAGGATATCAATGTGTGTGCTACACGTTGAAATCCTAGGTTAAAAACATTGGCTTCTTCAGTAAGTCAGTTGCACAATGAGTGTGTGAATCCAAGACAACATGGATACATGTCCCATTTATCTATCCTGCTTATAATGTCCCTGCTAAATCACAGAGCTGTTTGTCTGGTTATCCCATTAACCCACTGAGTGCAAGAGTGGTCCCCAACGCATTTCTTGACAATGCGTTGTCTACCACTCTGGCACTCAAAGGGTTAAACACAGCACATGATGTAGACAAATGTTCAGTGTTGTACAATTTGTTGTGCTAAGGGGTATGTTTTGTTGTTCAAATTCAACACACAACACCGCCATATAACACAGTGGTGTAATATGGCTCCAGGGATGTATTACAAGTTGAATTTGTACAACGGTGTGTGTGTGAACCCATGTTGTAGCATCCCACTAACATTTCACATAGGCAGAGGTTGTGTTCACTGCATTGTATGGCAATGCATTGGAGACAACCCTGCCACCCAATCCATAACTGAAGACACAACAGATCAGACTGGAATTAAAAAAAAAATGTTTTCTTTATTGAGGGGAAACTTAACAGGTTGGGCCTTTCATTTTTTCTTCTTTGGGTGGGGGGCCTTAGCCTGGGTGCCAGAGGTGGATGCCCTTGTGGATCTCCTGGTAACCCTCTGCCCCCTAGGTGTTGCTTCAGGGGTAACACTAGAGGGGGTGGTGGTTGCAGTAGACCCCTCAGTGGAACGCAAGTTCTCCCTCTCCATCCTCAGGTTCTCCCTGCGGTTTATCTCCCTCAGCTCCACAAGGACCTGTGTTAACATGTCCATCACACCAGTCCTGAGCTGCTGGAGTAGTGTATTCCCCCTGGACACCTCCGACTCCAAACCTTGGATCCTGCTCTCCAATTGGACAATGTTCCTCCTGGATTGCCTCCTGCTCCTGGTGATATTGCTGTCAGTACTCCTGCTCGACCGGAGTAGTCTCCTCTGAAGGGCCATACACTCCGCCTCCATCCCTGTGAGGCGTGCGGTGCTGGAGGTGGATGTGCCCGGTGTCCCTGGTGCTGCTGTTTCTTCCTCTGCTGCTGAGGGTGCTGTTTCTTCCTCTGCTGCTGAGGGTGCTGTTTCCTCCTCTGCTGGAGGTGCTGTTTCCTCCTCTGCTGGAGGTGCTGTTTCCTCCTCTGCTGGAGGTGCTGTATCCTCTGCTGCTGCTGAGGGTGCTGTGGCTGCTGTTGGAGTGGCTGGTGCAGATGATGGGCATATGCCCACCACATCAAGTGATGCAGAGCTGCCCAGAGATGTGTGTGCTGGTGGAGGTGTGAATATGTCCCTGGGTAGGGGGCGCTGGGGCTCACCAATCAGGCCCAGGTGTGTGTAGTCCAGTGGCCAAGGGTCATATGGTGGCCACTGATAGGTGGTGGGACCCCACCTTGGATCATACCTTGGGGCATGCTGTGGAGCCATCCAGGAGGGTGGGTTGATCTGGGAGGCATATGGCCCATATTGGGTGTTGGCCACTGTCCCTGGCAGCCATTGCCTCCCTGGCGGTGGTGGTGCTGCTGATGGAGGGTAGTAGCTGGTGGAGGTGGATGGATGTGTCCACCTCTCCTCCTGTGGCATCCAGCCACTGTACTGGGGAGGTGCAGCTGGAAAGGGTGGTGCAGCCTGTGGTGGTGCAGCTGGAAGGGGTGGTGCAGCCTGTGGTGGTGCAGCTGGAAGGGGTGGTGCAGCCTGTGGTGGTGCAGCTGGAAGGGGTGGTGCAGCCTGTGGTGGTGCAGCTGGAAGGGGTGGTGCAGCCTGTGTTGGAGGGGATGGTGATGGTGGGTAAGGTGACCACCGGCTGGTCCCCTCCTCTGTGTCCTCCTCACTGGGGGGTGACATAGCCTCCTCCACTGTCTCCTGCTGGGCTTGACGGCCGTAAGCTGTGTGGAGGAAGAAGATGTTGTGATTAGTGACCTTTGCCATATGTTTGTGGAGACAATTCTACTTTGATATGTGTTGAAGAAAAATATATGTGTTTGTGTTAATCCCCCTGGGTAAACAAGGGTACTCCCACTGCTGAAAGGTGTTTGAGTTATTATGGGTGAAGGTTTCATTTTGAGGTGCAATATCACAGTGGCCAGAAATAGTACAGTGGGGCTGTTGCTACACCCTCCCATGTAGATATCTGGTCCCTGTACCAGAGCTGTCCATATGATTGTGTAGTAACAGCACCACTGTACAATATCAGGCCACTAGGATATTGCCCCTGACATATCCATGTCTGAGCTGTGATACCTTTTGCATCAACACACCTTTCAGCAGTACGAATACCATTGTTTAACTCGGGGGGGGGGGGGAGATCCAACAACATATATTTGTCTTCACAACTTGTAGGGATGGCTATCCCTCCAGGGGGGTGGCAAAGGTTAAGTCCACCTTGATGTCAGATTGTAGACATTGTGGGAACAGATGTTGTTCTCTGTTAGTCCTATCCTTCCTACCCTCATGGTTGTTCAGATAATGCTCTATGTGACGGATGTAGATTTCAGTCATTTGTCTACACGAGGGATTTTCAGCAGAGACAAAATCAACCCATTTAGAGAACAATACTTAATTGGAATGGTGTACAGGGTGTGCATGATTTACAAGCACACTCTGTGGACCATTCCAAAGAGGTATTTCTCTCTATATGTTGTGACTTTGGCTCTGCTGAAGAGCCTCCGTGTGGTCAAATGATGGATATCTTCACCTGTCACATGGAGCAATATCTGTATAACCATGAGTGTTGGAGGGATGGGACTTAGATCAAGACACATCTGTTAACGATGGCAATGATATGACATCATGATGACATTACCCATTGCTATCCCATTACAGTGACACACAAGTAGAAATGGTCATATATGTATGTGGATATGTACCCTTCATATGGATGGAGTAATATCCTTCCAAGATGTGATGCCAGAGAGCATTTCATTAGGTGTGATTGCCTTACTGGCTATATATGTGCACCCATCCAACAAGACATTGTATTGATATGATGGATATGAACATACCTCGTATATCCCATCTACGTAGGGTGTGATATACTATGTATGTGTATTTGGATGGTAGCAATGTAGGTTGATATGTGATGGGTGCACATATCTGGCCAGTAAGGCAATCACATCCAGTGAAGTGATCTCTGTGTTCACATCATGTTGGAACATATTTAGTAACATTTGAATCCTAAGGGCAACAATCCAGCCAGTAGTGAGGGATATCTTTGATTGAGGCCTGTTTTTTTGTCTGTGTATGAGCCCATCCATCCTTCTGTGTGAGGCAACCGTACTCAGTCCTAGATATCCATCAGTCATGGCCTGTTGGTGACCAAGGTACAATGTTTGCTATTTGTTTCCCATATGTATCCTGCATAGAGATGCTGGTGTACCATCGATCCATGGCATCAGCACCCCTGTGGATCCATGTGGGAATCAGATATGGGATATGTCATTTCAAGTCAGAGAAATGATTGCAGCCACAACACCAATGCCTACTTTTTCCTGCTTGAATTCTGTAAAATAGTTTTCGGCCTGTGTGTTGCACCTACAAGCATTTATTCTGTGTGACACTGTGATGTGTGATCTGATGCCCCCTTTTGTGATTCAGTAAGCGGTGATGTTGAACCGATGACATGAACATGATGGTGACTTCTCCAGTGATCTCCTTTCCCCATTTCCAGTGTTTTCCATGGAGTCTGTACAATGGGACCCTATGAACTTGATTCTTGTTTTGGCATATTCTCCATGGACTAACACTGGTACTGGTGAAGTGAGGGTGTGTGAGGGTTACTTTGTGTCCACCATGTGTTTGTCACCGCTTAGTGAATGTCCCCTGTGTAGCATGTGATCGTTGGCCTATTGACTTGTTTGTTGTCAGGTTAACCCCTTGAGTCCCAGAGGGGTTGCCAATGCATTGTTGATCGATGCATTGATGATCCCTCTAGCACTCACGGGGTTAGGGTGGGGGTGGGGACATGGGTGACATTGTGTGTGAACAGTGATGATCTATTACAGTCGACAATTTGAAAATGAAGGTTTGTGTATTGTGTGTAATGAGCACAGCGACAGGAGGGTTGAAGTAGGACTTTGACAGGTTTGTCCCAAGTTGGACGTTGCCATTTGTCCAGGTGTTGTGTCCTTTTTTTAACCCTCATGGTGCTGTGTTGGTGCAGTTGTATGGCTGAGTGATGGCCATGTGTTGAGGTGTGAGTGTGTGTGCAGCTGGTGTTGGTTGCTGTAGTGTGTTGTTCTGTAGTGTTGCACTTACCGGTAGTGTGGAGGCTCCTCTCATCCCCAGTGTCAGTTCCTCCCACGACCCCCTCGATCATGGTCGGGGACATGTTCTGCCGCACCATCTCCTCCCAGCCGCAGAATGTGATGGGCACAGATGGGCCACCTCCGGTGCCTCGGGCTTGCTTGGCCATGTCAGACATCTTGTTCTTGACCACCCTCCGGCAGTCGCCCCATCTCTTCTTCACAGACTCCACGTCCCGCCTGCATGTTGCCACCGCGTTCACCCGGCTGCAGATCTGGTTCCAGGCTGCCTTCCTCCGCGCTGCCAGGCCAGGGACCTTTGCCGTCGGGTGGAGAACACTCTGCCTCTCCAGGACAGCTTCCACAAGAGCCGTGTTCTCCTCCTCACTATATCTGGGATCCCTGATCCTGCCCTCATCAGCTCCGGCATGGGAGGATTCAGAGCCGGAGTGCCCTGCCTGGTCTGACCCTGCCTGTGTGGGGTGCTCCCCAGGAACTACCCCTCGTCCCACTGCAGGTTCTGTCCCTGTCCTGCGTGTTCCTGCTCTGGTGGGCCTGGTCCCCCTCCGCCCTGCGGATCTCCCTCTCCCACCCCTGCTCTGCTGAGGGATCCCCTCCTGACCTTCCTCCTCCTCCACTACTCTCCCCATCCCTCTCTCCTGTCCTCCTCTCCTTGACATCACTCACCCAGTCACACCCAGGCACTCCCACAGGCCCTCACAGACACACTCGATCCAGTCACTCTCTGTCACACACTTTCACTCCCAGATTCACACTGTCAAAATAAAAAGTAATATGTGTAAGGTGTTATGAAATAAAAGGACTATGTGTATGTATGTGTATGTGTTTGTGTTTGTATGTGTGTATGTAATATGTGCAAAAGTGTGATATGTGTATATATAGTGCACCTCTCTCCTCTCTCCAAACTGCAAAACTCCTCTACCTCCAATGAACGCGCCTCTCTCCCTCTCTCTAATGACTATCCTCCGCTCCTGGGTCCTGATATCTGGCTCTGAAGAACTCGATAACAGACAGTGTGTGGCGGTTATTTTTGGGTATATATGGGTGTATTTGAAGTTATTTGATACATTGGGCCTTTGGGATTGGATGTGTGTTTGAATTTGTTTTGGCATCAATCAGGGTTGCTTGACAACGGCAGCCGTTATGTTACATGTTGTTTGGAGCTCAGTTATCGTGTGATTTGTCCGCCCGTTGTGCATTAACATGAGCGACAACGGGTTTTGTGTTACGTGTTTTTTGTGTGCCTACGCTCGATAGCTATTCTCGTAGAGTAGCTATTGAATCTGCCGTAACTCCTGTATTATTTGCGAGCGATGTGCCTTTTTCACTTAGCGGCTGGTTTAACGGTTGGCTTTAAATCGAGCCCTATATGTCTAGGTACCAAGAGGCTGCATCGATGATAGGAGCAAAAGTGTCAAGAGGAAGACATTTTCCGTACTTGAATAGTAACTCTTGGAATCTCTCTCTCTTCCATTTCTGTATTGTAAGGGGGATTGGATAGAAGAGCACAAAAGTATTTGGGGAAATAGGACCCGTATTTTTCTTTTTTATTGTGACTTGTTTATGGGAATGTCGAAAATGTATTGTGGGAAGACAGAACTTGGAATCAGTTTGATGGTAGGATTTACATGCTCTGATTTCTCTTGTATTTCATCCCCACCAGGAATTTCCTTGGACAGGAGGAAGAGAGATGCTTTTCCACAGAGATTCCCACTAGGAGGAAATGCCAACTTTTGCACATCCCAACCTATTAGTCATGGTGCGATTGGACTACACAGTATATTAAAGGAGCACTAACACTTCTAATAATAACCCCCACTTCCCTTACTACGGTCATAAAATCCTAATGGCCCCTATTCATTTCCTTTGTTCAAGAGGTAATACCTTCAATCGGTCATGGATGTCATGTTCATGGAGGTAGACATGACAGTTGCTAGCACTTTTGTCATACTGAAGCAGATATAGTACATGAGAGCTAACAGTATGGTCATGTGTCCCTGACTAACACTAACCTGGCCTGGCCGGTTATAACTGACCCAGCTGCATGGCTGATCCTTATACCTTGGAACTCTCCGGATTTGCCCAGGAGACTCCAGCTTTTGTAGCTGATTAGCAGGTCTCCTGGGACAGTGGCTGATTCTCTGGGCTTTGGGGAGTTTTTATGAAACTCTGCCCACTTCTTCTCCTCCCCAGCCTGTTCCTCCCACTTTCCTTCCTTCCCCACCCAGTTACTCCCACTTCCTGCCCACTTTTTGACACTCCTGCTAAGCCCCACCCCCAGCAGTGAATAAGCTTCTCCCATTTGTTATGTGAATCAAGCCATGTTTTATCCTACAGAGGCACCACAGGAGTCCCCTCCGGGGACTCCAGAAAACAATGTTCCAGTATGCTGATCCTCCACTGTAAAATGAAGACTAGAGAAGAGGCCGGCCCCATTTCCTACCTCTGATTGGCGACTGGTGCTATGGGAGATAGGACTCATGTCTCAATCTCCAATACAACAAGCCAAGAGGCGTGAGAGGCTCTGTGGATGAACAGAAGCAATGTTGTCTGTTCTACCACTAGTCACCGCTCAAGCTCCCCCACAGCCTGCGCTCTTGCTCAGAGCCAAATTTCTGCAGGATCCTGTGGGATTTCAGCTCTGAGCAAACACTCTGGCTCCATGGGAGCTTAAAGGGATGGTAATACTTCATTTTAACTTTATTTTATTTTGTAGGCATTAAAAAAACATGAAGAACGATATAAGTCTTATCTCTCAAACCGTTATGGTTTAAGAGATATTCACAAGCAAAGTTTCCCCCCCGCCCCTTTTTCCTAGTGTAAGCCATCTCTTCTCAGATGTGAATCTGGTTGGAAGACCAGACAGATAACAGCAGGGGACAATCTTCTTTGTATGAAAAGAATGAAAGCCCTTCCCCCCTTGACAAGTTTTTCAGCTTTTTCCCTTATCTTAATTGAAGATTGTCCCTCTCTGCAGTCTACCTGGGCACCTCCCTTCTGATGTGGCAGAACAGGGGCGGGGGATACTTTGCTTGTGAATATCTCTTAAACAATAAAGGTTTGAGAGATAAGACATATCGTTCTTCATGTTTTTTTAATGCCTACAAAATAAAATAAAGATAAAACGAAGTATTACTATCCCTTTGAGACATCAGTACCAGCTCTCATAGGCTCATATGCCTGTCAGAGACAGGAAGTAGAGCTTGCATCTGCCATAGTCCTCATTTTACAGCACTGGATAGGCTATGTAGTTGGGCAAGTATTAACCTCCAGGACTGATTGAACATGTTATGTCTCGTGCAAAATTCAAAGGGGTGATTAGGATTTTCTGACCATAGTAAGGTAAGTGTTAGGTTATTAAGAGATGTTAATTCTCTTTTAATAATTAATTAGCTTGGCCCATGTGCCTAATCTTTTGGAAACCTAGCAACCCCCCTGGCTGTTGGTAAAAATTAGAGAGGCGGGGGAAGTCTTCTGGGTCTAAGCACCCCTCCTCCTTCACTCCTGTGCGTGCGCGTGATCTTCCATCAGCATCTTTCCATAGCGAGTCAGCTTGGAGATGTGCTCGCTTTGCAATCTGACCCTCTCCTTGAGCAAAAGCCAACTTGTGAAACATCGACTCTCTCTCCGAAAACCTGCTTCCTGTTTGGCAATGACTTAACGGCCTCTTCTCCAGACCAGAAGAGAGCTGGTGCCTTCTGTTTCTGAAACACTGTGGCCGATGTACCAAGTAGATCTGGAGAAACTCTGGATTAACTCAACTGCATCTTAGGGGACAAATAAAATTTCTCCAAATATAATTTTTTTTTTTAAATGATAGTAAACCTACTTATAAAGTGCAGGTCCGAGTCTTCTTGAATCTCTTTTGAGCACGTAGCACTATATATTGCAATACAAACAGTTTTGTAGTTCAAGCGCAACTGAATCCTAAAGGATCTCCCTCCCGCCCCTTTCCACTGTGTCACTCTGCCTCTCATGTTGGTTGGGATGGAGCATGGCGAGGGACAATCTTAAGTAAGCAAAAGAAAAATCCTTCCCTCCTTCATCAAGGGGAGCAGGGTTTTCCTTATAATTTCTGAATGAAAATTGTCCCTCGCTGCGATCCGTCCGGTCCCACGACCGGATTACACATCTGATGGGAGACTGCCAGAAAGGGTGGGAGGGGAATCCTTTCAGATTTAATTGCACTTGAACTACAAAACTGTAAGTATTGAAATATAGTGCTACTTGCTAAAAAAGAGAATAAAGAAGACTCAGACATGCACTTTATTAGAAGTATTATTATCCCTTTAAATGGAGCATTTAACCCACTGAATGCTAAAGACACCTCTCTAGCATTCAAGTGGTTAAAAGCCCCATTTAAATGAATGGGAACCGAGGGAATTTGTATGTTACCTCGGTTCAGTTGGTTTGCTTCAGAATTTCGCCATTTCTCTTCAGTGCAGAGGTTCCCAGCTGTCTTGAAGTTGTGACATGTCCTTCTTTAAAGGGATAGTAATACTTCAGAATTACTTATCCCTATTTTGTAGCCATTAAATAAAGATGAAAAATTCCCCCAGTGGCATCTCTCAAACCCTTATGGTTTGAGAGATAATCGATCGCAAAGTCAGCGTTCTAGCTGACTGCAGGGAAATCTGCTCCTGGGACCATCTGGCGGCTCTGCAGCAGAGCCGAGATCGCATTGATAAAAAAGATGTCCTTCACTAAAAAGGTCTTCTACGTGTGCTTGCAAACCAAGCACACGTAGAAGACCTTTTTAGTTAAGGATTTCTTTTTTATTAACTCGATCTCGGCTCTGCTGCAGAACTGCCGGATTGTCGTACGACAGGATTTCCCTGCAGTCGGCTAGAACACTGACTTCAGGGAAAGTGGAGGGAGGGAGGAACTTTGCGATTGATTATCTCTCAAACCGTAAGGTTTTGAGAGATGCCACTGGGGGAATTTTTCTTCCTTATTTAATGGCTACAAAATAGGGATAAGTAATTCTGAAATATCCCTATCCCTTTAAATTGTGACACATGTACTTGAAAAATCCAAATTTCTGTGACAAATGTGAAATGTGAAAATCAATTTTAAAGAGAAACTTTCACTGAAATCAAAGTGCCTCCCAAACTATTATTCACATAGCGATACACATATCAATACTAGTATTATCCTGAACAAGTCCGGCATTATTGATAAATACAAATTGTTCTGAGACTCACATGTGGGCATCTTTTTCTGTGAGTCTGTGTTGTCCGTCCCAGTCTCCTCTAGGATTGGTGAGTGGGAGCTACATTGTACCTTAATGTACAAGAAGGGACTGACAGCACAGTTGTACAGATACCGCTACAGCAAGATGCCTGCCTGTGAGTCTCGGAACAAGTCGTAAGTCTCAATAATGCAAGACTTATTCAGGATACTACTAGTGTTGATATGCATATCACTATGTAAATAATGATTTGGGGGCACTTTAATTTGAGTGAAAGTTCCACTTTAACACAGAATCATATTCATACTTAAATGGAGTGAGCTGGGTACTTCAAACACACCTGTTAGGAACCACTGACTTCAGTGCATCAGTCTACAGGGGAGGGCTGGCCTGGTGGGCAGGGGGGGAATTGCCCCCTGGGCTGGTAACATGTCTGGGCTGTTGGGCCACTACCTCAATCTATCACATGCTGCTGTAAATGGAGCTACACTAGTGATACCACAGACCTATAATCCAAACGGAGCTACACTGTAGCATAACCCATTTCCCTTGTAAGCGCTATAGTATCACTAATGTTGCTGTTTGAGTGCCAGAGAGGTATCAACGCAATGCGATGGATACTTCCCTGGCGCTCAAAAGGTTAAATTATATGCTCTGTATTATCGGTAGTGTAGTTCCATTTTAACTGTAAGCTCTGTGGTATCACTCCCGTTATTTTGCATAATTAAGGCCAAATTTAAAGTTAAGAAAAGGGGGGTGGGCTGGGACAGTGTGCTAGGACAATAGTAGAAACGGGCCACTTGATTGTATTTTTACATGTCTATAAAATGAACTAAACTTATTTTAAGGACCAGCGGCTCTGGGACGTTTCCATCCCATAAGGACCTCTTTGATCTTTGCCAACGTGCCGGTACACGTGACCTGTTGAGTGTATCAGCGCGTCACTTTGTGTCCTGAAAGAGATCGCTCCAGTCTTGAAGTGGTCAATTTTAGGCCCCATTTTTACTTACAGCGTAAAAAGTACGTGGCGTACTATGACCGTCATCAGTCCTTAAGGGTATAAGGACCGTGACGGTCATAATACGTCATGTAGTCCTTAAGAGGTTAAAGAAATAGTAACCTTTTATTTTGACTTTACTTACTCTGCAAATACATAATTATGTAGAGTTGAATTAGCTATACTAATGTAGAGTTGAATTAGATATATATAGATATATATAATTTTTTTTATCTTTTATTTTTTATTTATAGTTTTAACTCTTTTTTTTTTTTTTTTTTTTTTACACTTGAGCTCCCTGGATCTGTTTCCAGGTAGCCTTCTGTCAAGTATTGTGAAATCAGAAATAATGATACAATGTGAAAATGATGAAAAAAAGACGGTAGTGAAACAATGTAGAAAGGAATGCCTACAGAGAACTCAGTGTTACAGGGATATTTTTGCATTGTGCCTTCTTTCACAGCTCCTTGATAGAAAGCTCTCTGGAAAGTAGAGATCCAGATATCTCAATGACACATAAAAGTATACATAAAAAAGGTGAAGATGAAAAAAATAATAAAAAGTAAAGGCTAGTTGATTGTATTTATTATGCACTTCCAGAATATGTAAATTCTTAGTAAAAAGATACCATCACTTTGGTCTGGGCAGGGAATCATAACTGTTGTATGCTGGAGATATATCTAACTCTTTGCTTTGCAAGGGTTTAAATATTTAAAGGGATAGTAATGCTTGCAAATTACTAATCCCCATATTGTAGCTCTGTTAAAAAGAAATGTACTGCCCCCAGTGACATCTCTCAAACCCTTTTGGTTTGAGAGATGATAGCGCTCAAAGTTCCCCCTCCCCCTTCCTTGACTGAACGCTGACTGCAGGGATATCCGGTATTACTTGCATCAGGCGGCTCTGCAGCATTGCCGAGATCTCGTTTATAAAAAAGAAATCTTTCACTAAAACGGTCTTCTACTTATGCTTACAAACCAAGCACACGTAGAAGACTGTTTCAGTGAAAGAATTCTTTTTTATAAAAGCGATCTCAGCTCAGCTGCAGAGCCGCCTGATGCACATAAGACTGTTGTACGACAGCTTCCCCTACAGTCAGCATTCAGTCATTGAAGGGGGAGGAAGGGGGGACTTTTGAGCACTATCATCTCTCAAACCATAAGGGTCTGAGAGATGTCACTGGGGGCAATATGTTTCTTTTAACAAAGCTACAATATGGGGATTAGTAATTTGCAAGTATTACTGTCCCTTTAAAGTGTAGGACTTTGGAAACAATTTTCTCATGCTCTGATCCTTTAGTAGGCTTAAAAATAAAATCTTTATTTTAAAAAGTGCAGATGAGGGGAAAAAAAAGGTTTGACCAAATTTAGAATTCTGTAAATGGAAAATGAATGAGAAACGTTGTCAATAGAAATGGTTCTGCAAATTTGGGAATGTAAATAAAGAACTAACACTTGTCTGAATACATCTTCCTGTCATTTCTAACTCAGTTTGTGCCTATTTACTCCGTTTAACCCTTTGAGAACCAGAGGGGTGTAAAATGCATTAAACAACTCCCTGGCTCTCAAGAGTTACAGTCTCACATTTTTTTTCTAATGTCAGTATACCTGGGAGCCGTCTCTGGACCTGACTGGGAGACTCTGGTCTTTATACTTAATTACTGGGTTTCTGGGTACAGAGGCCAATTTTAAAGGGTTAGTAATGGCCTAAATGAATAATAAGTAATATTGTAGATAATGCAAAAAGAAATCAATAAAGTTTTGAGAGATAGAACGTCTTAAAATTCTCCCCTCCCTCCCCTTTCCCTGACATCAGCGTCTAGCTGACAGCAGGAGATCCTGATCCGGGGACTGGCAGGCGGCTCTTCAACAGAGCTGAGATACCGTTATCTAAAAAGAACTACTTCATTGGAACGGTCTACAAAGTGTGTTTGAAACCAGGCACACTTTGTACACCATTCCAATGAAGTATTTATTTTTAGATTTCGGCATCTCGGCTCTGTTGAAGAGCTGCCTTGTGTCGGCCAACACACATCTCCTCCTGTCAGCTTTACAGCTGACATCAGTGAGAGGAGAACTTTAAAACGTTCTGTCTCTCAAACCATAACATTTTGAGAGACAGGACTTGCACCAATTGATTTCTTTTTGCATTATCTACAATATTACTTTTTATTCATTTAAGCTATTACTATCCTTTTAGAGCTCAGTGAGTTCTCTTGTAACTCTGCCCACTTCACTTCCTGTACTGGTCATTCTGTGCCCTTCTCTTCCCACTCCTGATCCATTTTAGTGGACCTCCGGAAGCTTAGGACAAGATCATGCCCACGTATTAATCTAGTACAGTGGGCTGAATGTACGAATGATCTGGTGCAGTCACACTGGAATTAAAGCGGAACTATCATCAAAATCAAATTGCCCCCCAAATCTTTATTAACATAGCGATACGCAAATACATACTTTTATTATGCTGAATAAGTCTGGCATTATTGAGAAATACAATTTGTTTAGCAGGTATCAGCGGCAGGGGTCTTGCTGTAGGTGCTCTCTGAGCCTGCTCCGTCAGTACCTTCCGGGACCTTAAAGTGGAACTATCACCTGAAATAAAGTCCCCCCCAAAAAATTAGTCATATAGTGATAAGCTTAGAAATAGTACTATTATCCAGCATAAGTACAGCACAGACATCTTGGCTTAGAGACATATGTGGGCCTGCTCTGTCCATCTCGGTTTCCTCTAGGACGTGTTGCATTGTACCTTAAGGTAACAGGAAGTGACTGACGGCGCAGGCATGCAAATGCCTCTAAAGCAAGAAGCCTGCCCATCAGTCTCAGAAGTAGGATTTCTTAGTAACACAGTACTTATGCTGGATAATATTACTAATTTCTAAGCTTAAGTGGCATAACTATAGGGGTTGCACCTGCGTCTGGGCCTGTCACTCCAGGGTCCCGGCCGCCCCTGCGACCCCTCCACCTGGCACCCGCAATCTCCCTCCGGTGCTCTAGTAATGTAGAGCGCTGGGAGATGACATCATCTCCCTGCGCTCTGCATTACAGAAGAGGACCGCGCAGGAGCTCAATGCGCCAACCCGTCTCTCCTGCCACTCCACTGGACCACCAGGGATTGGGAGGTAGGAAATGGGGGCATTGTGGAGGGCCTGGGGGCCAATGTGGTTGGGGGGTGGGGGGGCTCATGGCACTTCTTGCACCAGGTCCCGGAGGGTTCTAGTTACGCCTCTGTCGCTACATGACTAATTATTGGTGGGGGGACTTTATTTGGGGTGATAGTTATGCTTTAAGGTACAAAGGAACTCTACTCACCAATCCTGGAGGTGAATGGGATGGACAGCACAGACTCACAGATGCCTGTTCTGCAAGATGTCTGCTCTGTTGCCCACTGGTGCCTGCCAAATGAGCTGTATTTCTCAGTAATGCCAGACTTATTCAGCATAATAAATGTATATATGCGTATCGCTATGTTAATAAGGATTTGGGAGGGCAATTTAATTTTGATGAAAGTTCCGCTTTAACCTCTATACAATGGCATAACTTGTCACTGGGGGGCCCAAATGCAAACATTCTTTTGAGACCCCCAACAAAGGTGTTATCACAGAAACATAAATTAAACCTACAGGACCCTGTGGCAGATGGGGATCTCTTGGGTGTCCTGGCACATCTGTACCCCATTAGTGACACCCTTGACTCTAATGCCATTGGCTGCATTTCAGGGCATGAACTATAGCGTACGATCATCGTAGTACATACTGGTGGATAATGTCCACCAGTGATAGGACTTTAATGTCAGCCCCATAGAATGTGCAGGTAAATGGCATAAATCACTCCACTTCATCTACACCATGGAAAAGAAAGCCCAAAAATGACCACACGCTGCCCAGTTGCCTTCCTCTTGGTGCAATCAGCATTAAGGGGAGGAATTTTGGTGTGTGAAGGTTAGTAAATTGGTGGTAGGCAGGCTTAGATGAATTCTCGATTCAACTAACACTCCATTGTCAGTGTATATTCACCCCATTGTCCCATTCTTAGCAACAATTAATCAGACCATTCCATACATTTTTTGTGGGCAAATTCACTCATTTCGGATGTTTATAACAACACTAACAAGTACCATACACACAAAGAAAAAATATTCCAAAGCATATCATCCTGGTCCTGCCAAAATGACAGTCCAGATATGAAATGCCAGACGATTCCTCTCCAAACGCGAGAAGCAACCAACTCCAGATGCACATTTTTGGCCTTATTGAGCCTCACTAGTGCGATGCAGCTGTTCCCTCTAGGCAACTGTGAGCAAGGATCTCCCTGTTGCTCTTAGGGTCACCAATCCCAAGAGCAATTTACAAGTGCAAAAGTACTGGTCAGAGATACAGAACTAGGCTTATGAACATGCATGTGTATGCAGTCAGCTCACTGGGTTGGTGTCCTATGCCCTGGGGTGCAATCTGTTTTAGCACAATTCTATAAATTTGTCTCTGAGAAATTGTGGTAATGAGAATTTCTTTTCACATACATCATTTATACATTATCACAAATGTTGCATAGTCTTCCATTGTGAATAGGTTATACATTCCTCCATTATGAATAGGTTATACCATTTAACAGCTAAAAGCTTCCTTTATTTTTTGAGCAATTAGTGAATTTCTTATCATCTATCTGTCTATATATCTGTCTATCTATCTTTCTGTATGTCTGTCTATCTTTTGGTCTATCTATCTATCTATCCATCTATCTATCTATCTATCTATCTATCTATCTATCTATCTATCTATCTATGTATCTATCTATCTATCTATCTATCTATCTATCTATCTATCTATCTATCAACTGTTTGTGTTTGTGTGTGTGTGTGTATATGCACACATATACACTCTGTATAAATATACTAATTAAAAAGCCTGTGTACGCAGGCCACAGCAGTCATGCGCAGTACTGACTTCCCAAACGCACTGCGGCTGATTCAGAGCGGGGAGCTCCGAATTCAGACCGTGGTCCTCTTTGTGCACCTTCGGTGTGCAGAGAGGGCTCCGGTCTGTATTCGGAGCGCTCCGCTTCGTATCAGCTGTGGCGCGGACAGTCTCTACTATGCATGACTGCAACGCACGCAGCCATTTCTACTGCGCATGACGGCATGACGGCTTCTGACATACATCCTTAGAGAATTAATATATAGGATATATATATATATATATATATATATATATATATATATATATAGCAGGAGATGCTGGGAGGCAAAATGAAAGCCTTGCCTGTCAATCGCATGTAAACACAAGAAACAAATGAACAAAATTGCATCTCTTTGTTCCATATCATGTCACTGTTACAAAACTGTTGCTAGCATGCATACAACCTAAGTTTGAGGTCTTGTTAGGAATCTAAATTATCACAGCATTCGTGTGCTTATGCTTGTATTTTTCAAAAGCATAAGTATTAATTTGAAAGAGAAGTATTCCCCCCACCCTAATAATAACACTCTCCTTTTCAGAGAGCTTTCTGTCTGGGACTGTGAAAGGAAGGCGAAAGGTACAGTGTAAAAGTATCAATGCTGTAGATACAATTGGAGGGAGCTATAGACCTGCTTCCAGTTCAGTCTATTATATGCAGCATATAGAGCACTCAGCTCTCTGTATATTGTATAACATTTCTCATTGGCGATTCTATCCAACTAGCTCCCTCTCTTCAATATGTTCTTCTGTAGGAATGGTGTTACATTGTAACACTATCACTGTTTTCACCTTACAGGCGGCTCTCTAGAAATGAGATCTGGGGAACTCACTGTCACTGACCTAAAAGTTGTCAAAAATAGGTAAAGATTAGTGTTGAGCGAGCACCCCGATGCTCGGGTGCTCGGGTGCTCTGACCGAGCACCCCCTGAGGCTCGAGTGCTCGGCCGAGCACCCGAGCCCCATTGGAATGAATGGGGCGACACCAGGCACCCCCTGCTCTGATGAGGGGAGGGTGCCTGGTCAATGCCCCCTTCATCTCCGCTATGCCCCCTTCATCTCCGAATGCCCCCTTCAGCTCCGCAATGTCCCCCTTCAGCTCCGCTATGCCCGTCTTCCACAATGTGCCCCTTCATCTCCGCTATGCCCCTCTTCCACAATGTGCCCCTTCATCTCCGCTATGCCCCTCTTCCACAATGTCCCCCTTCATCTCCTCTATGCCATAGAGGAGATGAAGGGGGACATTGTGGAAGAGGGGCATAGCGGAGATGAAGGGGCACATTGTGGAAGAGGGGCATAGCGGAGATGAAGGGGCACATTGTGGAAGACGGGCATAGCGGAGATGAAGGGGGACATTGTGGAAGAGGGGCATAGAGTCTATGCCCCTCTTCCACAATGTCCCCCTTCATCTCCGCAATGCCCCCTTCATCTCCGCAATGCCCCCGTACCTCCAGTCCCTGGTGGTCCAGCGGAGCGTCTTGTGATCTGTGCCTCTTCCGGCACAGATCCCCGCCACCCGAACATGGTGGGAGAGCACATGGCGGTACTCGACGAGTACCGCCATGTGCCGAGCAGAGCGATGCTCAAGCCGATCCGAGCATCGGCCGAGCACGCTCGCTCATCACTAGTAAAGATGAAGAAAGGATAATAATAAAAGTATAGGCAATTTGACTTTCCATATGTTATACTTTCAGAGTACGTAAAGTCAAAAAGTCACTTTACTTCAAACTTAAGATAAGTGGTGCTTCATAATTAGGATATGTACATGTTCTATGTTTATGTCAAACCATCATCTTTTAAGCCAAGATTATGTAGGGGTTTACAGCAAGGTGGCACTTCTGTGCATTACACAGTTATCTCGTTTATGGGAGGACGTGACTGTTGACCAGCCAACATTGACTTCAGCCATACATGACTGGACAAGATGCACACAAATCTGCAGACTGCCATTACAGTACATTCAGAGGGGCAGCAAGAAGCCAGAAGTAAGGTCGGAATGAAGGTTGCAGTGAGTCCATTGCTATGAAAAATAGACGGTGCAGCTGCAAAAGGAGGGTAAGGGTATGGAAGGTAATTTTTGGGGACTGGTTGCTGTTAGACTGTAGCTCACCTTTAAGTAAAATGACATAAAGACAATCCTGGCTTGAACTTTGCTAAAACAATATACCAGAAATCTATATTCTTTTTTTTTTTTTTTTTTTTTTTTTTTAAATGCTTATCCAAAAAAAGAATTCTGTGAACTGGTGGAGGGGGAGTAGGGGGAATGGAGCTTCTTGACTCATCCTGATACCCGATTATGCAACCAGCAGGGAGAAAAAAGGAGAAGTGGTGTCCGGTCACAGCTAAGAGCGCCGTGGAAGGATTTAAACATGGAATTTTACTCTTACTCATCACATATTTTTATATTTTCTTTTTGTTTTGTTTTTTTTTCAGAATGTGAGTCATAAAGCTACTGCCAGAAATGTTAACCACTAGGGTTGCTTCCTCTCTTACAGGTTCATGGGATATATAGGGCTTAATTTAACCCTTTGAGTGCCAGAGGGGTACGCAACGCATTGCAAAGGCCTAAGCCTAAATACATGACTGTTTATATTATAACTAGTGTAAAAGCCCATGTACACGGGCCAGAAGAACTACACCTCCCAGCATTCTGTGCATTTGGGCAGTCTCTATTGTGCACGACTGCATCGGACAAATATATCTGGCCTGTGTTTGGGCACTCTCTACTGCTCATGAGTTCGGGCAGTCTCTACTGCACATGACTGCATCGGACAAACATACATCTGGCCTTTTATTATATTAAGATACTAGTTGAAAAGCCCATGTACATGGGCCGCAGTGCCAGACAGCAACCTCGACTGGTGGCAGGATCCTGTTGGCCGTGCTGCAGTCATGAGCAGTACTGACTACCCGAACACAGTGGCTCATAATGGAGAGGGGTGCTCCGAATTCAGACTGAGGGTCCCAGGAAAGTACGCAGAGAAAGATGTACGTTTTGAATTTGGAGCGCCCCGCTCCGTTATCAGCCGCAGCACAGGCAGTCTCTATGTCGCGTGCCTGCAGCACGAGCAGCCATCTCTACTGTGCATGACAGCTTCTGACAAACATACTTAGCAAATTATTATATAGGATGATGCTGTTGTGAAAAAAAAATTACAACTTTGTTTTTCCTGTTGATGCTCAAAAAATAAATAAAAAAGTGCCATTTTATAAAGATTTATTTTTTGAATTACTCATTGCATTATCAACAACCGTGAGCCTTTCTCCTTTGAAAAAAGTCCAAACAACTTTTCTTTGCCACACATGTTTATTTTTTGTTTAGTATTTAAGGTGAGAATAAAAAGAAGCAGCATCAGATAACACTTTTACAACAATTTGCTAGTCATTTATAACCAGATGAACGTAGTAAAAAAGTGCATTTCTTATTAATAGACTTAAAGTCGCCTGGTAGTGGAGATATTTGCCCTGCAAAGTCGGGCACTTCCGCTTTCTACAGTACCCTGTACCGTCTTAGGACTTCCCAGCTGCCCCGGGAGCGAGTTCACAATGCCCTTCAAAGCTGGATTTCTGTGATGTAGCGTTACAGCAAACTCCGTTTACAATGCTACTGAGGTTGCAACCTCAGTAGCATTGTAAACGGAGTTTGCTGTAACGCTACATCACAGAAATCCAGCTTCGAAGGGGAGCATGAACATGCTCCCTGGGGCAGCTGGGAAGTCCTGAGACATCATGGAGTCCCGCAGAACGTGGAAGTGCCCTATTTTGCAGGGCAAATATCTCCACTACCAGGCGACTTGAAGAACACACATACACACAGCAGTAACGTTGGGTTAAACATTAAAACGCATGGTAAAACTTTGGTTTTAGGTGATAGTTCCGCTTTAAATTTCTTCCAACTTAGAAGTGTCGCCAAAATTTGAACATGGTAAAAGTGAGAAAATAAAGGCCAACGGAGACAACTGGTTGAAGTGTAAAAATGGAGTTGTAATAACATATGAAATGCATATCACCTTCTAGAAAACATCTTGTCCAAAACACTTTCTTTTCTTATCCTGGTTTGTGAAGATAAAAATATAAATATCGGAGAGGTAAAAACTGACCTGTTATTAGGCATGCATACGAATTCTTCTTTTATTGAGCCTGCGGGCTTAACACTTGTTGCAGTTCAGTTCAGGTGAATGAGGGTGTCCGAGCAGGTGGTTGAGGGCTGCTTTTTATGGCATCCCCTGTAAAGTGCCGCCCTAGGGCTACTTGGCCTAATCCAAGATACATTGTTGCATACCCCTCTGGGACCCAAAGAGTTAAAGGAGTCCGGTAAAACATGCGGCAGGGCCAAACTGACTACCGACCAACAGAATAAAATGTCTAAATCAATATTCAGTGGTCCTACTAGCTAAAAGCGCAATGAACATTAGGCCACAGAAAAGGACTTGTGGCCAAAAGTCCATTTTGTGCATTAAGTTCCCAAAATGCTGCTAAATAGCAGCAATAATGGGAACATCAAAGGAAAAAAGCTAAATGTCGGTGCCTGATATACTGTCAAGCACCGATCTTTAACTTATCTGTGATACACTTACCTGTCATCGACTGTCTGTATCTTCCTTTTTTTTCTATTATCTCCTTCCTTCTTATTCTCTCTTCTTTCTTCCTTCTTCTTTCTTCTTCTGGTCCTTCTGTTTTCCATCTTCACATCTTGTACCTGTAACAAAATTGAGATATAAATATAATCCTGTTTTCACATGAAAAATCATGCAGCTTCTTTCTTTTTGTCTCATGGCCTGGGCTTGATTGTCCAATTCAGTGGTTCTCAATTTTTTTTGTTCGGGGCACCCCTAACACGTAATCTAGAACATTCGGGGCACCCCTAAAATATTTAATGTACTTTATCAAAGGCATAATGAAGGTTCCATACATAAATGTACAGTTATTATTAGGTCTTACGATCATAACAACAAAATTAAACATAATGTGCATAACAATTTCTATAAATCTTTATTTAAAAGTCCATTTTTCTTAGTCTTCATAGAAAACATGGGGCACCCTAAGCTGATGTCCATGGCACACCAAAGTGCCACGGCACCCTGGTTGAGAATCATTGGTACAGTTGGAACAAAAGGCAGATGCCTAGAGCTGCAAATTTGTAGGGGAGCCTAAGCTGTGCTGGCCACGCCCATATTGTGAATCTCTAGTAGTCAAGGGGTTAAATCTTTTTTTTTTTTTTTTTGGGCGCCAATTCTTAAAAAATACATTGTTGAACTGGAAAAGGTGGAGAGACGTGCAACTAAACTGATAAAGGGATTGGAGGATCTGAGTTATAAAGAGACTAGCCAAACTGGGTTTGTTTACATTAGAGATGAGACGTCTATGGGGTGATATGATTACCATTTACAAATACATTCAAGGTCAATACAAAGAACTAGCCAATGAATTATTTACGCAAAGAGCTAAGCTAAGAACAAGAGGTCATCCATTAAGACTAGAGGAAAGGTGATTTTGACTAAAACAAAGGCAGGGATTCTTTACAGTAAGGGTGATAAAGCTATGGAATTCTTTGCCTCGGGGTGTTGTACTTGCAGATAATGCAACTGCTTTCAAAAAAAGCAATGGACGCCTATCTAGCATAGTACAATATTGAAAATTATGACAGATGGCTTCAATGCAGATAGGATGTTGATCCAGGGGAATGTCTGACTGCCATTTGGAGCTGGGAAGGAATATTTTTACCCACCTTGGGCAAAATTGGAAATGGCTCCAGAGGGCTTTTTTTTTTTTGCCTTCCTCTGAATCAACAGAGGTGTTTTTGGCATGGGCTGGACTTGATGGACGCATGTCTTTTTTCAGCCTTATCAACTATGTTACTATGTATGTTTTTTCAATCTTGCTTGTTTATTTTCTGTCAGGAAACTTTCAATGGGACTGGAGGTGGGGTCATATGAGGAGTTGGGGTGTGGCCATAGGCAGAGCTAAGGGCACCTAGAATGCCTTGCCTGGGAGTACCTGGGATTTAAATGTAGCCTTGCTTGGGGGCATACCTCCCTTTACAATTACACTGTTCTACCTGAAACCATGGCGTGCTAGAGAAGGCTCCAACTCTTTGCTTTGCAACGCATTGGAGACTTCTAGCATTCAAGGGGTTAAGAGCCCTGTTTAACAATTGGGTTACCAGGGGGTACATATGGCATTGGTCTGCAATGTGTTGCATGCACATCTGGCACAGAAAGGGTTAACCCTTTGAGAACCAGAGGGGCACGCAACACATTGCTTTGCAATGCGTTGCTTACCCCTCTGGCACTCAAAAGGTTAAGTACATGGGAATTTATGTTTGTCCCCTATGATCAGATTTTTTTTTCACAATTATTCAATTTTTTTTAAAATAAAACCTATATTACAGTAGTTCACATATTTTTTTTACAAATGTAGTTGAGAAATGAAATATTCTGTGACACTTGTGCAGGATACACGATTAAATGCAATTCATATATTTTGAAAATTGTGACAAGATAACCCTTTAATGACCAGTCACAATGTGTTGCACACCCTTCTGGTCCAGGGTTAAAGTGGATCTGTCACTTTACAATGAACATTTGATTTTGAAAGAACTTTCAAAATCATCTCTATTTTTGTTAGTGGTTCTGAATTTCAAATGTATGTTTATGAGATATTTATCCTTATTTGTCAGTTTATGCAAATCAGGCAGTACTGGCTGACATGCCAGCCAGGTACTAACATTCCACAGTGGTCTCACTCCTACCTGACAATCCATGCCAGCCAGATGCTACCATTCCACACAGCCCTTCCTCCCATCTGTCACTATGTGCCAAAAGGATACTAACTTTCCATATTACTCTCCCTCCCATCTGCCACACCACGCCGACCAGATACTAACATTCCATACTGCTCTTCCTCCCACCTGTCACTCCATGCCAAACAGATACTAACATTCCATACTGCTCTCCCTTCCATCTACCATTCCATGTCAGCCAGGTACTAACATTCCATACTGATACTAACATTCTACTCTTCCTCCCACCTTTCACTCCATGCCAATAAGATACTAACATTCCTTACTGCTCTCCCTCCCATCTATCACTCCATGCCAACCAGATACTAACATTTCATACTGCTCTCCCTCCCACCTGTCACTCCATGCCAAACAGATACTAACATTACATACTGCTCTCCCTCCCACCTGTCACTCCATGCCAAACAGATACTAACATTTCATACTGCTCTCCCTCCCATATGCCACTCCATGTCAGCCAGGTACTAACATTACTTACTGCTCTCCCTCCCACCTGACACTCTATGTCAGCCAGGTACTAACATTCCATACTGCTCTCCCTCCCATCTGTCACTCCATATCAGCCAGGTACTAACATTCCATCTTGATATCTCTTCCACCTGCCACCCCTTGCCAGACAGATAATAACATTCTACTCTTCCTCCCACCTGTCACTCCATGCCAATAAGATACTGACATCCCATACTGCTCTCCCTCCCATCTGCCATTCCATGCCAGTCAGATCCTAATATTCCAGTCTGATTTCAGTTCCACCTGCCACCTCTTGTCACACAGATACTAACATTCCAATCTGATTTCCCTCCCACGTGCCACTCCTTTCAGACTGATGATAACATTCTGCACTGTTCTTCCTCCTCATTTGCTTAAACTGAAAAATAACTAAAACTAAATATCTAATACACTTGCCTGAAGTAAAAAAAAATGACTAGCAAATATAGGTTATTTTGAAAGCTCTTTAAAGGGACACTAATGTCCCATAAAACATTATTCTCGTTTTGCAGTTGAAAAAAAATATTTGAAGCAACTCCTGAGATATTCTCATTGAAACCTCCCCCCCATCTCCTTCTGTTGACGTCAGCGCTGTGCTGACTGCAGGAGACCCCTGTCCGGGGACCAGCTGGCGGCTCTGCAGCAGACCCGAATTCACATTATTTAAAGGTCTAGAAAGTGTGCCTGGTTTGCAAGTACACTTTGTAGACCGTTCCAATGAAGTAATTCTTTTTAAATAACATGATTTTGGCTCTGCTGAAGAGCCTCCTCGAGTCGCACTACTCGAATCTCCTGCTGTCAGGGGAGGGAGGGGGGAACTTTCAATGTGAATATCTCTCAGACCATAGTGGTTTGAGAGATGGGAGTTGCTTCAAATATTTTTTTTTTTAACTACAAAACGGGAATTATTTTTATTGGAGATTACTGTCCCTTTAAAAAATCACCTTTTTGTTACACAATGACACATCAGTTGTAACCCTTTGAGTGCCGGAGAGGTATACATAATGCATTCCAAAGCTATTAGTTATGTGACATGTAACAATACCTACCCCTTAGCTGGGTCACCCATAACAATACCTACCCCTTAGCTGGGTCACCCATAACAATTTGTACCCCTTATCTGGGTCACCCATAACAATACCTACCCCTTAGCTGGTTGACATAAAACAACATTTACCCCTTAGCTGGAAGACCCATAACAGTACCTACCCTTTAGCTGGGTGACCCATAATAATGTCTACTCTTTTGTTGGTGACATATAACAATAACTACCCCTTAGCTGGGTGACATGACAGTGACATTATTTATCTGATTATTAGGTGGCCTGTAGTGTCTGGTGCCCACAGGAATGGCACGCTGATAGCCAGGAATCTGTCTCACCCCCCAGCACTGTGACACACAGAAAAATAAGTGCAGGAGGGGCCATTGACCTTCTAATCCTGTATGTCTGTGCTGTGCCTTTAACCCTTTTAGGGCCCGACGAATGGGCAAGCCATCAGATCTATGCTATAAAGCCATTGGGCCATGTGCACAAGAGTCAATTCCTGTGCAAACCAACTTACTGCATTTTCCTTTTGAACATAGGACCACATTTTTCAGTTCTGACCTGCAGAGTCCCATGTATCGGAGCACAGAGACTATATTACAGAGTCCCATGACCAAGCAAACAGCTGTATGTTATGTTGTGCAGTGGACAGAGTGACTCACACGTAGTCATAATGTTATGGGGTTTATTATGGACACCTGGTAAGAAGCACAGTCTAGTGACTGATAAGGCGGTGTCCCAATTTCCACTCTAGTTTTGAAATATATATACTAATACATGCACTCTGCTATTCACCCCATCTTCCTTTGTCTTTCTTCATCGTCATTTGTGTCTTGCCCCCACCGTTCCTCCTCTGTGTCCTGCTCTCCCTGTGATCTCTATCTGTGTCCTCCCCCTTGCTCTTCTGTGTCCTGCTCTCCCTGTGATCTCTATCTGTGTCCTCCCCCCTTGCTCCTCTGTGTCCTGCTCTCTCTGTGTTCCTCTGTGTCCTCCCCCTTGCTCCTCTGTTTCCTGCTCTCCCTGTGATCCTCTATTTGTATCCTGCTCTCCTCGTGCTCCACTATCAGTGTACTGCTCCCAGTGCTCCACTATCTGTGCCCATACTCCCTTTGTGCTCCTCTGTCTGTGTCGCTCTGTCCCTGTGCTCCTCTATCGGTGTCCTTCTATTCCTGTGCACCTCTACCTGTGTCCTTCCATTCCTGTGTACCTCTGTCTGTGTCCTTCTATTCCTGTGCACCTCTATCTGTGTCCTTCTATTCCTGTGCACCTCTATCGGTGTCCTTCTATTCCTGTGCACCTCTATCTGTGTCCTTCCATTCCTGTGCACCTCTGTCTGTGTCCTTCCATTCCTGTGCACCTCTATCGGTGTCCTTCTATTCCTGTGCACCTCTATCTGTGTCCTTCTATTCCTGTGCACCTCTATCAGTGTCCTTCTATTCCTGTGCACCTCTATCAGTGTCCTTCTATTCCTGTGCTCCTCTATCGGTGTCCTTCTATTCCTGTGCACCTCTGTCTGTGTCCTTCTATTCCTGTGCACCTCTATCTGTGTCCTTCTATTCCTGTGCACCTCTATCAGTGTCCTTCTATTCCTGTGCACCTCTATCGGTGTCCTTCTATTCCTGTGCACCTCTATCAGTGTCCTTCTATTCCTGTGCACCTCTATCAGTGTCCTTCTATTCCTGTGCACCTCTATCAGTGTCCTTCTATTCCTGTGCACCTCTATCAGTGTCCTTCTATTCCTGTGCACCTCTATCAGTGTCCTTCTATTCCTGTGCACCTCTATCTGTGTCCTTCTATTCCTGTGTACCTCTATCAGTGTCCTTCTATTCCTGTGCTCCTCTATCGGTGTCCTTCTATTCCTGTGCACCTCTATCAGTGTCCTTCTATTCCTGTGCACCTCTATCAGTGTCCTTCTATTCCTGTGCTCCTCTATCGGTGTCCTTCTATTCCTGTGCACCTCTGTCTGTGTCCTTCTATTCCTGTGCACCTCTATCTGTGTCCTTCTATTCCTGTGCTCCTCTATCAGTGTCCTTCTATTCCTGTGCACCTCTATCGGTGTCCTTCTATTCCTGTGCACCTCTATCAGTGTCCTTCTATTCCTGTGCACCTCTATCGGTGTCCTTCTATTCCTGTGCTCCTCTATCTGTGTCCTTCTATTCCTGTGCACCTCTATCGGTGTCCTTCTATTCCTGTGCACCTCTATCTGTGTCCTTCTATTCCTGTGCACCTCTATCGGTGTCCTTCTATTCCTGTGCACCTCTATCGGTGTCCTTCTATTCCTGTGCACCTCTATCAGTGTCCTTCTATTCCTGTGCTCCTCTATCGGTGTCCTTCTATTCCTGTGCTCCTCTATCAGTGTCCTTCTATTCCTGTGCACCTCTATCGGTGTCCTTCCATTCCTGTGCTCCTCTATCTGTGTCCTTCTATTCCTGTGCACCTCTATCGGTGTCCTTCTATTCCTGTGCACCTCTATCGGTGTCCTTCTATTCCTGTGCACCTCTATCTGTGTCCTTCTATTCCTGTGCACCTCTATCGGTGTCCTTCTATTCCTGTGCACCTCTATCGGGGTCCTTCTATTCCTGTGCACCTCTATCGGTGTCCTTCTATTCCTGTGCACCTCTATCGGTGTCCTTCTATTCCTGTGCTCCTCTATCGGTGTCCTTCTATTCCTGTGCTCCTCTATCAGTGTCCTTCTATTCCTGTGCACCTCTATCAGTGTCCTTCTATTCCTGTGCACCTCTATCTGTGTCCTTCTATTCCTGTGCACCTCTGTCTGTGTCCTTCTATTCCTGTGCACCTCTATCAGTGTCCTTCTATTCCTGTGCACCTCTATCGGTGTCCTTCTATTCCTGTGCACCTCTATCTGTGTCCTTCTATTCCTGTGCACCTCTGTCTGTGTCCTTCTATTCCTGTGCACCTCTATCTGTGTCCTTCTATTCCTGTGCACCTCTATCAGTGTCCTTCTATTCCTGTGCACCTCTATCAGTGTCCTTCTATTCCTGTGCACCTCTATCAGTGTCCTTATATTCCTGTGCACCTCTATCGGTGTCCTTCCATTCCTGTGCTCCTCTATCTGTGTCCTTCTATTCCTGTGCACCTCTATCAGTGTCCTTCTATTCCTGTGCACCTCTATCAGTGTCCTTATATTCCTGTGCACCTCTATCGGTGTCCTTCTATTCCTGTGCTCCTCTATCAGTGTCCTTCTATTCCTGTGCTCCTCTATCAGTGTCCTTCTATTCCTGTGCACCTCTATCAGTGTCCTTCTATTCCTGTGCACCTATATCAGTGTCCTTCTATTCCTGTGCACCTCTATCAGTGTCCTTCTATTCCTGTGCTCCTCTATCAGTGTTCTTCTATTCCTGTGCACCTATATCAGTGTCCTTCTATTCCTGTGCACCTCTATCAGTGTCCTTCTATTCCTTTGCACCTCTATCAGTGTCCTTCTATTCCTGTGCTCCTCTATCAGTGTCCTTCTATTCCTGTGCTCCTCTATCAGTGTCCTTCTATTCCTGTGCACCTATATCAGTGTCCTTCTATTCCTGTGCACCTCTATCAGTGTCCTTCTATTCCTTTGCACCTCTATCAGTGTCCTTCTATTCCTGTGCACCTATATCAGTGTCCTTCTATTCCTGTGCTCCTCTATCGGTGTCCTTCTATTCCTGTGCTCCTCTATCAGTGTCCTTCTATTCCTGTGCACCTCTATCAGTGTCCTTCTATTCCTGTGCACCTCTATCAGTGTCCTTATATTCCTGTGCACCTCTATCGGTGTCCTTCCATTCCTGTGCTCCTCTATCTGTGTCCTTCTATTCCTGTGCACCTCTATCGGTGTCCTTCTATTCCTGTGCACCTCTATCTGTGTCCTTCTATTCCTGTGCACCTCTATCGGTGTCCTTCTATTCCTGTGCACCTCTATCAGTGTCCTTCTATTCCTGTGCACCTCTATCAGTGTCCTTCTATTCCTGTGCTCCTCTATCGGTGTCCTTCTATTCCTGTGCTCCTCTATCAGTGTCCTTCTATTCCTGTGCACCTCTATCGGTGTCCTTCCATTCCTGTGCTCCTCTATCTGTGTCCTTCTATTCCTGTGCACCTCTATCGGTGTCCTTCTATTCCTGTGCACCTCTATCTGTGTCCTTCTATTCCTGTGCACCTCTATCGGTGTCCTTCTATTCCTGTGCACCTCTATCGGGGTCCTTCTATTCCTGTGCACCTCTATCGGTGTCCTTCTATTCCTGTGCACCTCTATCGGTGTCCTTCTATTCCTGTGCTCCTCTATCAGTGTCCTTCTATTCCTGTGCTCCTCTATCAGTGTCCTTCTATTCCTGTGCACCTCTATCAGTGTCCTTCTATTCCTGTGCACCTATATCAGTGTCCTTCTATTCCTGTGCACCTCTATCAGTGTCCTTCTATTCCTGTGCTCCTCTATCAGTGTTCTTCTATTCCTGTGCACCTATATCAGTGTCCTTCTATTCCTGTGCACCTCTATCAGTGTCCTTCTATTCCTTTGCACCTCTATCAGTGTCCTTCTATTCCTGTGCTCCTCTATCAGTGTCCTTCTATTCCTGTGCTCCTCTATCAGTGTCCTTCTATTCCTGTGCACCTATATCAGTGTCCTTCTATTCCTGTGCACCTCTATCAGTGTCCTTCTATTCCTTTGCACCTCTATCAGTGTCCTTCTATTCCTGTGCACCTCTATCAGTGTCCTTCTATTCCTGTGCTCCTCTATCAGTGTTCTTCTATTCCTGTGCACCTCTATCAGTGTCCTTCTATTCCTGTGCACCTATATCAGTGTCCTTCTATTGCTGTGCACCTCTATCAGTGTCCTTCTATTCCTTTGCACCTCTATCAGTGTCCTTCTATTCCTGCGCACCTCTATCAGTGTCCTTCCATTCCTGTGCTCCTCTATCAGTGTTCTTCTATTCCTGTGCACCTCTATCAGTGTCCTTCTATTCCTGTGCACCTATATCAGTGTCCTTCTATTCCTGTGCACCTCTATCAGTCTCCTTCTATTCCTGTGCTCCTCTATCTGTGTCCTTCCATTCCTGTGCACCTCTATCGGTGTCCTTCCATTCCTGTGCACCTCTATCTGTGTCCTTCTATTCCTGTGCACCTCTGTCAGTGTCCTTCTATTCCTGTGCACCTCTATCAGTGTCCTTCTATTCCTGTGCTCCTCTATCGGTGTCCTTCCATTCCTGTGCACCTCTATCAGTGTCCTTCTATTCCTGTGCTCCTCTATCTGTGTCCTTCCATTCCTGTGCACCTCTATCAGTGTCCTTCTATTCCTGTGCACCTCTATCAGTGTCCTTCTATTCCTGTGCACCTCTATCTGTGTCCTTCTATTCCTGTGCTCCTCTATCTGTGTCCTTCTATTCCTGTGCTCCTCTATCTGTGTCCTTCCATTCCTGTGCACCTCTATCAGTGTCCTTCTATTCCTGTGCACCTCTATCAGTGTCCTTCTATTCCTGTGCACCTCTATCTGTGTCCTTCTATTCCTGTGCACCTCTATCAGTCTCCTTCTATTCCTGTGCTCCTCTATCTGTGTCCTTCCATTCCTGTGCACCTCTATCAGTGTCCTTCTATTCCTGTGCACCTCTATCAGTGTCCTTCTATTCCTGTGCACCTCTATCTGTGTCCTTCTATTCCTGTGCTCCTCTATCTGTGTCCTTCTATTCCTGTGCTCCTCTATCTGTGTCCTTCCATTCCTGTGCACCTCTATCAGTGTCCTTCTATTCCTGTGCACCTCTATCAGTGTCCTTCTATTCCTGTGCTCCTCTATCTGTGTCCTTCTATTCCTGTGCACCTCTATCTGTGTCCTTCTATTCCTGTGCACCTCTATCTGTGTCCTTCTATTCCTGTGCACCTCTATCGGTGTCCTTCTATTCCCGTGCACCTCTATCAGTGTCCTTCTATTCCTGTGCACCTCTATCAGTGTCCTTCTATTCCTGTGCACCTCTATCAGTGTCCTTCTATTCCTGTGCACCTCTATCTGTGTCCTTCTATTCCTGTGCACCTCTATCAGTCTCCTTCTATTCCTGTGCTCCTCTATCTGTGTCCTTCTATTCCTGTGCACCTCTATCGGTGTCCTTCTATTCCTGTGCACCTCTATCAGTGTCCTTCTATTCCTGTGCACCTCTATCGGTGTCCTTCTATTCCTGTGCTCCTCTATCGGTGTCCTTCTATTCCTGTGCACCTCTATCGGTGTCCTTCCATTCCTGTGCACCTATATCAGTGTCCTTCTATTCCTGTGCACCTCTATCAGTGTCCTTCTATTCCTGTGCACCTCTATCAGTGTCCTTCTATTCCTGTGCACCTCTATCGGTGTCCTTCTATTCCTGTGCACCTCTATCAGTGTCCTTCCATTCCTGTGCACCTATATCAGTGTCCTTCTATTCCTGTGCACCTCTATCAGTGTCCTTCTATTCCTGTGCACCTCTATCAGTGTCCTTCTATTCCTGTGCACCTCTATCAGTGTCCTTCCATTCCTGTGCACCTATATCAGTGTCCTTCTATTCCTGTGCACCTCTATCAGTGTCCTTCTATTCCTGTGCACCTCTATCGGTGTCCTTCTATTCCTGTGCTCCTCTATCGGTGTCCTTCTATTCCTGTGCACCTCTATCTGTGTCCTTCTATTCCTGTGCACCTCTATCGGTGTCCTTCTATTCCTGTGCACCTCTATCAGTGTCCTTCTATTCCTGTGCACCTCTATCAGTGTCCTTCTATTCCTGTGCTCCTCTATCAGTGTCCTTCTATTCCTGTGCTCCTCTATCTGTGTCCTTCTATTCCTGTGCACCTCTATCTGTGTCCTTCTATTCCTGTGCACCTCTATCAGTGTCCTTCTATTCCTGTGCTCCTCTATCGGTGTCCTTCTATTCCTGTGCACCTCTATCAGTGTCCTTCTATTCCTGTGCACCTCTATCAGTGTCCTTCCATTCCTGTGCACCTATATCAGTGTCCTTCTATTCCTGTGCACCTCTATCAGTGTCCTTCTATTCCTGTGCACCTCTATCAGTGTCCTTCTATTCCTGTGCACCTCTATCAGTGTCCTTCCATTCCTGTGCACCTATATCAGTGTCCTTCTATTCCTGTGCACCTCTATCAGTGTCCTTCTATTCCTGTGCACCTCTATCTGTGTCCTTCTATTCCTGTGCACCTCTATCAGTGTCCTTCTATTCCTGTGCACCTCTATCAGTGTCCTTCTATTCCTGTGCACCTCTATCGGTGTCCTTCCATTCCTGTGCACCTCTATCAGTGTCCTTCTATTCCTGTGCACCTCTATCAGTGTCCTTCTATTCCTGTGCACCTCTATCAGTGTCCTTCTATTCCTGTGCTCCTCTATCGGTGTCCTTCTATTCCTGTGCACCTCTATCTGTGTCCTTCTATTCCTGTGCACCTCTATCGGTGTCCTTCTGTTCCTGTGCACCTCTATCAGTGTCCTTCTATTCCTGTGCACCTCTATCAGTGTCCTTCTATTCCTGTGCTCCTCTATCGGTGTCCTTCTATTCCTGTGCTCCTCTATCAGTGTCCTTCTATTCCTGTGCTCCTCTATCTGTGTCCTTCTATTCCTGTGCACCTATATCAGTGTCCTTCTATTCCTGTGCACCTCTATCAGTCTCCTTCTATTCCTGTGCTCCTCTATCTGTGTCCTTCCATTCCTGTGCACCTCTATCTGTGTCCTTCTATTCCTGTGCACCTCTATCAGTGTCCTTCTATTCCTGTGCTCCTCTATCGGTGTCCTTGTATTCCTGTGTACCTCTATCAGTGTCATTCCATTCCTGTGCACCTCTATCAGTCTCCTTCTATTCCTGTGCTCCTCTATCTGTGTCCTTCCATTCCTGTGCACCTCTATCTGTGTCCTTCTATTCCTGTGCACCTCTATCAGTGTCCTTCTATTCCTGTGCTCCTCTATCGGTGTCCTTGTATTCCTGTGTACCTCTATCAGTGTCATTCCATTCCTGTGCACCTCTATCTGTGTCCTTCTATTCCTGTGCACCTCTATCGGTGTCCTTCTATTCCTGTGCTCCTCTATCTTTGTCCTTCTATTCCTGTGCTCCTCTATCAGTGTCCTTCCATTCCTGTGCACCTCTATCAGTGTCCTTCTATTCCTGTGCACCTCTATCGGTGTCCTTCTATTCCTGTGCACCTCTATCGGTGTCCTTCTATTCCTGTGCTCCTCTATCAGTGTCCTTCTATTCCTGTGCACCTCTATCTGTGTCCTGCTCCACTGTCTATGTCCTGCTGTCTATGCATCTTACTCTCCCTGTGATCTGTGTCCTGTTGTCACTATGCTTCTCTCTGTTTCCTGCTCCCCCATTCTCTTCTCTCGGTATACTGTCTCCCTGTGCTCCCCTGTACCCTGTTCCTCTCTGTGTTCCTTTATCTGTATCCTGATATATTTCTACTCCTCTATTTGTGTCCTGCTCCCCCTGTACTCCTTTGTCAGTGTCCTTCTCCTCCTGTGCTCCTCTATTTGTGTCCTGCTCCCACTGTGCTCCTCTTCCTGTGCCCTACTCCCCTTGTGCCCCTCTATCTGTATCCTACTGTCCCTGTGCTCCTTTATCTCTATCTAACCCCAAGATCCACTCTGCGCCCTGCCACTCTGTACTTACCTGTCTGTGTCCTTCTCCCCCTGTGCTCACCTGTCTGTGCCCTGCCCCCTGTGCGCCTCTTCCTATGTCCTTCTCCCCCTGTGCTCCACTGTCTGTGTCCTTCTCCCCCTGTGCTCCTCTCTCTGCATCCTTCTCTCTCTTTGCTCCTCTGCCTATGTCCTTCTCCCCCTGTCCTCCTCTGTCTGTGTTATTCTCCCCTTTTGCTCCTTTGTCTGTGCCTTACCCCCATGTGCTCCTCTGTCTATATCCTTCTCCCCTTGTGCTCCTCTGTCTATATCCTTCTCCTCCAGTGCTCCTTTGTCTGTTTCCTTCACCTCCTTGTGCTCCTCTGTCTGCGTCCTTCTTTCCACTGTGCTCCTCTGTCTGCGTCCTTCTCCCCACTATGCTCCTCTGTCTGCATTCTTCTCTCCTATGCTCCTCTGTCTTCATTCTTCTCCCTTATGCTCCTCGGTCTGCATCCTTCTCCCCTATGCTCCTTGGTTTGCATCCTTCTCCCCACTGTGCTCCTCTGTCTGCATCCTTCTCCCCACTGTGCTCCTCTGTCTGTATCCTTCTCCCCTATGCTCCTCTGTCTGCATCCTTCTCCCCACTGTGCTCCTCTGTCTGTATCCTTCTCCCCTATGCTCCTCTGTCTGCATCCTTCTCCCCCTGTGCTCCTCTATCTGTGCCCTGCCCCCTATGCTCCCCTCTCTGTCTCTTGCCCTGTGCTTCTCTGTCTGTGGCCTTCTCCCCCTGTGCTTCTCTATGTGTGTCCATCTCCCCTTGTGCTACTCTGTATGTATCCTGCCCCCCCGTGCTTCTCTGTTTGTGTCCTGTTCCCCTTGTGCTCCTCTGTCTGTGTCCTTCTCTGTCTGTGCTCCTCTGTCTGAGTCCTGCCCCCCACCCCGTGCTCCTCTGTATGTGTCATTCACCCCCTGTGCTCCCCTGCTTTCCACTATCTGTGTGCTGCTCTTCATTGTGCTCCTGTATGTGTCCTGCTCTCACAGCACTCATTTGTCTGTGTACTGCTGCCTCTGCACTCCTCATTCTTTGTCCTGCTCCCTCTGTGATCCCCTATCTGTGTCCTGCTACCTATGTGCTCCTCTATCTATGGCCTACTCCCCTGTGCTATCCTTCTCCTTCTATGCTCCTCTTTTTCTCCCCCCCATTTCCCTCAATTATTGTCCTGCTCCCCCTGTGCTTATCTATATCCTGCTCCTCCTATGATGATCTGCATCCTTCTCCCCCTATTTCCCTCTTTGTCCTGCTCCCGGTGTGTTATTCTGTGCATCTTACTCTCTAAGCTACACTGTTCTCCATGTACTATACTGTCCATGTGTCCTGTTCTCCCTGTACTATACTGCCCATGTGTCCTGTTCTCCCTGTACTATACTGTCCATGTGTTCTGTTCTCCCTGTACTATACTGTCCATGTGTTCTGTTCTCCCTGTACTATACTATCCATGTGTCCTGTTCTCCCTGTACTATACTGCCCATGTGTCCTGTTCTCCCTGTACTATACTGTCCATGTGTTCTGTTCTCCCTGTACTATACTGTCCATGTGTCCTGTTCTCCCTGTACTATACTGTCCATGTGTTCTGTTCTCCCTGTACTATACTGTCCATGTGTCCTGTTCTCCCTGTACTATACCATCCATGTGCCCTGTTCTCCCTGTACTATACTGTCCATGTGTCCTGTTCTCCCTGTACTATACCATCCATGTGCCCTGTTCTCCCTGTACTATACTGTCCATGTGTCCTGTTCTCCCTGTACTATACTGTCCATGTGTCCTTTTCTCCATGTATTACACCGTCCATGTGCCCTGTTCTTCATGTGCTACAGTCTGTGTGTCTATTTCTCCCTGTACTACACTGTGTGTGCTGTTCTTCATGTACTACACTATCTGCATGTCCTGCTCTCCCCGTACTATACTGTCTGTGTGTCCTGCTCCATCTGTACTACACTGTCCATATGTCTTGCTCTCCCTGTCCTACAATGTCTGTGGATGCTGCTTTCCTTGTACTATACTGTTGGTGTGTCTTGCTTTACCCATGTTATGTTGACTGTGTGTCCTGGTCTCTCTGTGTGCTATACTGTCTGTGTGTCCTTCCTTCTCACTGCTACACTTTCGTTGCTTCCCCCTCTGTATCCCACAAGGTGTATGTGTGACAGCATATTGTATGTCTCTGGGGTCCCTGCGGTTACTGAGGTTGAAAGAGGAAGCTGCCTGTGTGAGATAAGACTTACAGGGACCTGCTGTTTGTCTGCACAGAGAAACCATCAGTGCCACAGGCTTGGTAATTACATATCACAATGCACTGTATACAGGGACATAGTACAGTATATACAGGGAAAGTCAGGACACAGTACAGTATATACTGGGAGAGCAGGCCACAGTACAGAATATACAGGGAGAGGAGGACACAGTGAAGTATAAACAGGGAGTGGAGGACACAGTACAGTATATATAGGGTTGCCACATTTTACCGGCAGGCCGGTAAAAAATTGGCTTCTTTCCAATGTTAAGTCTATGGAGGGAATGCCTTGGCCGGTATTTTTTTTTAAGAAAAGGTGGCAACCCCAAGTATATACAGGGAGAGGATTGCACAGTACAGTATATACAGGAAGAGTAGGACAGTATATAAAGGGAGAGCAGGACACAGTACAGTATATACAGGGAGAGGAGGACAGTATATACAGGGAGAGGAGGACAGTATGTACAGGGAGAGTCAGGCCACAGTACAGTACATATAGGGAGATGAGAAGACAGGACAGTATATACAGGGATAGCAGGACAGTATATTAAGGGAGAGCAGGACACAGTACAGTTTATACAGGGAGTGGAGGACAGTATATACAGGTAGAGGAGGACACAGTACAGTATATACAGGGAGAGAAGAACATAGAGAGTATATACAGGGAGAAGAGGACATAGTACAATATATACTGGATGTTCAGGACACAATATAGTATATACAGGGAGAGTATGATGCAGTACCGTATATACAGGGAGAGCAGGGCAGTATATAAGGGGAGAAGACGACACAGGGAAAGCAGGACACAGTATACAAAGATCACTCTTGTATTCAATACATGGGCTGCTCCTAAAACAAGTTCTCCAAAAATGGCATATATGCAAAAACAAAAAACATGGGAGCCCAATCGTATAAAATCATCAAACAATATTGAGATGTAAATGTGGTAAAACAACCTTACATTTTCAAATGCTCAGAGGGAGGGGTATTCCAACCCACTGACAAACAAACATACTGTTGGAGAATATATACCACCTCTGCTCCAGAACTTACTGATGATGGATCGATGATGAAATGCTGAACAATGGAACAAGAACCGCTCTCTTCCAATAGAACAATAATTTAAAGGGGAACTTTTACCTCAGCTACACTTTTTGCATTGTTCTGAAGGTATTGAAATTATATTAGGATTTGTGTTTTTTTAATCATTTACATACATACTTTACAAGATATTCATGCTTCTTTCTGGGCACTTCAGCATTCTGCGGCACACTGTATCTTCGGCACAGCGGCACAAGACTTCCTAGTGCTGCAGTTCTCCTCCCACCTCCCTCCCAACTGTTCCAGGGAGCACATTCATGCTTCACTCCATAGTGGTGTGCATCACGTCTATCTTTACAGCAAACTCAGTTTATCATTATACTGAGCTTGCACCAACCAGCAGGACCACTCGGTAATGCTGCAACTATATCAATACATATTTTATATATGCAAAAATGATAGAACAAAATTGTAAACCTATACAAAAATCTTCATATTCACAACTAATCAACTATTGCATAACATGATGAAATACCCGTTTAACCTAAAAACAAAATTATGATCTATCGTTCAATGACAAAGAAAGGGTCTATAATGATGATAAAAACAATACACATGATTATAAAAAAAGACAATCGATCTGCAGCCATAAGCAGATCTAAACATATATTAACCTGATTGGGGCCTGATGTTGGGTCAACTTCTATCACAAAAATAAAGGCTATACATATGCCAACATAGATACACAATTCTTGAACAAAATAAAATTAAACTCACCAACTAGAACCCAAAACAAACAATATCATAGTACAAAAAACTTATAAAATAAATAAAGTATTTTAAAAATCCCTTAAAAATGCATACCCCTGCTACACTGCATATACAGTGAGGGAAAAAATTATTTGATCGGAGCCAAACGTGCCGGAGGCCTCCGTATGCGTTCCCTAAATGAGGGTCTCTCCCTGGGTGTCAGTCAATACAGTAAATGAAATCAGTTGGTCTAAGTCAGAAGGCAATTCTCTGGCCGCAATCTCTTCTTTAATGACATCACTCATTATTCCAGCCTACCTCTGCTGCCAATGTGCGAAACTCAATCGCATATTAGGCCACCATACGACTGCCCTGGTGGATAGACATTAGATGCTTGGCAACAGAGACAGAGCGGGCGGGTACGTCAAACACCCATTTGAATGCAGGCACAAACTCGGAAAAATCGTGAATGATAGGTTTATCATTTTCCCAAAGTGGATTCGCCCATGCCAAAGCCTTGCCCGACAAAAGTGAGACCAACAATCCGACTTTACTGCGATCATTGGGGAACGCTTGCGGTACCATCTCCATATAAATGCCCAGTTGGTTTAGGAACCCACGACACATCGCTGGGTCTCCCCCATTGCGCTCAGGAAGAGGAGCTCGACAGGAAAAACCCCTGATCACACCTGCATCAGGTGCTGCTTGTACTACCGGTACTGTATTAACAGTGGAGGCCATCGGTTGTCCGACAGGACGGTCAAGGTGTGCAGTGAGGTTCAACAGTGTTTGCAAAGCCATCGTAATCTGATCAATACGTTGCTACTGAGCGTCAGCCCTGCTTAGTAAGTGCTGGACAGAAGGTTAACCAGTACTGTCCATAGACATGGCCCTTTGGTACTGTGAAGGATACCCAGAGGACTCAGGAGTCAGATGTAAATATAAAATCATCTTTATTAAAGCACAGAACAAGGTAAAGAATGAGACAATAGGAGCAGGCAGAAGGTCGGCAGATAAGCACACACTGCTATCAAGAATAGTAGGCCGCCTAAACTGGACCAAACAGCTTAGACTAGGCCGGAGCCACTGGAAGTCTCTACAGGAGCTAAGGCTGGAGCAGGAACAGGAACCCCTCGGATCTTCTACCACTGGAACGCGAACTGAAACAGGAACCAGATCAGCCACGGAGGGTCTTCTACTGGAACATGGACTGGAACTAGAACAGGAGACTCCGACCAGTGACAATGGAAAACACTGACACTCATCTGCTGTCAGTCTAGCTAGGAGGAAAGCTGACTCACGCATGCAGTCAGGACCACTGAGGTCTAATACCGGACTCACACCTGCAGTCGGTATCGAAGAGAGACTACCAGGACCCCAGGTCTGCTCCAGATGGATGTCCGCAGGAGGGAGGCAATACTGAGACAAGCCAGACAGAGTCACAAGACAGCACCAGATAGGATGGTGAGACAAGTCTAAGGTCATACACGGAGTGGTTAGTCAGCCAGAGCCGCAGGTTTGCACCAGACTGGATGTCAGACAAGCCAAAGGTCATACACAGAGCAGACAGTCAGACAGAGCCACAGGTCAACACCAGATCGGGTAGTCAGACAAACCAGGTAATACACAGAGCACACTGAAACACAACTGCACTGGAACACCACAAAAGGGCAACTGAAGTGGTGTCTAGGCAGTTTATCTACTAATTTCTCCACCCCCAAGAGGTGAAGCAAATAATGTAATGTCCCTTTAAAGAACCAGGTCACGACATCACCAGGGAATCCCTGTGACACGCACCCGAGCTAGATGCGTCTGGAGCCGCCAGGGGAAGTAGCAAGGAGGTCGGTCGCCCAGACGAACACCAGGGCGCACCGGTACTCCCAACAGACACGGCTAACCCGTGAGGACGCCAAGCCCGACCGCCCACTGGGTCTGGCGGCCGGCTCCAAGGTGAGCGAACGCTTACATTAGGCCACTCCAGGACCTTAATGTGCGTCTTCTTGAGCCACTCCTTTGTTGCTTTGGCGGTGCATTTTGGGTCATTGTCATGCTGGAATACCCATCCACGACCCATTTTCAATACCCTGGCTGAGGGAAGGAGGTTCTCACCCAAGATTTGATGGTACATGGCCCCATCCTTTGTCCCTTTGATGCGGTGAAGTTGTCCTGTCCTCTTAGCAGAAAAACACCCCCAAAGCATAATGTTTCCACCACCATGTTTGACGGTGGGAATGGTGTTCTTGGGGTCATAGGCAGAATTTTTCCTCCTCCAAACACGGCGAGTTGAGTTGATGCCAAAGAGCTTGATTTTGTCTCATCTGACCACAACACTTTCACCCAGTTCTCCTCTGAATCATTCAGATGTTCACTGGCAAACTTCAGACGGGCCTGTATATGTGCTTTCTTGAGCAGAAGGACCTTACGGGCGCTGCAGGATTTCAGTCCTTCACGGCATAGTTATCACGGTGCCAGTGCTCTTTTCTGTCACTCTCGGTGTGTTACGCTTCCATTGGCTGAGCTTAGTTTGGCCCGCCCAGTATGGCCTTTTTATACTGGGCCTCTGGCACCTGTCAGGTGCCCTTTCGTGGTGTTCCTGTACCAGTGCTACTGTGTTGCTGTGTTCCTGCGTTCCTGTGTACCGACTTGGCCCGTTTGACTACTCCTTCTGGTTCCTGCTCCGTGATCCGACCCGGCCTGGCTAACGTTCCTGCTCCGTGACCTGACCTGGCTTGTCTGACGTTCCTGCTCCGTGATTCGACCCGGCCTGGCTGACGTTCCTGCTCCGTGACCTGACCCGGCTTGTCTGATGTTCCTGCGCTGTGATCCGGCCAGCTATTCTGATCCTGTTCTCCGTGTCGCTTGGGCGACATTCTTACTTCCGCATTGCTGGCCAGCAGACTGAGTGTTGTGGCCTCCATCCCACTGAGCTTTCCGTTTACTCTTGCAGAGCACTGTTGCCTCCGTTAACTCTGAGCCTTCCGTTAACACTTGCAGAGCACTGTTGCCTCCGTTAACTCTCAGCCTTCCGTTAACACTTGCACAGCACTGTAGCCTCCGTTAACTCTGAGCCTTCCGTTGACAATTGCAGAGCACTGTTGCCTCCGTTACACTGGGCCTTCTGTTGGCTCTTGCAGAGCACTGTTGCCTCCGTTACACTGGGCCTCCCGTTAACTCTTGCAGAGCACAGTGTTTCCGTTACTGCATCGGTCGGGTGCTATTGGCTCCAATCCTCCAGCTCTTGCAGTGTACAGTGTTTCCGTTACTGCACCGGTCGGGTGCTATTGACTCCAATCCTCCAGCTCTTGCAGTGTACAGTGTTTCCGTTACTGCACCGGTCGGGTGCTATTGGCTCTAGTCCATCAGCTCTTGCAGTGTACAGTGTCTCCGTTACTGCACCGGTCGAGTGCTCGTGGCTCAAGTTTGTGCTAGCTCTAGCAGAGTATTGTGGCCTCCGTTTCTGCTCAGACTCAGTAGAGTCTAAGTCCTGCTTTACAGACTAGGTGCTTCCACATCTCGCACCACAGTCTCATGCTACCATTACCATCATACTGGGCGTTGTCAAACACACCACATCAGAGACTGTTTACCTTCTATGAACTTTAACCCATGTTGTGTTGAAGTTGCCTGGTTATGCCTGACCTGTGACAGTATCTTACTCTCTACCTTGTATACTGGGCCTGTGTGGGCATATGTACATGATTGATATTTTCCTGTGATTAACTATAGCCCGTAGTGGGCATTCACTTTGTGTCTTTTAAAAAAACTGTGTTTTATTCTAACCTACTATGTCTGAATGTCGTACAAACCGTTACAACAGTGTGTTACCAATTGTTTTCTTGGTGACTACGGTCCCAGCTGCCTTGAGATCATTGACAGAATCCTCCCGTGTAGTTCTGGGCTGATTCCTCACCGTTCTCATGATTATTGAAACTCCACTAGGTGAGATATTGCAAGGAGCCCCAGACCGAGGGAGATTGACAGTTATTTTGTGTTTCTTCCATTTGCGAATAATCGCACCAACTGTTGTCACCTTCTCACTAAGCTGCTTGGTGATGGTCTTGAAGCCCATTCCAGCCTTGTGTAGGTCTACAATCTTGTCCCTGACATCCTTGGACAACTCTTTGGTCTTGGCCATGGTGGAGAGTTTGGAATCTGATTGATTGATTCTGTGGACAGGTGTCTTTTATATAGGTAACAAGCTGAGATTAGAAGCACTCCCATTAAGGGAGTGCTCCTAATCTCAGCTTGTTACCTGTATAAAAGACACCTGGGAGCCAGAAATCTTGCTGATTGATAGGGGGTCAAATACTTATTCACTCAGTAAAATGCAAATCAATTTATAACTTTTTTGAAATGCATTTTTCTGGATTTTTTTGTTGTTATTCTGTCTCTCACTGTTCAAATAAACTTACCATTAAAATTATAGACTGATCATTTCTTTGTCAGCGGGCAAACGTACAAAATCATTAGGGGATCAAATAATTTTTTCCCTCACTGTAAGTCAATGAAAAGGTGTTTCAGTTTACTCATTAAGACCTAGTAGTGTGAGACTGGACATGCGAAAAATACAAAAAGACTCTCTGTTGTAGGCGATCATTATTCTGACTGGTTTATTGTATTCAGATGGAGTAATTACTAAACCACTAGGATCCTTATCATGATGCAGTGGAATATGCCTAGAGACCCCATGTGCCTGGAATCTATTTCTCATGCTCCAAACTGAACCCATAATTGTTGGGAGGTCTGGCCAACATATTGTAGACCACATCTACATGTCAGGAGGTAGATGACATAGCTTGAACCACAGTTCATAAAATCCCTAATAAAAAAGTCTCAGAAGTCACACAGGAAGTGAACTCATAGACCTTATGGGAAATGCAAGAACAAGACAGATATCTAGTCCTCAAACATCTATATGAGCCTATTAAATTAGCACTTAGATTGAGGTCCAAAGGGGTAAGTGAACATTCAATGCAATAATATGGAATGTAGCATTGGTTGTTTACATGAGAGTTCTCATCATATCTCCGGAAACCACTGTTCTATACACTACTTTAGGGTAATCGAAAATTGAATCCATGTGTAAGTCCAAATAACTGCTTCGATCCATAGATTGAAAGAAGTTGTGACTCATAATGACACAACCCGGTAATCCCACTAATTCCAGATCTAAAAATCGAATGGTCATAGGGTCGATATAACCAGTGAACTCCATATTCTACCTATTTTCTTTCATAGGAGAACAGGAATAGGGAGAACAGGACACACTGTCAGTATAATACAGGGAGAGCTGGACACACAAACATTGAAGAAAAGGGAGAGCAGGACACACACAGACAGTGAATTACAGAGAGAACAGGACACAAACTGACAGCGTATTACAGAGAGAACAGGACACACAGACAGTGTATTTCAGAGAGAACATGACATGCAGACAGTGTATTACAAAGAGAGCAGGACACACAAACATTGTATCACATGGAGAACAGGAAATCAGACAGGATTGCATATGGAAAACAGAACACACAGACAGTATAGTACAGGGACAGCAGGACACAGACAGTGTAGAAAAGGGAGAGCAAGACACACAGGCAGTGTAGTACAGGGAGAGGAGGACACACAGGCAGTGTAGTACAGGGAGAGGAGGACACACAGGCAGTGTAGTACAGGTTTGAGAGATATTCTTTGCTAAAGTTCTCTCCCTCCTGATGTCTGCTGTAAAGCTGACAGCAGGAGATCCGTGTCAGCTGACACAAGGACGCTCTTCAGCAGAGCCGCAATAGTGTGATTTAAAACAGAACTACCATCCATGAATAAATCTGGCCCAAATAGAGCAGGGCACACAGACAATGTAGTAAAAGGAGAGCAGGACACACAGTATAGTACAGGGAGGATAGGACACACACACAGTATAGTACAGGGAGGGCAGGACACACAGGCAGTGTAATTAGGGTGACCACGGGTCCCGGAACGTCCGGGACTGTCCCTTATTTCAGGGACATGTCCCGCGTCCCGGGTCCCCTTCAACCGGGACAATGAAGTGTCCCGGAATGAAGGCAAGCCGCCCTGGATGTCAGCCTGCAAGCGGTGTGTCACATCATGGACGCCGCTCGCGGCGTCCATGATATGACACACCGCTTGCAGGCTGACATCCAGGGCGGCAATGCAGCTTACCTGGAGGCAAGCGCTCTAGTAATACAGAGCGCTGGGAGATGACATCACTCCCAGCGCTCTGCATTACTGGCCATACCGCGCGGGAGCTTCAGCTCTGTGCCTCCTCCGGCACAGAGCTTCAGCTCTGTGCCGGAGGAGGCACAGAGCACATTCTACGCCGCTAGACCACCAGGGACTTAAGGTATGACGGCTAGGGTGACCACGTCCCGGAATGGCAGAAGGGAAATGTGGTCACCCTAAGTGTAATACAGGGAGAGGAGGACACACAAGCAGTGTAGTACAGGGAGTGGGGGACACACAGGCAGTGTAGTACAGGTACAGCAGGACACTCAGGCAGTGTAGTACAGGGAGAGGAGGACACACAAGCAGTGTAGTACAGGGAGAGGAGGACACACAGGCAGTGTAGTACAGGTACAGCAGGACACACAGGCAGTGTAGTACAGGGAGAGGAGGACACACAGACAGTGTAGTACAGGGAGGGCAGGACACACAGACAGTGTAGTACAGGTTTGAGAGATATTCTCTGCTAAAGTTCTCTCCCTCCTGATGTCTGCTGTAAAGCTGACAGCAGGAGATCCGTGTCAGCCGACACAAGGACGCTCTTCAGCAGAGCCGCAATAGTGTGATTTAAAACGGAACTACCATCCATGAATAAATCTGGCCCAAATAAATATCCATCTGGCGACTAGCTGCTCAGTAGCGCTAGTCGACAGAAATATTACCTGGTGTTTGAGAATTATACGCTGTTCCCAGACTGACAGACAGGAAACAGCGCATCTCTCCACAGTGACGTCTGCGAGCCTGCGCTGTCAGTCCCTTTTGGAGCCAAACGGCTCCTAGCAACGCCTCCTAGAGCAGGCTGGGACTGACATCGCAGGTGCGCAGTCATCACTATGGGAAGATGTCTGCGCTGTTTCAGTCCGGGAGCAGTATACATTTCTCAAACATCAGGTAATATTTCTGGCGACTAGCACTATTGAGCAGCTAGTCGTCCGTTGGATATTATTTTGGGCCAGATTTATTCATGGGTGGTAGTTCCACTTTAAAAAGAATTACTTCTTAGGAACGGTCTAAAATGTATGCTTGCAAACCAAGCACACTTTGTAGACCGTTCCAATTAAGTATTTATTTTAAAATTGTGCTATTGTGGCTCTGCTGAAGAGCCGCCTGTCGTCCCCCAGACCAGGAACTCCTGCTGTCAGCTTACAGTTGACGTCAGGAGAAGGAGAGGGAGGGGAGGACCGAATATCTCTCAAACTGTAAAGGTTTGAGAGATGGGATTTGCTGCACAGAATTTTTCTTTTTAATCTACAAAACAAAAAAAAAAAACATTTTTATGGGACATTAGTGTACCTTTAAACCCTTAAATGCCAGAGAGACACCAAACATATTGTGCAGTCATGCGTTGGAGAGTTCTCTAGCATACATGGGGTTAAAAAGCCCTTTTCAATCAATTGGAATTCAGGAAATGTTCATTCATCCCCTGTGTTACATTTGGTTTCCCTCAAAATGATTCCACATTTCTAACGTACATATGGGCCGATGTTTCTCTGGACGGTTAGGAGAAGTAATGGCAGGGAGAAGTTACTGCGTTCTTTAGTACTATAAAGGAAGTCAGCTTACTTCCCTCTTCAAATTCAAAAGCAGAATTTATCTTTGTCTCCCCAGCATGGAGCTGGGAAGTCGGTCTTGGCCCCATTGTCCATGTGGAGTTTAAGGGTCTTGTGAAAAATATGTATCTTGGACAGAAAATGCCCACTCGAGCTTGAGGCCGATGCCTGTGTTTTGATTGGCTGAGAGGACAGAATGAGCTGCACTTGGAATCTGTTGCCCTATAAGGTAAGCTGAGGCTGGCTCTCATACTGCGAGTGTGTCACTCTGTCAAAGTCTGATGTAAGAAGGAAAAGTATCATGGACAGAGGAACAGTGGTACATTAATTGCACCACAGGGGACAAAACAAGTCATAATAAATCCAATTATTTAAACCCTTTGAATGCCAGAGGGGTATACAATGCATTGCAAAGCAATGCGTTGCATACCCCTTTGGCACTCAAAGGGTTAAATGGGGTAGTAATGCATTGGTGAGCTCTCTAGTATTCAAATAGTTAAAAGATTAATTTAAATCAGTTTTAATTTTTTATGTGTTTGCTCAATTGGTTTGCTCCAGATCTGCACCGTTTTATCTTTGCAATTAAGCTTCCGGGTCCAACAGTCTGTTGTCCACCAAGAATTATTAACCTTTTAGCTGCCAGTCAGACCTTTTATGCATGGTAACCCATTCTGGCAGCAAAAGGATTCACCATCGGAGTTCCAGAAGGTCGTGAGGACTCCCCCTGGCACTCACATGGTTAAAATAAAGGTGTGGTGGTTATATTAAAGTGCTAAGTGTATCTTGGTTTTAACCCTTTAAGCACCAAGGGGTTTTCAGTGTTTTGTTTGTTTGGGTTTCTTTTAACCCTTCGAGCGCCAGAATGGTACCCAACACATTGAAAAGAGATGAGTTGCATATCCCCTGGCACTCAAACAGTTAAGAAGAAATAACTGGCCATACAGGGAAAGAAACGTAGAACAGTTCTAAGGCACCATGAATGACAAATTGAAATCCTCCTAATTCTTAATGATTTAAAAGGATATTTTAACACTTGAATGCTAGTAAGGTCTGTAGTGCATTGAGATGTGTTGAAGACCTTTCTAGCATTTAACAGATTAACCCTCGGAGTGCCACAAGGGTGTTCAACGCATTGCAAGGCAAAGCGTTGGACACCCCTCTGTCACTCTAAGGGTTAAATGCCCTATTTCAATAAATGGGAATTTTCCATTGTCCCCTAGGAGGCAGCTGGTTTTCCGCAGAATTGCTGCAATTTTGTGTCGTGCAGGTGGCGAAATTATAAAAAGTACATATTCATAATAAAGGGCACGTTGTAAATCTACATTGCCCCTTTAATGTAAAAAATATATATTTATTTTAACCACTTGGATGCTACAGAGATCTCCAGTGGTGTGAGAGGAGACTTAGTAAATAGTTCAGGGTTGCAACTCTCACCAGCCATTCGAAGGGGGGTGTGGGGGTCACAAAACTGTCGTAAAATCCAGACTTTATAGGTTACGTGTAACCCCCATATAACCAATGTGTTAGGCTTTCAAGACAGACACAGAGGTTCTATGGGGGCTGCATTAAGCAGAACAAGTGACTGTACTGAGAGACTTCAATGTTATAGTTCAGTCTCTTCTCACTGGACCAACAAAGGAACAGTAATGGTGTCTATTTACTGACCCGGTCCTGCTCTCTCATTGGTCTGTCAGAGCTCACAGTGCAACCCTGCCTTCACTGGCTAGTCTTTCCCCATTGGACCATATCTGCCTTAGGGGCACTAACCGAGTAATAGTTTCCCTTTAAGAATAAGCATTTTCTTTAGCATTCAACAGGTTAAGCCTCTAAAATTAAGAAAACTCTCTAGCATTTAATTGGTTAAGCAATTAAAAATAAGAAAACGTCTCTCTAGCATTCAATGGGTTAACTTCTTAAGAATAACAAAAATGTTCTCTATTATCCAAGGAGTTACCCTAAGAATAAGGAAAATTCTGTCTGGCATCCAAGAGATTAACCTCTTAACAATAAGACAATACATAGTTATTTTATTAATATTTAAAACAATAACATATTCCATGAAGGTTGGTTCACTCTTCCAGTGCCAACAAAATGATCGGAGCGCACAAAGGGTTGAGACCTGCACCACGGGGAAGAGTTAACCCTCTGAGTGTCAGAGGGGTATGGAACACATTGCTCTGGCACGAAGTCTAGCATCAAACTTAATCCTTTGAGTGCCAGAGGTGTATCTAATGCAGGCCTTAAAATCTGAAGTCCTTTGCTACTAGCCAGACCTGTAAAGTTACTCGCCACTACAAGCCATAATATACCAACCAGGGCTGAATTTCTACTCGCCAGGGCTAAATTTTAATTCGCCATTGGCTAGTGGCGAGTGGAAATTTTGAGCCCTGATCTAATGCATTGCACTGCAATGCTTTGTGTACCTCTCTGGCACCTAAAGGGTTAAGTGTGGCATTTAAAAAGTAACATATGCCAGTTTTGGAAGTCTTAACACTACATAGTGACATTAGTAAAGGAGAAAATTCGGGCACAGTGGATTTATACAGAAATGTTGCAAAATGCAACATTTTAGTGACACCATTTTCTCTAGAATATTAATGCCAGGTATAATCTGTTCTTAAGAATTTTTGCATGTCAATTAATTAGTTACTTTGCAAAATAATTAAATATTTGTAATGCTGCCCTTACTCATTTATAAATAACACCTAACCCCCACCAGTTGCGATGGTGACAATTCTTTCAACATCAAAAACAATTTTTAAAAATCTCCCCATACAGCCTGTATTGTTCATACATTGCTTCCAACTGTTTCACCAGGTTTTGAGGAAATGGTTGCGTGAATGAATTCTCGGGTCTTTGTGGTCCTTGCCTTCTGACAAAATATCCTGCATGTTACATGTGGGCTGTGTGCGTGCTAAATTTATATCTCTTCAAACTGCAGAGGGTTACATGAGTGGATCAGTACAGGTTTCCCAATTCACTGGGATATTTGCTGAGACAAAAAGTGGAGAAACTTTGTAGCAAAGCTATTTTTTTAATGAGGGAAAAAAGAAAATCCCCATTAAATAAAATTGAAGTTAATCCTTTGAATTCCAGCACTTTGGCACTCAAAGGATTAAAGGGATAGTAATGTTTCACAATAAAAGCAGCTCCAACTAATCGTCATAGTATTTGGGCCAAGGAGAATGTGTTTCAAAACTGTCAGAGTTGTAGTTCAAGAGTAATTGAATGATAAAATATCCCCTCCCACCCCTTTTACTGATGTAACACTGCTCAACTCAGAGCAGCAAGACTGTCCGGATGGATCACAGAGAGGGACAATCTTCAGTGATCCAAAGGAAAAACCTGAAAAACCTGTCAAGGGGGCAGGGTTTTCCTTATCCTCACAGTGAGAAGATTGTCCCTTGCTGCGATCTGTCCGATCAAGAGACCAGATTCCACATCTAAGGGGAGGTGCCTTACACTAGGTAAAAGGGGTGGGAGGGGGATACTTTATCATTCAATTACCCTTGAACTACAACTCTGATAGTACTGAAATAACACTCTCCAGGGCCCAAATACTATGAAGATTAATTGGAGCTGCTGTTTTTGTGAAACATTACTACTTTGAGTGGCAGAGGGGTATGCAACGCATTGCTTTGCAATGTGTTGCATACCCCTCTGGCACTCAAAGGGTTAACCCCCTTTAATGTTAGCGAGAGCTCTCCAACAAGCTGGGAAGGTTTTGAAATCCCAATTTCAATCAATATTCATCTTGGAAAATATTTAAAATTGTTCCCTATGGAGCACTCAGTTTGTTACAGAATTGCTCTTGTGCATATGGAAACTATGACGAATGTACAATGATGGTTGTGAGCTAAGATAGATGCTGGAATTGAGTTTTTCCACCCTTCATCTGCCTACATCAATTTACTAACCTATTTATGCCAGAATTCCTCCTCTTAACACAGTGTACAATGTAAAAAGAGACTAGCCAGACATTCACATTCAAGGTCAATACAAAGAACTATACAGGAGATCTGTGTCGGCCGACACGGAGGCGCTTGAGAAGTGCCGCTATCTCATTATTTACCACTAACCCCTTCATTGGAATGGTCTAAAATGTGTGCCTGGTTTTCAAGAACTCGTTTTAGACCATTCCAATTAAGGTTTCATGGTAAATAACGAGATCGCGGCTCTGCTCAAGCGCCTCCGTGTCGGCCGACATGGATCTCCTGCTGACGGCTTTACAGCTGTCAGTAGGAAACAGCGAACTTTAAACGCCTGTATCTCTTAAACCATATCTGAGAGATATGTTTTTTTCCATTTAGCTCAGTTTTTTAAGCTCTTCTAAATGCAAAAAACTTTTTTGTGGACATTACTAACACTTTAAGTGGAGCTGGTACTATAAAAATGTGCATTTGGGAGTGGTGTTTACTATTTAAAAATTAAATATGCATTGTGAATAATAACTAGTAATTATATAGCACCTTTCTCCAAGTGGTACTCAAAGCACTTTTTAGCACACATTCTTGGAATTGATTGAATCATCAGCTGAATAACAGATGTTATTATTATCCAACCAATGGTACTCATTTATCGAACTTGTCGAACCTGCAACTTTTCTGTTTGAACGGTCTCCGCAGTCAGGTATTTACCACTGAGCTATCTCGCCGGTATGGCAATCTGCATCATATAATTTGACACATTTTATACCAGGCCTTACTTTTCCTCATAATGAGGTAAGGCTGCATTAGCTGGTCTGCTAAATCCACCAACCATGTTCCTGTTGTAGTCCTTGATGCAGAGTGGTTTTCTAAGCACCTGAGCTTTGCCACGGACTGAGACTGGTACAGTGCTGTTATCATGGATGGTGCTTAGCATGTACACATCTTTTTTGTTTCCAAAGTTGATTGCTAACAGTTATTCTTGGGACAAAGCTGAGCAGTCTCCCCATTTCATCTGGGTAGCTGTAATTTTTTGGGAGGGAAATCTTTGCAGTTTTTCCTAACTTTGCAGTTTTTCCTAACTTTGCCACAATGTCAGAACCCCGGCGGATAGGAAAGTCAGAGAGGCTGGGAGTACCAAGATGGAGGAACAGGGAACTCCTCCAACAAGGAATTACTGAGCAAGAAGCTGGGGTGCGAGACTGGGGAGCGGAACTTGGGATGACAATTTCACCCAAAATATCTTCCCCCAAAAATAAATTTAAAAAACGACAAATTAAAATTGTAAAAAAACAAAACAGTAAATATTCATATATGAATATTTTTTTCTTTTTTAAACCTAACTCTAAGTCTAAACCTAACACTAGCCCTAAACCTTACCCTAACTCACATCAGACCTAATCCTATCTAATACCTACCCACCCAAACTAATTAACTAATTAATTAATTAATTAATTATATTTAAAAAAATAATTTATTCTAAAAAGGGAGGGGGGACAAAATGGACTACAGATCAGTAAATGCTGAAAGTACAGTGATCAGAGGGTGACATTTTTTTAAAACAATGTATCACAATCTGAGACAATGTAGCTGCTTGTCTGTCTCTCTCTCTTCCTCACAGTCTGTGTGAGGATGAGGGAGACAGAGAAGAGACAAAGGCAATGTTTATAAACATTGCCTTTGTCATATGGATCCTAGCACGTGATTCGCTGTTTCAGCAAATCACGTGTGGAAGGTGCCCAGGTTGGCCGAAACTAACTGTTCCAGTGCAGAGCAGTTAGTAACAGTCTTCCTGCTTTACTCCATCACTCACTGAGGAGCAATGGGAGTTTTAACCCTTGCTGTGCTAGGACCATTACCTATCCTTAACCCTTAAGGACCAGGACTGTCACACGTGTCCTTGCCTGTGTGTCCTAGCATGTCACCTATTTTTTGTTCACAGTGCACAAAGACCAGAGCGGTCACTATCAGACTCCCTTTCAGTGAGGCGGCACACGTAATCAGTGCTGGCTCACCAAATAAGATCAAAGCAGTCCTCAAGGGGAATCCACTTCCTGGCTCGCTGGTCATTAACACCTTAAGGACCGGTGACGTGCCAGGACTGTCGTGGAATTCTGGGACAGCAGCACAGCTACACCCCACTCTGGCATCCGAGAATCCGTTTCGAGAAAAAAAAAAGTGCCGTGGTCCTTAACGGCCACCCACTGCTGGATCGGGCAGTTATTAAGGGGTTAAAGGATGGGAATGTGTGATGGTCCTCTCATGGCACTAGTCACGAACGGGTTAAAGACAAGACGGGTCCAAAAAAGCACTGTCATGCAATGCATTGCACATCACTCTCATGCGAATGCTATGCAATGCATTGCATACCCCTCTGGCATTCAAAAAGGATTAATGATTAATCTTAAATTTGAAATGGGTTTTGATATCTTTAAATAGCATGTACTTTAGCCTTCTGGAAATGTTGAGGCACTGTGTATGTACATTTCTGGATGATATAGCTCTGTACATTTCCACTTGGGAATATCACCTGTGTCATGTAAGGGAAGACCTGTACCTGATACAAGATGCCAGATTGACTGTACTACCTGATATGTATAAGAATGCTTCAGTACCTGGGTCACAGGGTAAAGAGTGGGAAGTTGTGGCTAATCTGGAGGTCTTACAAAACTGGCCTACACCCCAGAGAAACAGGTGCTGTCATTCCTGAAGACTGGTAGTTATTATCAAAAATGTGCCCCCCATTGTATTGCCTTGGCCAAACCCCTGATGGATCTGAACTATAAGAACCAACATGGCCGGCGCCACCAATAGGCGAGGTAGGCACTGGCCTAGGGCGCACATTTAGTGGGGACGCAGAGCCGCACACACATCGGCGTCTGCTGTGTGGAAGGAAAGAGAGAGAGAGAGACACCACTCTGAAAAGAGCAACAGCTTACAAAGCCTCCTGCTGCCACTCCCAACAATCTTTGCTGCACCCGGCTGAGCAGCAACACTGCAAGAAGGGTCTCCTTATGGACAGCTGGGATCTTTCCAGATAAGGAGGACTGTGAGCCTGAAGTTAAGGTAGTGAATAGGAAGCAAAAGAAAGTCTGCAAACCCAGGACAATATATCCAGTTTTCAGCTGGCAGCTTTCAGAAAACCCAGTACCTGGCACTGCTAGAGGGAGCTGAGCTGCCAGCTTCTCTAGGTCTGACACAGACCTAGGTGAGGGGGCAATGAGTCTACTAGGTCAGTGCTCTAGTACGTGTAAATGGAGATCTCTTGTAAAGACAAGAACGTATGCACAGAATAACAGAGGGTAAGAAATTAAACACTCCATTGATTTACATGGGTCGTTTAACCCTTTGAGTGCATTTAGTACCCCTTCTGGCACTCAAACGGTTAAGCCCTTGACTGCTAGAGAGGACAGCATTGGAGACCTCTCTAGTATTCAAGCTGTTTAAGACCCCATTTATTTTAAATGGAGTTTGGTACATTTATATTTCTCCCCTTTAAAGCAACTGGTTTATTATTAATAATAAAATATCTACCTTTTAATGGATAGATTTTTTATCCATTTTAGAACTGGTGCATATGCATATTGAAATAAAATAATCATTTTTATAATGCAAAATTACAGTTATGTGTTACTCAATTATTTGGTCAAAAATCAGATGTTCTGCCTACACTTATACACAAAGAGATAAGCACACACCCTGACACACATACAGACAAGCATACACATTGACACACTTATACACATATACAGAACACACACTCATACACAAAGATACACTTACACAGAACACATACTCATATACACTGATACACATATAGAGAGGCATACACACACTTACACAGTGAAACCATTACAGAGACTCACACACATTAAAACTTATACACATATAGGGAACACACACTGACACTTATACACATATAGGGAACACACTGACACACACATACACATATAGGGAACACACATTGACACAAACATTCACATATAGGGAACACTGACACACTTATACACATATAAGGAACACATGCAATCACACACTGATACACATTCAGAGAAACACACACACAGATGCACAAATAGACATCACACATTTTCACAGATATTGGGAACACACACTCACACATACGCACAAATAGGGAACACACAAATTGACACTCAAACCCATATAGGCAACCCACATACAGGGGAGTTACACAAAGGGTGGAGTCAAGGGGCAGCAAAATGAGGTTTTGCCTAGGGTGCCAGAAAAATCGTTGCACTAGCCTTGAGAACCAATCACACACATTGGTGTGGATATAGACATATAAAGAGATGGCCATGCTTATTTCAGCCCTGAGTTTGCTTCACTGGACTTCAACAAAAGGCCAATGGCTTAGATGGATGCCTCTGCATACAGACTTGGGGGGAGTGCTGAACCATTTATCTGACACAGGAGAGGAGTTTAAGGTGGTTACTGATCACAAACCTATCTGAACGAGGCTGCAGGGGAAAATGGATGCGTGTTCTACTGGAGCTTAGTCCTGCAGCCTTCTAACTTCCAAATGGTAGTCAGGAGAGGGGCTTAACACCATGAGACAGGTGGATTCTCCCACCAGGAGATCAACGAACCTGGGGCCAGAAACAGAAATGATTGTTCTGTGACTTACTTCTTAAATGGGAGAGAGTAGCTATGATGGGACCTTGGGATCTAGTGACTGCAGATACAGTGAATACATTTAAGAGATGATTAAATCCAAATGTAGCAGAAGGGAACATACAGTGTTGTACTGTAGATTAAATAACACCTTCTGGTAAATAGACAAACCCAACTTTGAGTCAGGAAGGATTATGTAAGTATGTTTATGAGATATACTGTGGCAAAGGTTGAACTTGATGGACACTGTCTTTTTTTCAACCTAATTTACAATATTTACTAATGTACCAAAAAAACTAGACACTTTTGGAAATACTCTCTAGTTTTAAAGGGGAACTATCCTGTTTTGCCAAGTCTGCTCCTATTGGGGCAGCCGCATAGGCTTCTACAGTTGGGTTAGAAAATCCATTCAATACAGTGACTGGGTCAAATACCACATCACTCTGAACTGTGAGAATGGACATCTTGCAGTTCACAGTCTATCGTAGGATCAACAAGAGAGAACTAGAGACCTTTTTTCAGACCACCTTTCTACTTCCCCTCTGATCTGCTGGGGCTCACAATGCAGCCTCACCTTTATCGATACATCTGCTCCCCAAGGAACAGATCTGCTCATGGGGCCTTTAAATAATTTTAATTAGAAGCATTACAATAGGCATAGAGTTAATAAATAGGTCACAGCGCCTAGTTTCATGTAGAATGGTATTATTACATCCCCCTTAATAGATTTTGTACTGCAGAATAAGATTTTAATTTAAAATCCATGTTCTCAAGGTTCACTAAAAGGGTTAATATTTCCATTGAACAGCTGATTTTGAAAATTCCGCAGTATGGCAAACCACCCTGTGTATTGTGAGTTTTCCTTGTCATAAGCACCCACCTATCAGACCAATGTGATATCTTGTTTTTATGAGTGATAACTAGCTTAGCATATAATGTTATTCCTGGGTATTTAGGGTTTTTAAATTAAAGTGGTAGTAATGTTTCACAAAAAAGCAGCTCCAATTAATCTTCATAGTATTTGGGCCATGGAGAGTGTTATTTCATTACTGTTCAAGTTGTAGTTCAAGAGTAACTGAATGATAAAGTAACCCCCCTCCCAGCCCTTTTACCTAGTATAAGCCGCCCCCCCCCTCAGATGTGGAATCTGTTCCATTGACCAGACAGATCACAGCAAGGGACAATCTTCTTACTGTGAGCATAAGGAAACCCCCACCACCACCCTTGACAGTTTTTTCCATTTTATTCTTATGCTCACAGAAGATTGTCCCTCTCTGTGATCCATCCGGACAGTCTTGCTGCTCTGAGGTTAGCAGTGTTATATCAGTAAAAGGGGCGGGAGGGGGATACTTTGTCATTCAATTACTCTTTAACTACTCTTGAGAATGGAAATCTTGCAGTTCACAGTCTATCGTAGGATCAACAAGAGAGAACTAGAGATCACTTTTCAGACCACTGCTCTACTTCCCCTCTGATCCACTCCTTTATTGATACATCTGCTCCTCAAGGAACAGATCTGCTCATGGGGCCTTTAAATAATTTTAATTAGAAGCATTACAATAGGCATAGAGTTAATAAATAGGTCACAGCACCTAGTCTGATGTAGAATGGTATTATTACATCCCCCTTTAATAGATTTTCTACTGCAGAATAAGTTTTTAATTTAAAACCCATGTTCTCAAGGTTCACTTAAAGGGTTAATATTTCCATTGAACAGCTGATTTAGAAAATTCCCAGTATGGCAAACCACCCTCTGTGTTTCTCACTGAAGATTGTCCCTCTCTGTGATCCATCCGGACAGTCTTTCTGCTCTGAGGTGAGCAGTGTTACATCAGCAAAAGGGGCGGGGGGGATACTTTATCATTCAATTACTCTTGAACTACAACTCTGACAGTATTGAAATAACACTCTCCAAGGTGCAAATACTATGAAGCTTAATTGGAGCTGCTTTTATTGTGAAACATTACTGTCCCTTTAAGCTGTCAAGTCAGTAATGCGTTGTTTTGTCAGCAACAAGGTTAACAGGGAGCTATCATTCCAGTCCAAGAATGGGCAGTCTGAATCCCTCCAGCCATTTTGAGACCACATTCTTCCATACAATGATGAGAGTTGCAGTTCCATAGATTGCTCACCCTACACTAGACTGTGTGGACTATGTGATTATGACGAACCGTGTAATCTATGGCTGGAATATACTACTCCTGAAAATCTGCTCTATTACTCATGTTGTGGCTCTGTGCTTCAAAACAATAGATTTATCTTATTTACTAGAATGCAATTCATGGATTCTTTGAAGGTATTCTCCTATAGATAAAGTGACAAGATCTCCATTTTTAATGCAGGATGCTAATGAAACCATACATTGAAGGATCCCACTGGTTCTTATGCAGTCCTGCAGAACAAAAATGTAACAAGATTCTTGCATTGAAATGGTGATCTAGTCACATTATCCATAGAAAACATCAAGGAACACCAACAGCTTCTATTAAAGGGATAGTAATACTTTATTTTTACTATCCCCCTTATTGTAGATATTTGTAAAATAATTTAATAGCCCCCAGGTTCATCTCTCAAACCAGTGGCATAACTAGAAGCCACCGGGACCTGGTGCAGAAATTGCCATGGACCCGGCCCCCCCCCATATTCACATTGCCCCATGTCCATCTCCTACCTCCATCACCCGCTCCCGCGCGGTTCTCAGTAATGCAGAGCGCTGGGAGATGAGACAAGGGAGCGAATGTTGAGGTGACTGCTCTTAGTCATGAGTGTGCACATAGAAAATGAAGGAAATTCCACCCCACATATGCTGTGGGCTAACCAGTCACACCTATCTCCCCTGGGTATGGCTGCCCCGATCCAGAACCTTCTACCAGACACAAAAAACAGGGCTTTCCTTTTATATATATAGATGGAATTTCCATAATAAAAGTGCTCTACCCTGAATAGCACACAAGCCCCAGATACTGCAGATAGTTAAAGGAGACATAAACATATCTTGGAGCTTTCATTTGTGGAGTCCCCTGGAGGGGACTCCTTTGATACCGCTGGGGAGTATTACTGCAACAAATAGCAGTAAAAAGGGGGCAAGGTTTACCTGTGAGTGGAGGCGTGGCATTCTGGGACATCACATAAGTGGGCAGGAAGTAGGAGGAATTGGGTGAGAAGGAGGAAAAGTAGGAGGAACTGTGTGGGAAAGAGCAGAAGTGGACAGAGTTTTAAAGAAAACTCCCCACATCCAGAGAATCATCCTTTGCCCCCGAGATCCGGTAAAAACCGGAGTCTCCAGGGTAAATCCAAAGAGTTACCAGGTATGGAAATAAACCCACCTAGTAATAATAACCCCCCCACTCACACACTATACTATTGACACAAACTCCTAATGACCCCTATGATTTTTGCTTTTGTTCAAGAGATAACAGCTTCAATCAGTCTTGGATGTCATGTCCATGGAGGCGGACATGACAGTAGCTAGAAGGACTGCAGGATGTTATACTCTATCTGTTCACTGCACAGAGGGATGTATAATACATTCGTTCACAATGTGTTGCACACATCTTTCATGCTTAAATTGTTAAATGGACAATGATGGGCCCATCAAGTACCCTTTTAAATAAACTGCACTACCCTTGCAGCAATGAGAACTGAACTTAGAATTCAGCCATTTCCTCTATGTTTTCCCTGCAGATCACAGAGCCCTACAGCCTGGGTGATGTCAGAGCATCACATGACACTCATGGGAGAGGAAGCAGCATTGCTGTCCTCTACGTATAATCCCTGTGTTCATGAATCTGCAGTCACTGGGTTTTTTATGGAGAAGAGAGGAATCTCCCATGAGCATAATTCGCAAGTGTCGCACTTTAGGAGGGACAGACCCTCTTTGGGACTCAAATCCCTCTGTCCCTCCTTCCTACCCTGGTGTCCCTCTTTTTAGGAGATCAGACTATGTGGTGTGTGTATATAAGTGTATCACATTGTTCTACAGCAATAAAACATTCATTTTTGTTGAAACATCATTATATGTCTTTGTAAATTAGTCTGTGTAAGTAACAAACCGTTGGTCTTGCGCTAATTCATTTGTTCAGCTACACAAAGATAAATCAGTCATTACATAACTGAAAAAATGCTTAAAAAATGCCCCGCCCACCAGCTGTGCCCCCTGCAACACCACCTAAAACAAAAGTGTCCCTCTATGGCCATTTGAAATGTTGGGAGGTATGCATGAATCCTGATTGAGACACTGACATCATCCAGCCCTGCAGATCAACATGACCTGCAGGGCAAACTGAGACAGAATAAGTGAGTTCTAAGCTGTGGGACCTCGGTTTTCATAGCTGTCCGGGCACTGCTAATCATTTAAAGGAGTATTTTTGTTACCCTTCCCTATTATGAGCCAATTGAGTAATGCAGAAAAGCTTTGTTCACTCCACTGGCACTGAAAGGGTTAAGCAGAATATAGTACTCTGTGTACTTCTCTTTGAAAAAACTGCAAGCAACCGTCATGGCTGCCTCCATGGGCATAGCATCTAGGCCAGAATGTAGATGTTATCTCTCAGACAAAGGCGCAAGAGCACATGTATAGAGGCATTAGGATTTACTTGCCAAAGTAAGGTAAGTGGAGGGTTATTTTTTAGGATGTTCTTCTTTAACTCTTTGAGTGCCAGACAACACAACGCATGGTGGAGCAATGTGTTGTGCGCCCTTCTGGCTCTCAAAGGGTTAATGTCTGGCGCAGCCAGTGGTTCCACATATACGGTAGCTGTTCCCAAATCTATTCTCGTTCTCTAGCAAAGAGGAAGTTATGTGAAAGCACAAGGTGTTACCTGTCTTCCTTATTCTTATTCCCCATAAAGGTGAGAACAGGAAAAAGAGAAGTTGTGGCATAATAACGAGCTAGAAAGAAGGAACTCTGAGGTTCTGTAATAAGAACTGGAGCAGTTCTGGAGCAAACCAACTCCACTATAGGGGGCACATATACATTTCCATTGATTTTAAATGAGCCTTTTAACCCCTTGAATCATAGAGAGATCACCACGCATATGTTGGTTTGCTCCATAGCTGTTCTTCTTTACCTGACTGATTATAGCCCTATGGACTTTGTTTATCAAGACAATCTTCAATTAAGATAAGGTAAAAAGCTGAAAAATCTGTCAAGGGGGGCAGGGTTTTCATTGTTCTCACAGTAAGAAAATTGTTCCTTGCTGTGAGCTGTCTAGTCTATGGACCAGATCCCACATCTGAGGGGAGGAGGCTTACACTAGGTAAAAGGGGCAGGAGGGGGGATACTTTATCATTCAATTACTCCTGAACTACAACTCTGACAGTACTGAAATAACACTCTCTATGTCTCAAATACTATGAAGATTAATTGGAGCTTCTGTTTTTGTGAAACATTACTATCCCTTTAATGTAATTTCTGCCTATTCCTTGGTTGATCAGGGCATTGGTTATTGCTTGCTTTTTCACTGAGTCAAAGGCCTTTTCTTAGTCAATGAACGCTATGCATAATGGAAGGCTGTATTCATTATGCAGCTCTATAACTTGTTGCACTGTCCGGATATGGTCCTTTGTACTGAAGCCACTACAGAAGTATGCTTGTTCTTTAGGTTGTGCCACTTTAAGCATTGTGTCCATTCTCTTTGATAGTACCTTGGTGAAAACCTTGCAGACTACTGGCAATAAACTTAATGGTCTGTGGTTTTTTAGATTCACCTTATCACCTTTTTTCTGCATTTTTCCATGTTTCAGGAACTTTACGAGTAGTAGGTATTTTGAAAAAGTTAGATAGGGTGACTAGAGCTTTGAATAAGGGTTAACAGCAGGCTTTCAACATATCTGAATTAACTTTATTAGGTCCAGCTGCTTTGCCATTTTTTTTATTTTACTGCAGCTTCCACTTCTTCTACCAAACCTTCTGGCACAATGTCAGCCTCTGGCATTGCATTCAGTTATTGTCCTTCATCCTTATAAAGATCTTAATACAATTCTTCCACTTGTTTCAGTATTTGTTGTTGAGTATTCGGCTCCTATTAATGGCCATCTTTCATTTTGCTTTGCTTAAAGGGATAGTAATGTTTCATAATAAAAGCAGCTCTAATTAATCATCATAGTATTTGGACTTTGGAGAGTGTTATTTCAATACTGTCAGAGTTGTGGTTCAAGAGTAATTGAATGATAAAGTGTCCCCCTCCAGCCCCTTTTACTGATGTAACACTGCTCAGCCAGATCAGAAGGGAGGTGCCCAGGTAGACCGAAGAGAGGGACAATCTTCAATTAAAATAAGGGAAAAACCTGAAAAACTTGTCAAGGGGGGGCAGGGATTTCATTGTTTTCATAGAAAGAAGATTGTCCCCTTCTGTTATCTGTCTGGTCTATGGACTGCATTCCACATCTGAGAAGAGATGGATTACACTAGGTAAAAGGGGTGGGAGGGGAAACTTTGCTTGTGAATATCTCTCAAACCATAAAAGTTTGAGAGATAAGACATATCATTCTTCATATTTTTGTAATGCCTACAAAATAAAATAAAGATAAAACAAAGTATTACTATCTATTTAACCCTTGATTTTATTCCAATGTCCTTTCGACGAGCTCAACATTGAACTTGTGCATTTCTTATTTTATGCTCTTCATTATGGTCTTGCACATTGCTACATATTCTACCCTGTTTCTAATATTACAGTTTCCTTCATTTCTCATCATTTTTTCATCATAGCATCTGTTTCTTTCTTTGATATTCTGGTTGGTTTTCTAGTTTTACAGTAAGTGCATGAGCATGGGCAGTGTCTACAATAGTGTTAATAACTTTTTCATTGTGAGTTGAAATGTCTGTGTCTCATACCTCCCAACATTTCAAATTGCCAAAGAGGGACACTTGTGTTTTAGGGGGTGTTTCTGGGGGCGTGGCTGGTGGGTGGGGAATTACCAGGAATTTTTAAGCTATTTCATGACTTATTGTCACCTCCTTGTTTAACCAAATAAATGATTTATAACAAGACCAAAGTATTATATTTACACAGACTAATTTATAAACACATATACTGACATTTAAACAAACAATAATGTGAGTTCAATTGCTGTAGAGCAATATTATACACTTATATACACACCACACAATATGATCTCCTAAAAAGAGGGACATCAGGGTGGGAAAGAGGAACAGAGGGATTTAGGTCTAAAAAAGGGACTGTCCCTCCTAAAGAGGGACACTTGGGAGGTATGGTGTCTGGAAGGTCTTGCTGCGCACTGAAGCGATTAGATGGTGCTAGCTCAAAATGTTATGATTATTCAGTGGTTGGCCAGTGTTGATCTTCATGTTTGTTGACTTTATAATTTTCTTTCTTTAGGTCAATTTTGATTTTTACTCTCACTAGACAATGTTCACTTCCAGTGTTAAAACGATTTGCGCCTGAGCAGTCAGTGAATATTGTTTTATTATTTGCAAGTATGAAGTCGATTTTACTTGTATTACCATTAAGGTTTCTCCATGTCCATTTTCTCTGGGCCTTTTGAATTCATGACGTACAAATTTTGTTCTTCTGCAAATTCGACCAGTTTGTTGCCTCTGTTTTTCCAGTTCTACATGGTCAGATGTATTTTTCACCATTTTAGATCTTACAATTCTCACATTGAAATCTCTCATTATAAATTTGTTGTGATAATTGTGCTGTTTGTAGAGGGGTAATAAATCATTATAAAATTCTTCAACTTCATCATCACTGTTGCTACTTGTAGGGGCATAAACTTGAATGATTTGAAGAACATAGAGAAATACTTTCTACTTTTATGACTGAGTCTGTCAGTTTGTGTTAATCACGAATCCGATTCCTCCACATCGTCCATCATTGGTTCCTTTATAGTATAGCCAGTGTCCATCTCCTAATTTGACTAAATGTTCATCTTTTTTATGAGTCTCGCATAAGTAAATAATGCCCCAATTGATTTTATGTAGTTATTGTACTAGTACATCTAAACATGAAACTGTACTTATAGATTAAATGTTAAGCTTTACAAAGTCTAAAGACCAAAGGCAACCTGACAGAACATGGTGATTCTTAGAACCCTCTGCCACTGAGTTGGTCTTCCCGCTTCTGTAGGAAGTAGCTTGTAAGCAATGAGGGCTCTTGTTTTTGTTGTGAACCTGATAGAACATGCTGATTCTTTGCACCCTCTGCCATTGAGTTGGTCTTCCTGCTGCCATAGGAAGTAGCTTGTAAGCAATGAGGGCCATTGTTTTTGTGATGAAGCCATGCTACATATAAAAGATAATCCTAACTACTGCATGAAGGACACCTACCCAGGTTAGTCACACATGACTACATTACAGTTTAGTCTTGCCCTGTTTACAAGATAGCAACATTTTTTCACTTTAACAGATATTCTGACATGTATTGCAAAAGAATTATTTTATGAATAACGTTTGAAAAATATCTAATTAGTATGTTCAGAGTAAAAACTATTTTTTCAAGTGGGTCACAATGAAAAAAAAAATTCAAAAACATTGATCTAGACCTGTCTAATGTTTCCTGTTATTTCTGTATTAATGTGGTATTTACCTTATTATCTTGAGCTGTAAGATGTTCTCATATGTAGGGATCTCAGATACAGCCCATCGGATCTATAATTGTGTGATCCTATCCCTCAAGTCTATAGATCTGTGATGTTCCCGGTTTATATTTAAAACTGTATGATGCAAATCTAGAATGTATTATACAGTCTCATATCTACATATAAGTAATGAGAGGTAGATACACTAAGCGGTGATAAAGAGATGATAAAGTGGAGATGTCTTCTCCAGTGATATCACTTCTCTAATCCCTATGCTATTCTATGGAGCCTATGCACTAAGATTTCTTCAACTTTGGAGATCTTAGTGCATAGGCTCTATAGAATAACATAGGAACTGGAGAAGTGATATCACTGGAGAAGTCATCTCCACTTTATCACCTCTTTATCACCCCTTAGTGAATCTCGTCCAGTAAGGCTGTACTAAGCATAACTGGTATAATCTGAAATAAACCAACTGCAGCATATAGAGAACAAATAAACATTGCCAAAATTGAACTATTTGACCTCTTGAATACTAAAGAGCACTATAGCCTGTGGCACAATTGATTTACTCCAGAATTAACCCAGAGGGTAGCTGCTCTAAATGGGATAAAGAGGAGATAAAGAGGCAATGTCTTCTAGAGTGTAATAACCTGACATTTTCCTATGTTATTCTATGGATCCAACTGCACTAACATTTCTCAAGTTGGAGATGTCAGGGCAAAGAGAGTTTATCTCCCTGGAAACATTAGCATAAACCCCAGAGACACTTGTAGTGAGAGATATGAAACACTGTTAACTCAACTTTGAATATCATCCATATGATTTGTTCCATCATATTAAGCCATGTGTTATGCTATCTAATCTTTTATATTACAGTATGAATGTTTCTTCTATCCATATATGAATAGGTATCATATTTGGAGGCCAGTAGTATGACATAACTCTTTATATGATATGAGCACAGGTTTATTTAATTCCATATATGAATAAGAGATATGATAAAGATTTAGAGATGAGACACAGCATAGAATTAAGCTCTAGATAAAAGGTGCAGTATCACACAGCTCTAGATATAAGAGGTACCATCAGTCAGTTCTAGGTATGAGGACCAGTATAATACAGATTTAGCTATGAGAAGGTTACATTCTATAGCTGTAGAAATGTGTAAAATTGATATTTTAGCCCCCTCCAATTTTTCAGCACACACACACCTACACACACATATAGAAACACACACACACACACACACTCATATATAAACACAAATGTGATGTCATGCTACTATACCTGTTTGCCAGCATATGTGTCTCTGCCAGCTTCTCGTGCCAGTTCCACGGCCTGTTAGTTTGTGTTGTGACTTCACTGGGTGTATAGGAGTTTGCAGCCTTCCTCTTCTTAAACATGCAAAGTCAAGTGGACTTTCATACAGTTCTCTTAAACTCTCTTCTTGGTGGCCATTGGCTCAATATCAGGTTGAGTTCCAGGTGCACGCAGGTCATGGAGACTTACTTTGGCACATTCTACACATTACTCTGCCCTTAGTTGTCTTGGTTTACCCTAACTACTTGGTGTTTCTCTGATTCCTGTGACTAACCAGTTTGACCTCGTCTCTCTCATAACTCCTACTTTCTGCTGTGTTGATCTCTGTTTCTTTACTGGACCTCTCTTTGTCTTATCAGTTTAGCAGCTTAGCAGTTTGGCTGTGGACTTTACCTGTGGCCTGAAACATGGCCGTACAATAGCGAAAGGTCTCCTTCCCAGCCATAGTTTCTAGCCTACACCACTGGGATGTAATTAGTGGACCTCATACCTGACATACATGCATACATACATATTCATAAGCATACACCACACATACGCATATATGCACACACACATCCACATACACACATATACATAAATACCCCCCACACACACATATGCACATTCACACTCACATAAATACACACCACACACATAAACATAAACCATACATACACACACATAAATATACACCACACACACTTAAACACACAGGCACACCCTATTTCTTTCTATAAGAGTCTGAGGTCTTAAGAAGAAATGGGTTAATTCTAGCACAAACTAACTGCACTAGAGGGGAGCAAATAATAATTCCAATTGTTTGAGACATTTCCACACAGGCAATAGAACTACGGTAGTAGCCCCTTGTTAAAGTTCGGTCACCTATGTACTTAATTAACTTTTCTCCTGGTCTTCCCTGCCAATTTGATCATGGGTGGAGGGGAGTGGCTGACAAACAGCTGAATTTTATTGGCTGATGCCCGCATTGGTCGGCCATTCATTGGAAGTTGTGATGAGCTTTGCAACCTCCAGCATCACTTGGGTAAAGTTTATTGGCTGCCCCATAGACTTCTGAGCAGATAAGCCCTACTGAATCTTTACTACATTCCTGTGAACTCATCTGCAACATCAGCAACACACCATCTCTGAATTGGTGTCACCCACATAAGTGAGGCCTTAAACGAGCCTTTTAACCCCCTTGAATGTTAGCAAGCTAAAAGAGAACCTGTGCCTATGTACAGATGATATTGTACCTATCACAAATCAACGTCAGGCTCAATCTAGATGCTCTCAGGAACAGAGACCTCTGATATTTTTATATTGTATGATCTAATTGTGCTCCCCTCCAACATTTGTAAGAATTATTTCTAATAAAAGTTCTAAAATCTGACATAAATTAATACACTTTATAGACTATAATTTGGCCTATCACATGGGCAAAAGATATTTTGCAGTCCACTACAACAATTATGCTAGTGTGCATCTTCTGTCACCTCTTTCCCACATTACACCCTCAATTGGAATACAGAGGAGGTGCATCAGGTCACTGGTCCACATGAACGTCAGCCAATATTACTGGCCAGTGCCCATGTGAGTTGGCCATTCATTGGAGGTTGAGATGAGGATTTCATGTCCCTGACAGTAAATTCACTGAATTTCTGTATCCCGAGAGTTTTTGTTTTTGATAGTGAAAGCAGGGACATTTATCCAAAGTGTCCATAGAGCAAATTAGTCTGAATAATGTTGTGCGGCAGGCTTTTCTACATTGTTCCACTGTCTTTTTTACAATGTACCTATTTTTACATCTTTTAATTTTTGTTTTTTTACATTATGCCTTTTTTTTCTAAATGGTCTGTTTTCATCGTAACACATAGAATGCATTTTTAAAAAAACTCCCTGTCTGAGACGTAAAAGTGCCAAAAAAAGGTAAAGATGAAAATATAATAAACAAAGTATAAGCAATATGATTTTACATATTATGTACATCCAGAAAATGTAAAGTACAAAAAAGGGTTACTCTTCCTTTAAAGGACAATTATTATATTTTACTAAGTGGGTCCAATGGGAGCAGATTTAGTATAAAGCCTAAAGATGCTAAGCGTCTCTGTGAAGTGGTTTCTGTCACTCATTCGGAGATGGTCAGAAACCTGTCCCCCTCTGCTGGAACTCAAACCAAAAGAATGTGATTCTCAGCCACAAACTCCTACTTGGCGTTTGCATTCCGCATAGACCTGCAGCATCGGGTTTTCTATCCAGATACAGAAGGTATTTGGGGACCTGCAATGGTCAGGACAGGAAATGGTCCTTGTGTGATGCAGCATCGAGGCACCTAGGGAGCATCAGTGGTCTTTTTTCAGATGTCCATTGTGGCATCCCCTTCCCACCCTTTGGGCTGCTGGGTGTAGATGCACTAAGGGGCAATGCCATGGAGATGTGTGTCTGGTGATGTGTTGTGGCACATTGCCTTTGCAATGGAAACACACATTACCATATGCACTAAAAACTAAGTTTGCAAGGGGATGGAGTCAAATTTATTCATTAGAAGGCAGAGTTGTTGTACTTCTAGCAATGTGTAAGGGATGTGGTAGGGATGCCTTCCCTTACACCTCACCAGCAATTCAACAACCCTGAAGTCTGAGAGCATCATGTCTGCCCCCCCACCATACACACACACTTGCCCAGTGAGGGAGCAGAGAGGATCCGCTCAGACTTCAGCTCTACAAACGGCATCACTCCCTTAACATTTTCAGTGCCTTAAGGATGTAGATTGCAAACCCCTGTGGCAATGAAAGGGTGAAAAATGAGAGCATGGCAGAGAAGCTATCTATAACAGCTTCTCTGCACTTCTGTACTGACTGACCCACCTGAGCCAGTGAGGCCTGTGTTTACCTGAATCAGTTGATCAGCAGATCACCAGCCCAGCTGGTTTGGTCAGTACAGAAGGGCAGAAAAGTTGTGATATAGCTTCTCTGCCATTCTTTAATTTTGGAACCCTTTACACATCCCTATGGCACTGAAGTGGTTAAGGGAGGACAGTGGCTGTTTCTGCTCTTTAGCAGAGACAGCAAACTGTCCTCTGGCTCCATAGTGAGCTGTAGGTAGATACCAGAATTGCTAACCTCAGGTTGGTGATGTTGGGAGTGTGAACTCCGACAGCAAAGGCTGCTATTGGAGTGCTGGAATGCTAAAGAGGTCTCCTGTGCATGTCTTCTAGGGGTTCAAAGCCCCATATAAATCAATGGGTCTTTTTGTTTATTCCCTCTGGTGGAGTTGGTTTGCTGCAGAATTGCACAACTTTTATTCGGAACAATCTCCCTCTTGTGTTGCTATGGAAATGGGGGGAGACTTTGCTCTCAAGTTGTCTCATTTTGATGATGTCAGCTCTTCATATCCCATCCAGCCTCACCGGCTCTTTCAAAGTTCCATCAGTGGGTCTCTCTTTCAGAGGTCCATCAGTGGTTTTGACTTTTAACCCCTTGGATACCGGACAGTTCTCCAATACATTGTCTTGTGTTGCAATGCATTGGAGACCTCTCTAGCATCCAAGGGGTTAAACGGCAGTTGGACATTTAACTCTTTGAGTGCCAGAGGGGTATGCAATGCATTGCTTTGCAATGCGTTACATACCCCTCTGGCATTCAAAGAGTTAAAAAGAAAAAATGGGCAGAAGGAATGGGAAACCAACTGAATTTAGAGGCCCAAATAAATTCAGATAACAGTGAAAATATCAAAAACTTATTGTAGATTTTTTTTAATTTGTGAGGCCACTTAGGCGTGTCAGGGATAAGCTTTTGCAATGATATATTTATTAAGAACGGTGTTTTTCCCTCTAGGAGGCACTTCATCTTTAAACTTATGGTTTGAGAAATATGAATTGTAGGGCTTTTCTTGTTGAGTACAACAAGACTCCTCCCACAGCTGGGAGATTATTCCTTCAAATGTTATAACAGTTCAACTTGTTTGATTTCTTTTTTTTCCCTTAATAAACAAATCTCTTTAAAAGTGACCACAAGGTGGTGCTGCTTCATCAGTCCTTATAGAGACTGCACAGAGAGACAATGGGGGTTATTCACTATGGCATGATAATTTGGACATGACTTCTCCAGTGATATCACTTCTCCAATTCCTGTGTTATTCTATGGAGCCAATTCACTAACATTTCTTAAAGGGATAGTAATGTTTCAAATAAAAGCAGCTCCAATTAATCTTCATTTTATTTGGGTGTTATTTCAGTACTGTCAGAGTTGTAGTACAAGAGTAATTGAATGATAAATATCCCCTTCGGCCCCTTTTACTGATGTAACACTGCTCAGCTTAGAGAAGAAAGTTGGTGTCCAGATGGCTTGCAGAGAGGGACAATCGTCATTTAGCATAAGGGAAAAACCTGAAAAACCTGTCAAGGGGGCAGGATTTTCATTGGTTTCACAGTAAGAAGATAATCCCTTGCTCTGAGCTGTCTGGTCCACATCTGAGGGAAAGCGGCTTACACTGGGTAAAAGGGGCGGGAGGGCAGGGGCGTTCCTAGGTTCCAAAAAGATCTGGGGCTACAGCCCATGGCAAAATTCAACTGAGCGCCAACCGCACTGATGACAACCACATGAGCATACATACACACTTACATTTATATTGTATACTAGCAGTTTGGGACGGCGTTGCCCGTCATGTTATGCAGGAAATGTTTCTTTTTTTTTAAATAAATGTTATGATAGTGAATTATAGCGTAGGGTGTACGTGTCAGAAAGGTACACACAGTGATAGACAGAGACACATGCAACACACACATATACACACACATGCACTGACAACACAAACAGTGACACACAGCTGCAAATCAGAACATAAATACATACAGTGTGAGCAGTGTAAGTAACATACCTCCCAACATTTCATATGGCCAAAGAGGGACACTTGTGTTTTCGGTGGTGTTACTGGGGGCGTGGCTGGTGGTGTATTTTAGAGAATTTTTAACCCTTTGAGTGCCAGGGGGTAAGCAATGCATTGCATCCCCTCTGGCATTGAAATGGTTAAGTTACTCTTTCTGTAAGTGAATGATTTAGAAGAAGATGAAAGTATTTTTTTTACACAGACTAATTTAACAGATATATACAGAAGTTTATTCCCACATTACTGTGGGTTTTATTGATGTGGAGCAATCTGATACACTGGTATATACACCACACAATGTGATCTCCTAAATAGAGGAGCAGAGGGATTTGGGTGTCAAACAGGGACTGTCCCTCCTATACTGTATAGTGCCAGTCCTTATACACAGACACATGCAGACTGTATACTATACAGCAGAGGTTCTCAGCCCATGCCCTCAGTGGCCACTAACAGGCCAGGACTTAGGAATTTCACTGCTAGAACACAAGTGTGTTGATCAGAGGCTCAGTCATATTGATTAACTCACCTGTGCTCTTAAAAGGAAATTCTAAAATCCTGGCCTGTTAATAGCCACTGAGGGCACAGATTGAGAACCACTGCTATACAGTGCCAGACCATTGTAGAGAATTTTTAACCCTTTGAGTGCCAGGGGGTAAGCAATGCATTGCATCTCCTCTGGCACTGAAATGGTTAAGTTACTCTTTCTGTAAGTGAATGATTTAGAAGAAGATGAAAGTATTTTTTTACACAGACTAATTTAACAGATATATACAGAAGTTTATACCCACATTACCGTGGGTTTTACTGATGTGGAGCAATCTGATACACTTGTACATTAGGCTGACCAGACCTCACCTTTAACCAGTGACACATATGAAAAATGCATACTGCAGGGCTGCTTTGATTTTGGTGCACTCCTGAAATATGCTTATTTCCTATGTGTCCCCGGTTAAAGGTGAGGTCTGGTCAGCCTACTGTATATACACCACACCGTGTGATCTCCTAAATAGAGGAGCAGAGGGATTTGGGTGTCAAACAGGGACTGTCCCTCCTATACTGTATAGTGCCAGTCCTTATACACAGACTGTATACTATACAATGCCAGACCATATATAAATAGTTTGTCATACATGCTATACAGTGAGCTATGTACAGCATGGAGATGATTGCAGGAACTGGCACCTCTACTTACAGACAGACTGACAAACAACCTGCTCTCTTTCTCTCTCTTTGTGCAATATATAAATACAGTCACATCCATGTCTCTGCCATTTACCAGCTCAGCTGAAGCCTTGCTCTGCACTGCCTGATCACCTCTCTGCCGTTGTTTCCACTTTCTCAGCAAGCCAGTATCCTCCTGCTGATTGTTTAGAAATCAGCTCACTTGTAGTAATTAGCAGAGCTGTGTAGGCTCAAAGACAGGGAATGAAGAAGCTGCATAATACAGATTGGACCATGGCCTTCCAGCTGTAGCTTGAACATTGTTCCCATCATCCTCAGCGTGCATGTGTGTATGTGTCTGCTAGTGTGTGTGTGGGAGGGCATGTGCATGTGTCTGTGGTGTAGGAGTGTGTGGCAGCCATTTTTTTTTTCAGCCTTAGATAGTGGTGGGCGGGCTGGATAGTGGGGGCAGGCCAAAAATCACACTCCCACAGAATCACCCAATGGCAGCAGTAATCCTTTTTACTGCCGCCCCTGGGTGTGTTTTGCCAGGCACAAAGTCTTCTTTTATATATATAGATATATGTACATACATTTTAATTATGCTTAGCCCCTTCGCGTCCGGTGACATACCCGGACCGTCACGCTGGTCCGGCACTTAAGGATCAGTGACGGTCCTGGTGCGTCACGTACTATTACTCACCACGCTCCTGCAGGAGCGCGGTGAGTAATACCGGGGACTGAATTTGATCGCTCCAAGACCGGAGCGATCTCTTTCAGTCCCTCCATTTGGTGTGCCTCCCCACGTGATCAGTCACGTGGGGCAGCACGCCGAAATTCCATATCTGGTCCTTAAAGGACCACACACCCCGGGACCGCTGGTCGTTAAGGGGTTAACTGAGGATATGACATCACATCTGGCACGGTGCTATCTTCTTTACACAGTGCAGCAAGCTGCAACACTAAGTGAGGTGGTGGTGGCATAACATATGCTGGGGCCCCTTGCACACTCTGAGAGGGCTCCATGCCGCTGGAACATAAAGGGCCTACTAGAAGTCCCAGAACTGCACAAACACAGTCTGCCACTCCCGCCTTGTTCTACTATTAGTCACAAAACAACACATATACTGTGTGACACCCCAACCTTCTGACCTGTCCACTGGTATTTACAGAACTATACAAACACTGACTGACATCCCGGTCTTGTTCCCTATCCACTGGTAGGTACATAATCACACATCACACTGTCTGGCACCCCAGCCTTTTACACTGTTCACTGGTAGGTACAGAAATATACCCAGTCTTATTCCACTTTTAGCCAGGAACATAGGGGCCCTAGATAATTTGGGTAACTATTGAATTTTAGAATGTTTTTGTGTCATACAACAGTCAGGTATATATAATTACTGTTTTCAATAGAAGGACTTATCTAGATAGGAGTCCATCATACATCAGTCAGGTATATCAATGTAATTAAAGGAATAGTAATGTTTCATAATAAAAGCAGCTCTAATTAATCATCATAGTATTTGGACTTTGGAGAGCGTTATTTCAATTCTGTCAGTTGTAGTTCAAGAGTAATTCAATGACACCCCTTTTGCTGATGTAACACTGCTCAGCCAGAGCAGAAGGGAGGTGCCCAGGTAGACTGCAGAGAGGGACAATCTTCAATTAAGATAAGGGAAAAACCAGAAAAATTTGTCAAGGGGGCAGGGCTTTAATTGTTCTCATAGGAAGAAGATTGTCCCATTCTGTTATCTGTCTGGTCTATGGACTGGATTCCACATCTAAGAAGAGATGACTTACACTAGGTAAAAGAGGCGGGAGGGAAAACTTTGCTTGTGAATATCTCTCAAACCATAAAGGTTTGAGAGATAAGACTTATATCTTTCTTCATGTTTTTTAATGCCTACAAAATAAAATAAAGATAAAAAGAAGTATTTCTATCCCTTTAATGAGTGTAACACGGGGACTTACCTTGGTAGGAGTCCATCATACAGCAGTCAGGTGTATCTATATAATTACTGTGTGTAACAGAGGCACTTACCTAGGTAGGAGTCCATCATACAGCAGTCAGGTGTATCTATATAATTACTGTGTATCACAGAAGCACTTACCTTGGTAGGAGTCCATCATACAGCAGTCAGGTGTATCTATATAATTACTGTGTGTAACAGAGGCACTTACCTAGGTAGGAGTCCATCATACAGCAGTCAGGTGTATCTATATAATTACTGTGTGTAACAGAAGCACTTACCTAGGTAGAAGTCCATCATACAGCAGTCAGGTGTATTTATATAATTACTGTGTGTAACAGAATCACTTACCTTGGTAGGAGCCCATCACACAGCAGTCAGGTATATCTATATAATTGCTGTGTTCAACAGAAGGACTTACCTAGGTAGGAATATATGTATATGTATTAAAAAACATAAAGACTCGGACCTCAAGTTTAATACAATTATTTACTATCACTTTAACTTGCATGTATTCCTATGCCCTTGGGGGTTTATATATACAGTGCCAGGGCACCAAATGTAGAACTGTTTTATCTCATACACTCATAATACACTTTTATATATACAAGACTAACACTCCTACTCCCTCTTACACAAATGAATTTATACTCTAACACGCACACTGACACTCTCTCTCTCTCTGCTCTGGCACTGAAAGGGTGCGGATAAGCTTACCAAGAGTTCTAGAGACTGCGCAATTCACTCACAGCAGCACAATTTTTATTAGTTTTGCTTTCTGACAGAAATGTTTAAACTCTTAAGCATTTATTCTACCAAGGCCACAGTAAGTTAACGGTCTGAGTGCCAAAGTGGTGTGCAACAGGGTAACCACGTGTCCCGCAATGCCCGGGACTGTCCCTTAATTGAGGTCTGTGTCCCGCATCCCGAGTAAACCCCCACCGGGACAATAAAGAGTCCCAAAATGAAGCAAAACAAGCCAACCACAGGCAGCACAGTCTTCCACTCAGTATATCAATTAATTCTCCTCTTTGTCGCATTCCTGCGCTGCCAGCTTAGGGCGACCACACGTCCCGGAATGCCCAGGACTGTCCCTTATTGGGGGTCTGTGTCCCGCATCCCGGGTCACTTCCCACTGGGACAACAAAGAGTCCCGGAATGGAGCAACACACACCAGTCCAGCCAGCTAATGAAATGTATTTGCTATATGGTCCTCATTGGCTGACTGAGCCAGCCAATGAAGACCATATAGCAAATACGTTTCATTGGCTGGCTGGACTGGTGCATGCGAGAAAGCTTGGATGGAGCAGGTATGCTGGTGCGGCAAGTGAGACCCGTGGCTGAGGCTCCCGCCGGCGCGCCTCTCTGACCATCTTTCTGAGGCTGACACAGAGTAAGAGTTCCCACTGGGAACTCTTACTCTGTGTCAGTCTCAGACAGATGGTCAGCGCCGGCGGGAGCATAAGCCACGGGACTAGGGTGACCACATGTCCCGGAATGGCAGAATGGAAATGTGGTCACCCTATGCCAGGTTAGCTACGCTGGTTGCTCACTCAATGACGACGTCAGTGACACTCACAACCTACCTGCATCAAGACGCATCAGTTCACCAGCCAATGAAAGAGGACTGGAGAGTACTGCACAATGGTCCTCATTGGCTGGGCTCAGTGCTTGTACATGCATGTGAGACGGTGGCTGTACACCACACCGGTGCTGCAGTGCACATGGATAGATATTGTGAGTGTTATGGGAGGCAATCTGGCCTGAATGAACATCACAACTGCAGTGAGAAAGTGTGAGTCCTTCCAGCCTCAGATGCAGTATCAGCCAGCGACCCCAGGTGAAAACATTAATTGTGCTCTGTGCCCATATGTGACTGGAGGGGGGGGACGCTGGGGTCTCTGGAGTTTGGTCCTGGGCTGCCAACCTGAGCCCTTGTCCCTGCTAGGAAATGTATCAAACCCGTAGAGGGTTATATATCAAAACCGGCGTATTAAATCTGAAACAAGCTTGTATGTACTGAAGACAAGTCCTACTGAAAGGAACAGTTTTTTCCTTAATACATGTGATGCCATTGGTTTGCTTATTTTGCACCTGCTAATGCTACTCCTACTTCTGCTCCTTTGCTGAGAGAAGTGAGTAGACATTTTACCCAGAGAAAAAAGTAGCTTACTGCAGAGGACCGCAGATTTTATCCAGGCATATGCCAAAAGTGTGTTCTTGACTAATAAAATAATGGAGCTGTGCTCTGTTCCAAAATAAATCAGCTGTGCTGTTGTTTTGAATAGTAGAATACCTTAAATGTTTGTACTGAAATATGTCATTATGTTCATTAAAGGAACAGTAAACTTTTTTATGAAAACATATATATAGTAAGGATTTTCCTACTGAGTAAAATAAGGGTACTCCCACTGGTGAGAGATTTATATTTCCAGAGTTATTACAGTTTAAACCCATGTTTTTTTATATTAGCAGTGCCCTCTAGTGGTCAGATTCTAATTAGATTTCCTGTTAGATTCTAATGGAGAGGAAAGTCAGAAAAGTCAGAGACATACAGTTCTCCATAGAATGTGATAGAAACTGCCTGTCACTTCCTGTCAGTTAGAACTATCAGGAAGTAAACACAGTAAATTCACTTCCTGTCAGTTAGAACAATCAGGAAGTAAACACAGTAAATTCACTTCCTGATTATTTGAACTGCTATAATTTTTTAATAAAACATCTGACAGCGATGGGAGTGACCTTGTTTTATTCAGCAGGAAAAGCTCTATAAAATATGTGTTTTCATAAAAAAAAGTTTACTGCTTCTTTAATGATGAAGAGAAGTTCCTGTTGGTATTAAACATACAGAACCAAATGTTATACCTGGTATATGTTTTTTCAAATGTTTGTAACAATAGATATGCCCAGTGAAATGTGATAAATCTATAAGGATCCACTTGTAAACACAAACAGTACATAAAAAAAATTACATGTATATGTGTTTATATATTCTCTGCTGCTGCTTGTCTCTGTAGTGCCCCTGAATGACAGAATGGAAATGTGGTCACCCTAGTGTGCAAGGCATTGTAGACCAATTCCTTGCACTCTTCTCTGTGCATTCAAACCTGCAGCTTATGCCCCTTAAAGTTATGCTACTATTCACACCAGCCCACTGCCCTCCTGTTCCCTTACCTTTTTTTGTTCAGCATTTCTGTAGCTAGTGGTGATGTTTGTGCGCTATGCTGTCCCCTGCCTAACACAGCATGCAGGACTTAGGTGGCTCACGGGCACCACACTGCCCCCAGTGGTAGTTCCTGGTTGCACTGACATTAACTTAGTGCAACCCGAAAGTACAGGGAGTCACATTCTTTGTATTTATAAATGGACAGAGGCTGCAGATTCGGGGCTGGTGCCAAAACACTCGGGGCTTCAGCCCCCTTAGCCCCCCCATAGCGACGCCCCAGCGGGAGGGGGATACTTTATCATTCAATTACTCTTGAACTGCAACTCTGACAGTATTGAAATAACACTCTCCATGGCCTAAATACTATGAAGATTAATTGGAGCTGCTTTTATTTTAAAACACTACTATTCCTTTAAGTTTTGGAGATCTTAGGTTCCATTGAATAACATAGGAACTGGAGAAGTGATATCACTGGAGAAGTGATCTCCACTTTATCACCTCTTTATCACGCCTTAGTGAATAACCCCCCTTGGGGGTAGGGTTGCCACCCAGCCGGTATTTTACCGGCAGGCCGGTAAAAAATTGGCTTCTGTCCAATGTTAAGTCTATGGAGGGAATGCCATGGCCGGTATTTTTTTGAAGAGCCAGTGCACCAAGATTTCTCCAACTTTGGAGATGTTAGTGCATAGGCTCCATAGAATAACATAGGAAGTGGAGAAGTGATATCACTGGAGGAGTTATCCCCTTGTTAACACCTCTTTATCACATGTTAGTGCATAACCCACATTATCTTGTACTGTTAAAGGGATAGTAACCTTTTATTTTCCCTTTATATACAATAACCATACTTTTTATTATTATTAATATTATTATTATTTTTACATCTTCAACAATTTTTTTGTACATTTTTATGTCTCTGGCAGTAATCTTCCTCGATCGGTTTCCAGAGATCTTTCTGTTAGGGACTGTGAAAGTAGGGATAGTATTCATGGTAAAAACAAGTACTCAGAGGTGCAGGGATAGTGTTACACTGTTTCACTTTTTGTCTTTGATGGTCAGCTGACCAGGAAATTCTATTGAAATGCTCTTGCAGAATATGTAAAAACAAAATAAAGATTACTATCCCTTTAAATATTTAAATATTTAAAATGTAAAAAAATATGTTGTAGTGTTTATCCTCCTGAGTAAAACAAGGGTACTCTCACTGCTGAACGGTGTCTTATTCAAAAGTTATTATAGCTCAAACTTGAATTTTTTAGGTGCAATATCCCAGTGGCCTGAAATTGTACAGTGGCGCTGTTGCTACACCATCCTATGGATATTTGTGTTTCACTGACCAGAGCAGTCCATAGGATCGTGTAACAACAGCGCCACTGCACAATTTCAGGCCACTGTGATATTGCACCTAATTTGAGCTGTAATAACTTTTGAATAAAACACCTTTCAGCAGTGAGAGTACCCTTTTTTTTTACTCAGGGGGATAAACACTACAATATATATTTTTTAAATATTAAGTATTACTATCCCTTTAATAACTTTTGGAGGGAAGAATCTCTCAGTACTGGGTGTTCCCCTTGTTTTTTTCTCATATAGGAAAAGTTCTACAATATGTATTTTTTCATTAAAACATAATATTCAGTTAGAGTTATAGAAAAACTTTACTTTGTCTTCACATATTCTGCAAGTGCTTAATATGTCATTTGAATATATTATTTTTCTCATCTTCACATATTTATTCACATTTTTTGTGTTCCTAACAGTGAGCTCCCTGGCTCTCTGTTTCCAGTCGACCAACAAAGCAGGGCAGATATAGAATGTAACACTAGCCTACGACACTGAGTACTCTGTATGCTGTAAGCTACCATTATGTCTGCTTTCACAGTGCCTTATAGAAAGCTCTCTGGAAACATCCTGGGAGATCACTGTCAAGTAGATAAAAATGTAAAAAAAAAAAAAATAGGGGAATATGACAAAAATGTTTTAAAGTATAGACAATTTGACATCTCATATTATAAAGTTCTACTATCGCTGTAATAAAGTACCAATGTAATACACATTTTCAGACACATGATTTAATTACTGCTGATCCCAGACATGACTTTAATGATGACTTTGTATTGAGGGTCCCACAGCCATGTGGCTGGTGTCTGAGGTTAGAGGAAGGAGTGATCAGTTGCCTACAAGCTGAAAGCTAAAGGGACAGGCTTCCTGTAAAGGGCCCTAAGAGGGAGATTTATGCAAAGGACTGAGTGATGTCACAGCGCTGTTATATGGTCAGCTCTCCGCTGTGCACACACTTATCTAAAATCAGGAACTTGGGTTAAGAAAGA